>CM025786.1:46821676-46850836 GCA_014636745.2 Centella asiatica | reverse complement strand
CTTATGATGATGCCCTAGTCTAGTATGGGATTATGGGGTCGTCACAGAAATCTTTAAGAAATCTTTAGGACTACTGATGATAAACAGTTGTGTAATCCTTTTTAAAACAAAGCATAACTTCCTTGAAGTAAAAATATCCATCGGGGGTTAAAACCGATGGATCTGCTAACCATACGGTATACAGCTGGCCTAACTGTGCCCGTATGATCCCTCCTTGTGTGAACGTACGTAGTCACATAAAATTCCTCTAGGTCAGGTGAAGAACAAATCAGCACCTTTCCTTTCCTTTAACCATCCATGTGGCATCATCATTCAAGGAACATAGCATTCTCATTTATTGCACAGATATAACATTGAAAAATAGCTGTAAGAGCAAAGTTTCTTTATATCCATGCACTTTTATTCATATCATGCTAGCGAAAATTTAAAGCATAGCATTCTGTTTCACAAGGAAATTTAAATATAAATATCATAATTTTGTACGCATGTCGAATCAATTGATCATGCGCTTAACTAAAATAAGCATGAGAGTAAGAATATACTTGCATCAACTTGCAATAATCATAAGTTTGTGAATATACTTGCCTCAGTCCTTAGCACAAAATCAAACTCAAATTACTCGTGAGAGAGAGATTCTGTAAATTATGCAAATAATATTTTAATACCTTAATAAGAATTTATGAAAGAAAATATGTATGTGATGTCCTTAAACTTTACTGTTTTAAAGAATAACATCATAAAATAATTTTAAGAAAATAATGTTTTATAGTCTTGATAACAGACTATGCAACGGGGAATAATTTCCTCATTAACAAACTCGTCAAGAACTGATATCCTTAGCCATCAGAGACTAGGAATTTCCTCTATCGGAGACTAAGAAATCTCCTTCATCAAAGACTGCAGAATTTCCTTCATTAGAGACTACGAAATTTCCTTCATCAGAGACTAGAATGACGTCATCAAGGACTGAACTTAGCCCATCGGAGACTAAGGAATGACGTCATCAGGGACTAACAACTCATCAGGGACTGATGACGTCATCTTAATTCTATCGGAGACTACGAGTGACGTCATCGGAGACTAACTTCTCATCAGAGACTGATGACGTCATCTTAATTCTATCGGAGACTAAGAGTGACGTCATCGGAGACTAGCTTCTCATCAGAGACTGATGACGTCATCTTAATTCTATCGGAGACTACGACTGACGTCATCAGAGACTAAATAATTCATCAGAGACTGATGACGTCATCTTAACTCATCGGGGACTAAGGGTGACGTCATCATCAGAGACTAACAATATCTCATCAGAGACTAAAATTATCTCATCAGAGACTAAGAATATCTTATCAGAGACTAAAAATATATCATCAAAGACTAAGAATTATCTCGTCAGAGACTAAAATTATCCTATCAGAGATTATGAAGATCTCGTCAGAGACTAACAGCATCTCATTAGAGATTAACAATGGAACTTGTTCCTGCTACAATGGAAGACCTATCATGCTCGAACTCAACCTATGATGTCCTATGAAGATGCAAAAGATTAAGAACTTAGCATAAATCTTGATGCTATGTACAAAAGAAACTGAGTTGGGTTCCAGGTTCTTACCTCTCTGTTCTCAAGGGTGAAATCAAAGCTGGTCTGAAAATAATTTTTCGAAAGAAGAACTTGGAAATTTATGGAGATAATAAGTTTAAACGAAACTCTGAAAAGAGAAATTTTGGTAAAGGAATTAAAATTTCATCTCGAATGAGGTATTTATAGAGTTTAAGAGCAGTAAACTAAGGTTACACATTGGAATAAAACGATTGGTTAATTTGGACGGTAAAACGGCTATTAATCATAACTTCTTGGTAGCAACCAGCTGCTGTCCTACATGCATGAAAACTTAGCCACCTAAACAGTTTCTAATCAAACACGTAATCACAAATGTTATGTAACCCTCTTCTCTTCCTCCATGCTGTTCAATATAATCTTATATGGGATTTGCTAATCCCCTTTTTGATACCTTTTTAAGGAACTTAATCTCATCATCATGGATATCACATCATCATAAAAATTTTCATTGCAGATATGAATTTATCATTCATATCTAGAAAGGCTAATTCCATAAAAAAAATATAATAACACAAAATAAAATTATTTCTTACCATAAAATACATTTAAAATTTTCGGGTTCTCACAATAAGTGAATGGTAGTAACAAAAATTATTTTATCCTATTTTGTTAATTATTGTACTAATTAATTTTTCATAGTAAAAAATTAGTTATTAAGCTCATTTATGTATTTAAATCATAGTTATAATTATTTTGGTAAAGAAAACTAAAATTTAAGTATATAAAATTAGTTTCATATATATATATATATATATATATATATTAATAAATATTTTGCTCAATTGGTTCAACCGTCAACTCAATCAGTTGAACCATTAAATCGTTAAACCAATGCCTCGACTGATTTGATGTCCGATCTGGACATCTGATTTTTAAAACTATAGAAGAAACTATTGAAACTAAAGTACAAATGAGACTTCAAGAGAGGTAGAGAGCCAATGTAGCTTGCGTGCAACCCACCCAACAATTATCTTAAGTTATATATGTTACTCCGATTGTACAATCAAATCTCTCAGTGAAGAATTATAAGGCTATTGCCACACCATTCGCATCACAAATTATGGATGAACCCCTCCTTGAAGGGTTCAAGATGCCACAAGTAGATAGGTATATGGGCTAGGAGACGTGAACAACCATGTGCAACAATTCGAAGCTTTTCTGCTGTTGTACAATGTTTCTGATGCCATCAAGTGTTAGAACTAAATAAACTCAAGTGTTTGTAGGGGGTGGGGGTAGGGGGTGGGGGTAGGGGGTGGGGGTAGGGGGGTTGAATACAAACACTACAAACTTTTTGCTCTTTTAAAACTTTTTTTGCATGGGCTAGAATAGCTGCATAATCAGAAAAACTTTACTAAAATTAAAATGAATACACAACCATTCAAGTTAAAATAGTTGTATTAAAACTTAGTGTTTTTCTGGAAATCTGTTGAATCACAATCGTGATTAACAACTACAATTCTGTAATAAATTACAGCTTCTCTTTCTCACTCACTAGCTATGTTTTTCGAATATCTCACTCTCAAGATCTATTACAAAGCTTCCTTCTAGTGTTTGAGTGTTGTGGTTTTCTTGCTTGGTTTTTCGTGCAACAACTCTTTCTTTATGTATAGTAGATCAGTTTGTGAACCCACGTGCTAGACATGCTGTTTTTTCAAAATAGTCGCAATATGTCACATCAAGGTCCTTTGTGTCAGACTGCGGTTGCCTTTTGTTTCTTCTTTCTCATCCCCTGATCTACATGTATTTAATACTCGAGAGTTGTTATTGGATAACCAAACTTCAAGGAATATCTTTTCAGTTATACCCCTTGCTTCCATGCCAAGTATCAATGATTTGTATGTAAGTCCTGATGACGTGTGGATTAGATCATAACGATCCACTGATGTCAAGCCCTGATAGGGAGTTGATTAGTGCTTCTAGATCCACTGATGACAAGTTATTGATGACAACTTGATTAATGCTTCATTATCCACCGATGTCAACCCCTGAGGGAAAGGCTTGATCAGTGCTTTATTATCCACCGATGTCAACCCCTGATAGAGGCTTGATCAGTGTTTCATTATCCACTAATGTTATGACTTTCTTGTATCCACTGAAGGGTTCCACTGACGAGTTGATCTTTTGTCGTCGCCAAACATATCAGGAAATCTAAGTCATCGCCAAACTCATCGGATAATTTAAGTCATCGCCAAACTCGTCGTCAGTGGATAAAAATGACTAGCGCTAAAGTACTTTCAGCCATCGCCAAACTCGTCGTCAGTGGATAAAAATAACTATCATCAAAGTCACTTTTACCCATCACCAAACTCGTCGTGAGATAAACTATCACCAAAGTGATTGATAGCCATCGCCAAACTCGTCGGAAGGTATGTTGTCGCCAAAGTCTGGACATTAGAATGTTTCCCTTGATGGGTTCCCTGACGGATTCCCTTAACGAGGTGATCCCCTGTTGCCTTCCCCTAACAGCTTCCCCAGACTAGGTCATCCCCTGATGAGTTTCCCTAACAGCTTCCCTTGACGAGGTTATCGCCTGACTTGTTGCCCTGATGGCTTCCCCTGACGAAGTCATTGCCTGACGGGTTCCATTGATGGCTTCCCCTGACGAAGTCATCGCCTGAAAGGTTCCCCTGATGGCTTTCCCTGACGGGTTCCCCTAATGGCTTCCCCTGAAGAAATCATCCCCTAATGGAGTCATCACCTGGCGCAATATTTTTAGGCTTCCCCTGATGGGTTCTTCTTACAGACGCCCTTAAAAATATTTGTCCTTTTGATCATCGATACTTTGTTTGCTTTGCCTAGAATGTCTGTTGTGTGAAATACTTATCTTCTTTTAAGTAACAACAGTCATTCCTTGACACTTTCAAGTCCGTTCAAGTTAACACTGATGACGCGCCCAGTGCAGTAAAGTCCATCCCCTGAGGACTAAGTCGTCTATCAGTGGATGCAAAACTTGTGCAGATATACTAAGGTTTATAGAATACCTTGAGTATTTACAGATGCACATTTATTCCCTTAAACATTATCATCATCATTTATATCTAAGAATATCCACATTCACATGCACATTTATAATCACACAAGTAAATATCATATAAATCCTAGGAGATGATTCTACCTAATTAACTAGAGTTTAAATAACTCTAATTAATCTTGTCACTATCAAAATTAAAGTCATTTAATCACTTAAAGGATGAACCTAATTGGTCTTTGAATCTCCCCCTTTTTGATAATGACAAAACTCCAGAAACATTTTTAAATTTTGAAAATGCATTCCCCCTTACTATATGCATATAGTTTAATTAATAAACTGTTAGGAACTATGTTGATGATGATGATGTAATTATTCTTTTGTTCTTTTAATAACTGTGCACTTGTAAATACTCAAGGTGTTTTATAAACCTTAGTATATTTGCACAAATAAGCAACAACTGTGTCCATCAAGGAATAGCCTTTACTGCACTAAGCAAGTCATTAGTGGATATCTCAAAGGACTTGTTAGTGTCAGAAAATGTGTGATTGTACTTAATGATCAAGTATTCCGTACATTAGACATTCATGAATAAACCAACAAGATATCAGTGGTTAAAGATATTAGTATTCAAAAATGCATCAGTAGATAAAGCCATCAAGGGATACCATCAGGGGATAGCCTGAATACTACATCAGTGGATAAAGCAGTCAGAAGATACCATCAGGGATAGCCTAAACACTGCATCAGTGGAGTTGATAGCATCGAGGCATAATGTCAGGTGATCAAGAAGCATTGATCTAATTCTACATCAGTGGATATTGAAGCACTGATCAAGTGTACATCAGAGCTTGTCATCAGGGGATCCAAAAGTACTAAACAAATCCACATTAAGGCTTATCATCAGGGGATAGTTAAGACCTAATCTACTCAACGTCAGGGGATGCTCTAAACACTGATGGTCATCAAGGTCTACAAGTTATGCACCAATATTTGTCATAGAAGCAAGGGGTATTCTTGGGAATATACTCCTTGAAATATGGTGGTCCAATAACAACCTTTTTGGTTCATGAACTGCATGGAAAACAATGAGTGAAAAAGAAGCAACATAGCCATTAGAGGTGTGACACTTGTCACGTCAAAAGGACATATTATGGCTATGTTGAAAAAGAAGCATGACAAGCACATGGTTTATATTTTCTATTTTCCTATATATGTAAATGTTGTTACACAGTGTAAAACACAGATACACGGATTAAGATTCATAGATCAACACAAACATATCCATATCATCTTCACACTCTAGAGAAAAGCTTGTAATTGTTCTTGAGAGAAAATTATAGAGAGATTGTAGCTAGAAGTGTGAACAAAGAGAAGCTGTATTTACTTACAGATTTGTAGCTATTTAATTACTTTGTGATTATACAAATTTTCAGGAAAACCCCAAGTTAGAATAGAACTATTTTAACATGAATGCTTGTGTGTTTATTTTATTTTTAGTACACTTTTTCTATGTTCATCCTCAACAAAGGATAACTTTACAGCTATTCCAGTTTTTGTTTATAGAGTTTTCAATAACAGAAGTTTGTAGTGTTTGTATTCAACCCCCCTTCAACAAATACTTGAGCTAATTTAGTTCTATTAATTGATATTAGAGCCAACTAGCAAATTACACTTGTTAGAAGATCCTTGCAAATGACTAACAAAACTAGAAATAGTAAAGTTCCCATGTTGGAGAAAGGGAAATACTTCTTTTGGAGACAAAGAATGATTGTTCATCTCAGATCTATTGATGGTGAATATTTAACAGTGCTGGAAGTAGGTCCTTATGTACCAAAGAAGCTCATTCCTCAAGAAGTGGTGAATGGATTCATTGTTCCTGAACATCAAGTCCCAAAGACTACTGATGAAATGACTCAATGAGGAAAGAGAGAAAGTGAGGACTGATCAAAATAGGTATCCTATTTAATGGCTTAGATGATGATATGCTCAACAACATCATGAATCTAACCACTACTAAGTTAATATAGGATACCATATAGATCTTGTGTGATGGTACAGAGGATGTGGAGAAAAAAAATTGCAGCTATTAACCCAATAGTATGAGTGGTTCACCATAAAATCTGATGAGTCACTCACTTAAATGTTTGACAGATTTAACATGTTGATTAATTACTTGAAAATGTATGGAAAGACACATGCCAACAAGATCGTGAATAGAAAATTCATGAGGGCACTTCTTATATTATGGGATCCAAAAAACCATAGCCATCAGGGAATCCAAGGATATGAATATCTTGGACTTGGATAGAGTTTATGGTACTCTTAAGACATATAAACTGGAGGTTCAACAAAGGTCTAAAATGTCAGAGGATATCAAAAAGCTTAAATATGTAGCCTTGATGGCTAGCAAGAAAAAAAAATGAAGCAAGATAAAGTGTCTTGATGAAGCAACAACAAAGGATGTTGAGGCAAGTGAAGAATAAAATGAAGATGAAGAAGCTAACTCCAAGGGAACTGAGTACACTCTTGAAGAGTTAGAAGAGATGGATGAAACAATGGTCTTCTAGCAAGAAGGTTTTCCAAGCTGAAGTTCCAAAAACCTAAAGGAACAAAGAGATTTTCAGCAAGGAAACCTGGTGTCACTAACAACTTGATCGACAAATTAAAAATAAAGTGCTACAAATGTAATAAGCTTGGTCACTTTGCAAATGAGTGCTGAAAGGCCAAAAATGAAGGAGAGGCCAAAGGAAAATCATTTGAAGTGGACTATAAGAAAAAATACTTTGACCTTCTTAATACTAACAAGAAGGGAAAAGTATACATTGCTGAGGGAAAAGACTCGGCTGACTCAGATGAAGAAGAAGTTAAGGAGTATGTCAATATAGCTCTGATGGTCTCTTCCACTGACAACAGCAATTCACAAGTAAGTCTTGAGATTTCCTCTAATATGTCAAAATTTGATTGCTATAAATTTATTAAAGAAATGACTGCAGAAATTAGAGATCTCTATAACACACTTAGAAGTGCAGTTGCAAAAATAGAGAGAGTTCAAAAGATTAATGATGTATTAACTGCTAGGAACAATATCTTTGAATTGGAACTGCTTAAACTTGAGAGTTTGGAGAAAGAATTAGGTAGAACTAAGAACCTTCTTGAGTGTGCTGTGAAAAAGGAAGAATGGACCTCTAGAAAACTGAGAGAAGAACAAGAGGTCATTAAAAAGTGGAATGAGTCATAAAAGAGACTTGAAGATCAAATCAACAGTAAAAAATTCGATCTAAAGTCTGGGCTAGGGCATGAAAAAACTCAGGTGAAGCAGCCAGCAGTTGAGCTTGAAAATACTGCTAGTTTTGGTAAAAAGCCTTTACAACATGTTAAGTTTGTGAAGGCAATGACCAAACTAGAATAGGAAAATGTTATGAAGCTTCCACTAGTAGTGGAAGTGGCAAAAAGCCTATCATTGCCAAGGCACGTAAGATTTCCAAGATAAAGGAAAATGATTGTGTATCAGTGGATATACAATCATCAAGGAATGTTGAGTGCATCAGGCACTAGTAGACCATCAGGGGACGAAGGCAAATCAGGGAATAAGAAGAAAAAGAAAAGAAAAATTATGAGTTAATAAAGCCAATAACTATGCTCCTAACACTTATGCCCCTAGAAAACTATACTGGAACTGTGGTAATGTGAATCATTTATCTTTTCAATGTAAAGAAAAATCACAAGTTTTAACTAGTACAATTTTATATATCAATGATGTGCCTAAATTAATTTCTGATCATGCACGCACTCATAAGGGTAAAGAAAAGAAAATGATTGTTAAAACTAAGACATTAAGTGAAGCTTTTAAATAGGAGAAGGTGTGTCTGTTAACCTAACCCAAAGTTAAAATTGATTTAAACACTAATGTGACAAAAACTGTGACTAAATATGGATGACTCAAATCTATTTGGGTACCAAAAATAAATTAACTGTTTTTTGTGTGCAGGGCAAAAGTAAAATCAAGCAGATCTGGTTTCTAGACAGTTATAAATAAGAAGTTTATATATGACCTAGGGTTGGTTCAAATACCAAACAAAATAAGATTCTAAAATTACAAAAATGCCACAAAAATATAAGAAAAATACTAAAAAAATAAAATAAATTAGTAAATGATCTTGAATAGCCGAAAAACGAACTAGGCCATAACATAATCTCGATGGGGTTTGCTCGTTGGCCCCATTTCGTTGTGACCTGTCAAGTTTGGTCCCATTAGGAGTCGGTCACTTTTGATTTCCATGAACCTCCTTTAGTGACATTTGCGTTATAAAATCTAATGACGTGTTGGCATTGCCTTTATAGTATTGTTATTAATTCAGAGATTGTGGTTGATTGGCTTTGATTTTGCCAGTGCTTCCATTTATTTATTATCAAAATAGTTTTAAAAAGACTAAAGTTTTACTATCATGTTTATTTATATAATTGTTAATGAAAGGTTTATCTTCACCTTATTTGTAAATCACGGGACCCTTAGACCGTTACTGTTTAATTACAACATAAATTGTATTTTAAATTTTCATACATTAAATTAATTTTAAGGTTGATATATTATGTTTGACTAACAACTCAAAACTTATCTTTAATATAGAACAGAAGATAGTAAATTACCATTTAAGAAAAAAGAGTGACATTGGCATAAAATTATATTATAATGATATATTTTTAAAGTTTGTCATTATAATTTTTTTTTCATTAATTAAATATTTATAATAAATTTCATAGAAAAAAAATTTATTATTTAAACATATAATTATCATTAATATGTAATATTAATATTTATTAAAACCTTAAATGTTGTTTTGTTGACTTTTTTTTTTGTGTGTGTGCGCGTAACGGAGAGAATAGTATATAATACTAAAGTAAAATTAAATTATATAGAAAACTATATTACTGTTGCAAATTTCCGCAAGAGATTATTGATATCATTATACAGTTCATATTCAATACGCATTATCTTTCTTTGTAGACTTAATGGCAAAAAAACCATTAATCTTTTTTTGATATTTTTAATTTAATCATTCAATTATTTTTTTATCAAGTTTACAGTCAAATTTTTATTTAAAGTTATAAAAAGACCAATATTCATACTACATCACCGATTATAGTTTACTCATATATTGGTCCTTTTGTAAACTAAAGTAGAAGTTTAATAGTTAAACTGATAAATAAATACTTGGATAGTTAAATTGAAAAAATCAAAAAAGTTTAATGATTTTTTTGGTCATTAAGGTTGCATTTGTTTCATTAAGTGTCAAAATGTAGATAGATACATCATATCTGAATTTACTGAATCAGTTAAGTACTTATGTTTGAATCTGAATATAAATTTAATTATTTATTTAATATTTTATCTTAAATATCTAAATTTATTTATTTTATTATTGTATCAGGTCTTAATCCATTCAGCTTCATTTTTTTGAGTTACTGGATTCAGATAAAGTTAAGTCTATCAACAGATAAGTGACACGTTAAACAAACGGTATTAACGATACAATATCTGAACACACTCAGATTCTTAATCTGTTAAGATGCATTAAGAGTTAAATAAACACAACTTAAATCTTCTTTATATATAAAAAGTCAAACAAAGATCGTATCTAAAACCTTTTAAATAGGTGCTTAAATTAATTCTATGGTCGTGCAAACTTGATTCAACATTTAATATAACTGATCCTAAACGAGTTACGAGGATCCAAATCAATTTCTTATCCATAAAAGGTCTCAATTTTATCAATCTTTTAATTTAGTTCAATATAACTTATCACTTTTCAATTAAAATTTAATTTGTAATCAACTACAATTGTTATGTAATAAAATCAATTTATCGAGAGTTACAAAAATTCTAAATTTTTATTGTAATAAAATTTTATCAAAATATGTACTAAAGAAACTCATTAAAACATACATACAAAAATGGCCTACAAAAATTTCTAAAAAAAATTAACAAAATCAGCAAGTCAAACATTATTATTATTTCGAATAATTAAAAAAATAATTTTATTATTACTATTGTAAAAGAAAATCATGGCGATATTAATTGTTAGAGATAATTGATGATGATGATTATTATGTAATAAATTGTGCAACTGTAAATACTTGAGGTATTTTATAAACCTTAAGATCAGCACAAGTTTTGCATTCACTGATGATAAACTTACTCATCAGTGGATAGTTAATAACTTCACAAGACAAGTCAGAAAACAGGAATATTTAAAGGACTTGACAAAGTGAAGAAGAATGTCTGATGTTACTTGTAAGCAAACGAAGTATTCCGCACATCAGAAATTCTAAGACAAAAGTTACGTTGATTAAGTCCCATCAGGGGAACCCATCAGGGGGAACCCATCAGGGGGAATCCATCAGGGGAACCCATCAGGGGGAACCTGTCAGGGGAACCTGTCAGGGGATGACAAGGGCAGACCAATCCGTCAGTGACACATTTCGGGAAATATCAGTGTCAGGCAAACCCATGAGGGTAACCTGTCAGGGAGAATGACCAACATGACATCAGTGGACCCTATCAGTGTATGCAGTCAGCTATAACCATCAGGGTCAAGAAGTACTGAGTATAACTCAAGTGAAGGACGAAGCCCTGATCAAGTCAATAAGCATCAGGGGATCCAGAAGCACTGATCAAAGTCCGTCAGGACTGGCAGTCAGTGGATCGTTGTGACAGCATGCACCCGTCATCAGTTCTTACACGGAAATCAACGTAACGTGTTACAGAAGCAAGAAATATTAACTGGAAAGATAATTCTTGAAGTTTGTTAATGGTCCAATGAGAACTCTCACGCATTAAATGCACACAGATCAGGGGAAGAAAAGTAGCAACAAAGCTTGTAGCAGTCTGACACATAAAGTTTAGATGTAACATACTTACGGCTAAGTTGAGAAGAGAAGCACGTCTCAAGAACGTGATTTACAACCCACTGATTGATATATAAGCAACGGAGCTCTCATTACACAAATAACGATTGATTGAATCCATCCAACAGATCAAACAAGCACTGACACAAAAACACTAGAGAGAAGTTTTGCAATAAATCTTGAGAGAGTTATTTCAAAGAATATTAGAAGCTAGTGAGTGTGAGAAGCTGTGAACTTAATTCACAGAATTTGTAGCTGTAAATCACATTTGTGATTATACAGATTTCCAGAAAAACCTCGAGTTATAATATAACTAATTTAACTTGAATTTGCGTGTTCATTTCATATAGTTTTTCTGTTTGTTACAACTTGTTTTCAGTAAGCTTTATAAGTTTTTAAGTGCGAAAAGTTTCAGGTGTTTGTATTCATCCCCCCCTTCTACAAACACTTGTGCTAATATTGCACTAACAATTGGTATCAGAGCCTCTTAGCAGATTTCACTTGCTAAATACGATCACTATCTATGGCCAATAAAGCTGGAAACAGTAAAGTCCCCATGTTGGAAAGGGGCAAATACTTCTTCTGGAGACAAAGAATGATAGTTCATCTAAGAGCTATTGATGATGAATATTTGCAGATTCTAGAAGAAGGACCTCACATTCCCAAGAAGCTCATTCCTATAGAAGTCGTTAATGGAGTCAGTATTCCTGAAAAGCTTGTCCCAAAGACAACTGATGAAATGACGATAGAGGAAAGAGAAAAGGTGAAAAAGGATCTTAAAGTGACTGGAATCCTGTATAATGGTTTGGACGATGATATGCTGAATAGTATCATGAATCTAACCACGTCTAAATCTATATGGGATACCATACAAATCCTTTGTTACGGTACTGAGGAAGTGAGGGAAAACAAACTGCAGCTGTTGACACAACAGTATGAGTGGTTCACAATGAAAAATGGTGAAACACTTACTGAAATGTTTGACAGATTCAACAGGTTGGTAAATGACCTGAGATTATATGGGAAGGCCTATGCTAACAAGGATGTGAACAGAAAGTTCATGAGAGCCCTTCCCATATCATGGGATCCAAAGACAACAGCCATCAGGGAATCCAAGGACATGAATCTTCTAAACTTGGATAGGCTTTATGGCACCTTAAAGACATATGAACTTGAGGTTCAACAAAGATCTGAAATGTCAAGGGATGCCAGAAAGCTTAAATCAGTAGCCCTGATGGCTGCCACGAAGGACAAACAAGAAGGAAGGCCAAGTGTCTTGATGGAGCAGCAACTAGAAGATGCTGAAATTGAAGGGGATAAAGAAGCTGACTTTAAGGAGGAAGAATATACTCCACAAGAGTTAGAGGAGCTGGATGAAACCATAGCTTTTCTTGCAAAAAGGTTTTCCAAGCTGAAATTCCAAAAGCCATCGGGATCTAAAAAATTTTCAGCAAGGAAATCAAGTTGCACGAAAAACTTTATTGACAAATCAAGAATAAAGTGCTACAAATGTAATGAGATGAGTCACTTTGCAAATGAGTGCCGCAAGGCCACAAAAGATGGTGAATCCAGAAACAAAGAAGCTGTTGTGGACTACAAGAAGAAATACTTTAACCTTCTTAATGCAAACAAGAAGGGAAAAACATACATTGCAGAGGTAAAGGACTGGGCTGACTTTGATGAAGAAGAAAATGAAGAGTATGTCAACCTAGCCCTGATGGCCTCATCCACTGACAGTAGCAGCTCATAGGTAAGCCTCGAAATTTCCTCTAACATGTCTAAAAATGATTGTGTTAAAACTGTTAAGGAAATGACCTGTGAGATAAAGGATCTCTATGACACCCTGAGGAGTGCTGTAGCTGAAACTGAGAGAGTACAAAAAATAAATGAACAATTATCTGTCAGGAACACTCTTTTAGAATCAAAGAACTCCAGACTTGAGAGTCTTGAAAAAGAACTCTCAAGGACTAAAAATCTTCTTGACTGTGCTATCAAAAGGGAGGAATGGACTTCAAATCTTCTTAGTAAAGAAAGGGAAGTCATTAAGAGATGGAATGAGTCTAGCAGAAAACTAGAAGGTCGTTTGAAACGTCAGAAATCTGATCAAAAATCTGGTTTGGGCTATGAAGAGACTCATGTGCAGCAACTTCCCATTGAGGTTGAGATGGCAGCTAGCTCTGGAAAAAGGCCATCACAAACTATCAAGTTTGTTAAGGCAACAACAAATATAGAATCTGGGAATGTCTTCCCAGTGAATGAAGCTTCCACTAGTGGTGGGAGAGGCAAGAAAAGTATCCTTGCCAAAACACTCAATCCTCCAGTAATGAAAAAACTAGACTGTGCATCAGTGGATACACAGTCATCAGGGGGAAAGAGTGAATCAGGCCATAGCAGCCCGTCAAGGGAAAAAGGCCTATCAGGGGAAAACAGGAAGAATAGAAATGGTAAGCTAGGTGTTAATAAATCTAGAAATTATTCTATTATTCATGAAGCCCCTAGAAAAGTGTGCTGGAATTGTGGTAGCTGTAATCATTTGTCTTTTCAATGCAAAGAAAAACCACAAATTTTGACTGGCACAATTTTGTATGCTAATGATTTACCAACTATTAAAACCTGCTCCTCCAAGGAAAAAGGTAAAATAACTGTTGAGAAATCAAAAGCATACATTGAAGCTCCTAAAAAGGAGAAAGTTTTAAAATTGCCAAAACCAAAAATCACTGATAAAGAAAAAGTTGCATTACCTGTTACTGTGACTAAACCAAGAGGACCCAAAACAAATTGGGTACCAAAAATAATTTAAATGTTTTATTGTGTGCAGGGAAAGAACAAAAGTAGTCAAATCTGGTTTTTAGATAGTGGCTGTTCAAGGCATATGACAGGAAACAAAGGCTGCTCACAGAATTTCAAGAAAAGGCTGGTCCAGTAATTTCATTTGGTGATAACAGAAAAGGACTAACTCTTGGTTATGGCAAAGCAGCAAATGAGAATGTCTCATTTGAAAATGTAGCACTGGTTGATGGGCTCAAGCATAATTTGCTAAGCATAAGTCAACTAAGTGACAAAGGATTCATCACTTCCTTCAAAGGAGATCAGTGCCTAATCTCAAATGAAAGTGATGGGAAGCTGGTTTTGTCAGGGATAAGAAAAGGAGATCTCTATGTTGCTGATTTTAATTCAGTAAATGGAGAATCATGTTTCTACAGCAAGGCATCCCCTGATGAAAGCAGGCTATGGCACAAAAAGCTCTCTCACTTGAACTTCAAGTCAATTAATGATCTAGTAAAGAGAGAGTTGGTAACTGGACTACCCCAAATGGAGTTTATTCAAGAAGGATTATATTCAGCATGTCAACAAGGGAAGCAAAGGAAGTCATCCTTTGTCAGCAAAGAAGCCACCATGATCAAAGATCCAATTCAATTGTTACATATGGATCTCTTTGGCCCTGTCAACATTATGTCAATGTCAAAGAAAAGATTTGCAATGGTCATAGTGGATGACTACACTAGATACACTTGGGTAAAGTTTCAGCATGCTAAATCAGAAGTATCTCAACAAATTATTGACCATATCAAGAAGGTGGAAACAGAATCAGGGTCAGTGGTTAGAATGTTGAGAACAGATAATGGAACTGAATTCAAGAATGTAGCTGTTGAGGGATTTTGTGTGGAGAAAGGCATAAATCATACATTTTCTGCTCCAAGGACTCCTCAACAGAATGGTGTAGTGGAAAGGATAAATAGAACCCTGATAGAAGCTGCTAGGTCAATGCTAGCAGAGGCAAAGATTCCCTCCTATTTTTGGGCTGAAGCAATTTCCACTGCTTGCTTTACTTAGAATAGATCTCTAATCAACAAGGCTCACAACAAGACACCATATGAGCTAATGACAGGGAGAATGCCAAGCATCAAGTTTCTCCATGTCTTTGGATGCAAATGTTTTGTTCTAAGGAATTTTGGTGAAAACTTAGGAAAATTTGATCCTAAAGCTGATGAAGCAATTTTCCTAGGTTATTCTCTATCATCCAAGGCCTTCAGGGTTTACAACAAAAGACTTCAAGTGGTGATGGAGTCTATAAATGTAGCTTTTGATGATCAAGAAATATCTGGGCTTGAAGACCCTGGTTTTCATGAAGAACTCAGGTTTGAAAATGAAGATGATAATGATTATCAAGAGATTGAAGATAATGTGTGCAGACAAATGGAGAATATATCCATTCCTGATGTCAATCCAATCAATGAAGAATCCCCTTCAACAGATAGAGCTAATTTCCTGGACAACAGATCAGGGGATACTTCATCAGGGGATCATTCATCATGACATGCACCATCAGGGGATAACTTGAACCTTGAATTATCCACTAATTCAGGGGGAGAGTTTTCAGAAGCTAGGAGCACAGGCTTAGGGGGAGGAAATGATAATCAAGCAAGCTCATCAAGACACATTTCTAATCCTAAATGGGCCAGAAGTCACACAACAGATCTGATTATTGGTGACCCGAGCAAAAGTGTGCAGACGAGGAAAGCTACATCTAATGAATGCCTATATGCTTGTTTTCTTTCTCAAATTGAACTAAAGAAGGTTGAAGAAGCTTTTCAAGATGCTGACTGGATTTTGGCAATGCAGGAAGAGTTAAATCAATTTGAAAGGAATCAAGTATGGAAGCTTGTACCCAAGCCCAAAGATAGGATCATAATAGGTACAAAGTGGGTATTCAGAAATAAGATGGATGAAGCTGGCATTGTTGTTAGAAACAAAGCAAAACTAGTTGCAAAAGGATATCTTCAAGAAGAAGGGATTGATTTTGATGAAACCTTTGCACCAGTAGCCAGACTTGAGGCTATAAGAATTTTCTTAGCCTATGCAGCACATTCAAATTTTAGAGTATATCAAATGGATGTGAAAAGTGCTTTTCTGAATGGGAAATTGGAACAGGAGGTGTATGTCCAACAACCTCCAGGTTTTGAATGCTCAAAATTTCCAAATCATGTCTACAAATTGGAAAAGGCACTTTATGGACTGAAGCAAGCACCTAGAGCTTGGTATGACACATTGTCAAAATTTCTGGTGGAAAATAAATTTACAAGAGGTATCATTGACAAAACCTTGTTCTTCAAACAACACCAAGGTCATCTGATTTTGGTTTAAATTTATGTTGATGATATTATTTTTGGATCCACTGACACAAGACTGTGTGAAAAATTCTCCAAACTCATGCAAAGCAAATATGAGATGAGCTTGATGGGTGAGTTATCTTATTTCTTGGGATTGCAAGTTAAACAAGACTCTGATGGAATCTATATTCATCAGACAAAATATGTCAAAGAACTTCTCAAGAAATTTGATATGGAGGATTCAAAGGTAGCAAAGACACCTATGGCCACTGCAACCAAGATTGACCCTGATAAGAATGAAAAAAAAGTTGATTTGAAGACTTACAGGGGAATAATTGGATCATTGCTATATCTGACAGCAAGCAGGCCAGACATAATGTTTGCAACATGTCTTTGTGCAAGATATCAAGCTGATCCAAAGGAATCTCATCTTATTGTATTGAAAAGAATCTTGAGATATATCAAGGGCACTACAGAGTTGGGACTTTGGTATCCAAAGGAGTCTGGATTTGAATTGCTAGGATATTCTGATGCTGACTTTGGAGGATGCAGGATTGACAGAAAGAGTACAACAGGAAGCTGTCAATTTCTAGGGGGAAGGCTTGTATCTTGGTTCAGCAAAAAGCAGCATTCTATTTCTACATCTACTGCTGAAGCTGAATATATTGCAGCTGGAAGTTGTTGTGCACAAATTCTATGGATGAAAAATCAGCTGATGGATTATGGTCTGAACTATTCCAAAATTCCAATAAGGTGTGACAACACAAGTGCCATTGCCATTGCTGAAAATCCAGTACAACATTCCAGAACCAAGCATATAGAAATCAGATATCATTTTATCAGGGAACATGTTATGAATGGGAATATTGAATTACAGTTCGTACCTTCAAATCAACAACTGACAGACATATTCACCAAAGCTCTTGATGAAGCCACTTTTTCAAATCTTGTGGGAGAGCTGGGAATGGTGAATTATGCGTCAGGGTCAGAGTCAAAATCCTAAAAGTCTTGGTATCTCTAACTCATTTCATAAGTTCTTGATAAAATCAAATTGATATGTGGTTATATATGTTCAAATTGTAAATATGTATATACTTGTACATTCTGCTTTCTGTTGTTTTGTTTTTGTTTTTGACTGATGCATCAGGGTCAGGGCTTCCTTAAAGACGCATCAGGGTCAGGGTGTCCGGCTTGTTCGTCAGGGTCAGGGTCTCCTACCTGTGCGTCAGGGTCAGGGTGTCCGGATCTCTCGTCAGGGTCAGGGTATTCTACCTGTTCGTCAGGGTCAGGGTCTCCTACCTGTTCGTCAGGGTCAGGGTGTCCGGATCTCTCGTCAGGATCAGGGTACTCAACTCGTTCGTCAGGATCAGGGTGTCCGGCTTGTGCATCAAGGTCAGGGTATGTACACACAGTGAATCATCAGTGTTAAAGTTCAAAGATCTCAAAAGGGTGAATGTTAAGCGGGAGATCTCCTACCTGTTCGATACAATCACCAAGGCGTTCTCAGGTAAGTGTTCTAACTTTGAAAATAGCACATGCAATGGTTAAAAATGTAAATATAAATATAGGTAAAATTATTTTTGATGATCTTGTAAATAAATTAGGTAATGTAAATAATAGGAAAACTGAAGTATACTATTCTAGATTTTTGTTTATGATTATTAAAGATCAAATTACTAATCTTTCTTTTGAGAATGATATACATGTACAGACATACAAGCAAACAAAGAAACTGTTTGCAGAAATAATGAAGAAATCATATACAACTGAATCATTTGCTCTCCCAACGCATATGATACAGGTAGTAAATTCTACATCTTCTACCTCTAACACTGTACATTCTTCACCTTCATCTACTATGGCAGAGAAAACAACCACCTCTCTGCCTACCCAAGTAGAACAACCAATTTCTTCACAACCACTCTCAATAGCCCAACCCACGGTCTCCCAAAAGACTGTTGGGATTAAAAGAAAACCAGTGAAGTTACCACATCAATTGAGGGGGAGCAAGGAGAGAGAGTGCTTGGCTATAGGAGAAGATTGAAGAAGAAGAAGGGAGCCACGAGTGAAACCCAACAGCCTGACCAGGGCATATCCTCTCAACAGGATATAGCCTTTGATAAGGAATTAAACATATTTCTATCTAGTTCCTCTCAAAAGGGATTAGATATTGAAAATAGTCCTCAACCAGGGACACAGTTGAGTGAGGCACAAACAGTAACCATAGACACTGATGAACCTACCATCAGGGTCTCTGAGAGCCACTTGCAGATAGCTGACACAGTGAGTGCACACACTTCTCAAGATGTTGTAGTTCAGAAACATTCTTCTACAACATCTTTTGATGAATCACTTCCTCGTTCAGTGATTCAGCCAACACTCCCATCTACACCACTACCTTCTTTCTCTGTTCCTCAAATTTCTTCAGATATAATAACACAAACTTTAAGTGCCATACAATCAGATTCTCCACATTCTCATTTCGTGGAGGAGCCAACACTCTCTGACACAGTGTTTGAAAGTCACCACACTCACATGGCTGACTCATTTTTAATTGATACAAACACTAGTGAAGGACGAAGCCCTGATCAAGTCAATAAGCATCAGGGGATCCAGAATCACTGATCAAAGTCCGTCAGGGCTGGCAGTCAGTGGATCGTTGTGACAGCATGCACCCGTCATCAGTTCTTACACGGAAATCAACGTAACGTGTTACAGAAGTAAGAAATATTAACTGGAAAGATATTTCTTAAAGTTTGTTAATGGTCCAATGAGAACTCTCACGCATTAAATGCACACAGATTAGGGGAAGAAAAGTAGCAACAAAGCTTGTAGCAGTCTGACACATAAAGTTTAGATGTGACATACTTGCGGCTAAGTTGAGAAGAGAAGCACGTCTCAAGAACGTGATTTACAACCCACTGATTGATATATAAGCAACGGAGCTCTCATTACACAAATAACGATTGATTGAATCCATCCAACAGATCAAACAAGCACTGAAGCACAAAAACACTAGAGAGAAGCTTTGCAATAAATCTTGAGAGAGTTATTTCAAAGAATATTAGAAGCTAGTGAGTGTGAGAAGCTGTGAACTTAATTCACAGAATTTGTAGCTGTAAATCACATTTGTAATTATACAGATTTCCAGAAAAACCTCGAGTTATAATATAACTATTTTAACTTGAATCTGCGTGTTCATTTCATATAGTTTTTCTGTTTGTTACAACTTGTTTTCAGTAACCTTTATAAGTTTTTAAGTGCGAAAAGTTTCAAGTGTTTGTATTCATCCCCCCCTTCTACAAACACTTGTGCTAATATTGCACTAACATTAATCTTATATAACAACGTATATTAATAATTCAAAATATAAATAAAATAATTATTGATCGACAAACAACACTACTAAATAAATATTCAAAATTATTAACAAACAGTGATAACGAATACTTATACAAATTATGAATAATTATAAAAATAATTTAACTTTTAAAATAGGTTATGAAAAATAGAACTTGTGCTTAATACGGGTAACTAAGATAGTATCAATAATAAGTTGAGATAAATACGTTCATAATCTAAATCCAGAAATTTTAAATTTGAACAATATAATTCATACTATAAAATTATAAAATTTCTGAAGTTTAAATTGAGACGAATAAAACTGTAATGATAATGATAAATAAAAAAAGGAA
Organism: Centella asiatica; assembly: GCA_014636745.2. Lineage (NCBI taxonomy): Eukaryota > Viridiplantae > Streptophyta > Magnoliopsida > Apiales > Apiaceae > Centella > Centella asiatica. The sequence continues at coordinate 46,830,532 of CM025786.1, read as the reverse complement.
AAGAAAAAATAGAGAGCTAAATATTCCAAGGTAAACCCTTGATTGAATTGAATGGAGAAGGTAGCTTCTCGTATTTGACTCAGGCATTAAACATCGTATAATGGAAAAAACAAAGTAATAATGATAATAATAAATTTGGGGGTTGGGGGTGGAGTGAGGAGGAGAGGGGCGGCATGCCTGGGTATAGTGGTTCTTCATTATTTATCATGCATTTATTTTATCCTCTCTACTAATAATTATTTGATTATATCTGAATATAAAAGTTGACAAAAACGAAGTATATAGTATTGCAAAAAAATTGAAATAATGCCTTTTGTTTTGAATGAGAAAAAACCAAAGAAACGAAAAAAATTTGCTCTCTCCGATGTCGTCTTAAGAATATATATAATTATTATTAATGAGTAAGTGATCACAGATAAAAATAATCACATAATTTAACATTGTAAGAGATTGGAAGAAAAAATGAGTCCCATAAATATGTGGATCTCAATAAAAGCAGACACTTATTTCTTATTTTCTCGTACTATTATTTACAATTAAAATTGATGTCAAACTATATTATCATTTTCTAATATTACGGAGTATCATTTACAATTAATGATGTCAAATTATTTATTTATTCTATTTTATAATTAATGTTATAGTGATTGAAAATTAAGTTAATACATTAAATTTAAGAGTAATATACAAAATTAAATTTTAAAATTTTCTTTAATTATTGTACATGATAATTATATCTGTCAAATAAAAATATCAAATATGATATATAAAACTAGATGGAGGAGCATGTACTTTAAATGAATTTTACTTGCAATTAGTCAACCTCTTCTCCCTATTTAACTCTCCTTATTCATTAACCAAAAAAAAAAATCTCCTTTTTAAAGATAAACTTCAAAGAACTTGGGTGAACAAGAGACGCCATTTGCATAAAAAATATAATAAAACATTTGACTTTCCAAAAGTGGAAAATGTTATTATAAGAGCACCAGGTGGATCAAATATTCATTATTTGATAATACACCTCAATAATATCCTCAAATCCATTGTTCGTATTCAAAACATGGAGAGGTTGTCATAAATGTATATGGAGTATAAACTAGTGCTAGTATTACATGAACTAACCACTTGATCTCTTGATATTGGACAACTTTGTAGCCATTACAATTGATATAAACAACAAATAGCTATATCATATCAAATATACTCTTAATTTTATTTAAATACTTTTTCATGAATTTTAAATGGTATAAATATCAAAATATATTAAGTGTGGTAAATAACAAAAAGGTTTTATATTATTTTTTAAAATAATAAAATAATAATTTATGTAAATATTATATCTCTTGGAAACTTACTATTTGTGGATGGAGGGAGGACTTCTGTTGAATTTTGTGATATAGACCTCAAATGAGCTAATTTTGTGATTTCAGTGAGCTACTTTGATGATTCCTATTGTATATTTAGCTTTATCATTCACAATAAATTAGCTTCAAAGTGTTAATTTATCATTCAAAAATCGTAATAATACATATAGTCATTTCACCGACTAATCATTCAAAATTATAATTTTCACGTTATTACCACAAATTGACGAGCCCTAACTAAAGTGTTAGTGAACTTACGCGATAAATACTTTGAATCAAAAGTTCTTACTTTCTCTACTTAGGCAATAAGAAATCATCAAAATAAATAAATAAATAAAAAGCTCTAAATTTTGAAAATGATGCACATATTTTGAACACACATAAAATAATTGTCGCAATAATTAAATTCCACGATTGACGAATGAGATATAAGATAGTTATTATAATCTATTTCAGTTACATTCTCGTTTTTAACTTTAACTGAACTCGTATTATAATTTTAACTCTAAAAAGTCAATTGTAAATCAACATGCCGTGGTTAATATATACTCAGATTGGGTATGATTCACACAAAAGTTATACACAAATTTCACATAACAATAAGGATAAACTATTTTGAATCAAATCTCCGACTTTAAAAGGCAAAATTTATTTTAAATTCCAGATAATACGTGTATTTGTGATGAATTTAAATTATAATTATTTTCCTTTTGATATCACAAAATTATTATTCGTCTTTACTCTCTCACACACTACTGTATCAGTGTATTATATAATAAAATTCAATTTATGTGCTCATTTTGTATTCATTTACGCATGCTTAGCAACTCTGCTAAAAAGAAATGCAAGTGTCCAAAAAAATGCAAGTGTCCCAAAAGTCTGAAAACAACCCACAGTTTTCCTTTTGAGTCGTGGATTTTATATAATAATAAATAAATGTCCAAGTGTAGAAGATATAATTAAGCCATATACCTTGGTGTGCATTTACAAATTTAGTAAATAAAACTATAAGTTGACCTAGTGCATTATACATTTATTCACACGCAATAATATACACAAATTTTTTGCATAACTTCTAAACATGGATATAAACACAATAATCTTTGTGGAGTTGGTAAGAAAAACTATCCATTCGCACCAAAAAATATCGACATTTGAGAACGAAATTTGTTTTTTTAAGAAATATAATTACATGAAAAAATTTCTATAGTGATATATTTTTTATAATTTATCATTAAAATTTTCTCAACTTATCATTAATTAAATAATAGTGACATATTTCATAGAATTTTTTTTTATTATTTGAACATATAACTATGAATTAAATTAAATATGTCTGTCAAAACCCAAGAAACTGAAACGGAGGAAGTAACATGTATCCCAACTTTGCCCCGAAAAGCCAATCATGATTTCAACGGCTATACCAACTATTTAAACTAAACAAGTTCTCCATTTTTCTTCACAACAAAATAATCATATATCAAACTTCCTCTTATTCTAAAAATGAAAACCATTTCTATCCCATCTAAGCTCTCTTTGCATAATGATTCTCACATAATTTTGAAGCCAAAAATACGCATAATTCACGTATTTGCACCCAAAATTATAAAGATAGATGCTGCAAGTTTTCGCGAAATGGTTCAGAAACTCACAGGAAAACCTTCAAGTGATAGAAAAAGTAGTAAGAAACTTGGAAATTTTTCTCCACGAAAAACACATAATGGAGTCGATCATCCAAGCTTGAGAAATCGGGAGACTGTTAAGATGGAAAGGAAAGAAATGTCCGACGGCGCGAACCCCAATGATTTTTTTGGTGGTTTTGCTGATATTAGCGATGGATTATTGTTTGAAGAACAGGTTCATCAAATTTCTGAATTCCCTTATAAATCTTCAAAGAATAGTTTCTTCACAGATATGACGATGAATTTTGCTATTCCACATCATGGAATATCTAACGTTACATCCTATATTGGGTTGTCACGTGTTCTTTAAGATACAATCCTGTATTGAGTTGTCACGTGTTTTTTAAGATATAATCCTGTATTAGGTTGTCACGTGTTACTTAAGATAAAATCATAATGCCACTTTTACTAATAAGAAGTGTTTTTTGTATCATTGTACTGGGACAATTTGTGTGTTTTCATCTTTTCTTCCCTATCACATAGAGTTGTAGAGAAGTATTCCTCTTTTTCTTTCTTTCCTTTTTTTTTTTGGTAAAACAAAAAAAATTAGGTTTTGTGTGTTTCTTCTTTCTTCCCTATTACATTTATATTACAGTAGAGTAGTTTTTTTTTCCTTTTCCTCTATTCGTTTTCTGTAGAAAAAAAGTTTACTTTAAAGGGAAACTTTTTAGTCATGCCACAGTCATGAGATTGGGAGAGTTTTATAGTAATATTTACAAATTACTTAAAAGAAGAAGAAGGACGGTTGAAAAAACTCTAATTTAGATAAATTGAAATTATGTTCCTTCTGATTATTCCAATTACTTTTATATATGCAGTATTACAATAGGCAATATGCTATTTGAAACAAAATCAAATTTGAATGGAGTTTTGGTTCCCCTTTAATTTGTTATATTCAATTTTCCCTTATTTCAAGTGATGTTAGGCTATTATTGATCCGTTTGTTTCGATTTAAATTTTTAAAAATTTAGATTTTATTAGTGTAATTTACACTATGACTGACAACGATGAATCCAGCCATTAGGATTTCAAAAATAACTGAAACCATATACATTATCCCTTGAATTTTGGATTCCAGGAAATTTTCAAGTCCCAAAGGCCATAAGAGATTTAGAATTAGAAAATTTTAAGGGTTCAAGGTGTAAATAGAAAACTTAACTCCAAAATTAGATAAAGCACAAGACTTAAAATAGTTTTGAGACTATAATTATTTATAGTTTTCTATGTGCATTTAGATGAGATTCATACATATGTTCACTCAACAAGTAAATGATGATTTTTCTGTTCACTCCAATGCGAGCAAGAATATAGTATTAATAGAAAGAGGACGATGTACACCAAAGTTAATGCAAAAGTTCTGCCTGGGAAGAAAATCACACAACAAAAGAAAAAAGAAAAAAAAAAGAAATTATGTCTTAATACAATTAAAAATGGCAAGAAAGTAATAATACTCTGTCCGTTTCAAAAGTAGAGATACATTTCAGTTCATACAAAATATACTTGCAAAATTCTATAATTCAAAATCGAATATGTCATACTTGTTACTTTTAATAACTTTAAATTGAAATATCAAGGGAAACATGAAAATTAGTCTTAATTACGAACTTTTAAACTTATATATTGTTATAAATCTTCTAAACAAAATTGATATTTATATAAAAACAAGGTCTTGATTACAGAAATCAAACAAACAGTAATTGAAAAAAATAAACAACACAATTAATACAATAATTGAAAACAGAAAGAGATAAAAAACTTATCAGAACTGTAAAACAGCTTAGTTGTCAATCCTTTGAAAAGAATAGTGATGTATTTGATCTGGTAGGACCAAACACAGGTTGCGGAAAATAACTTTAGGAAGACTCCGTAAAAAAATTAATCACCAGGAAATCAACACTAAAGGATCAATCTGTTTTAGTTGCTTAAAGAATTAAATCACCCACAAGCTAAAACAAATTAGGTTGTGAAAGTCTAAAGAAATTAACCACCAACTTTCGGATAATCGTAAGTAAAACTCACATAATTTTCTTAATCAAGTCTCCGCTTCTATACATTACGAACAGCTATTTATAAGCTGAATAATCAATAAACCCTAATTCTAATTAGAAAGAATTTTCCATGGAAAGAATTCCATTATGGAAAGATATCTAATCTAACAAGGAAAATAAACATTCCAATTTAAACTGAAAACAATCTCCAAAACAAAACCGAGAAATAATAACTATCGGAGACTATAGTCTCTGATGACGTCATTAGTCTCCGATGCACGTCTCTGATGACGTCACTAGTCTCCGATGCGCGTCTTAGTCCCCGATACGTGTCTTAGTCCCTGGCGCGTCTAACACACGTCTTAGTCCCCGACGCGGAACTTTAGTCCCCGACATGTTTTAGTCCCTGGCGCATCCAATACACGTATTAGTCCCCGATACCTTTCCGTAGTCCCTGATGCCCTTTTTAAACCCGCAACTGCTTAACTCCTTATTCACAAACAAGGTAACTACAGGTTGTTTAGCACCCCCTAACCAAGAACCTCCATTAATATCAATAGAAAATAAATCTAAGGACAGTTCTTTTAAAACGAGATTTATTCTTTCACTCATCAAAAACTCTAATGGGTCAAATAGACTATTCTTGAAGAAATATTCACATCATTCAGGTTGCAATGGATTGTTGTGAATTTCCTTTCAGGATAAAACGACAACAACAGAGAAATGGTGCAACCCACATCTATGCACAATGACTATCACCTCAGTTCACTAGAAAATTCAACAATTACAGAGTAAGAATTTGTGAGCTATAAAATTACTTGTATGTTCTAAGATGTTCAAATCAGTGTACTTCAACATACAAGATTCTGAATATTTTAAAACATTACTGAATTTAATTAGCTTCAGGTAACGTCTCCTTAAGATACTGTTGGAGTGTATGCCCTAGTGGCCACTTATGTAATAATTGTGACACTATATTTATGTTAAGTTTTGGTTAAATGATAATTTCTTTTATTATATTTTATTTAGTGCGTTATATAAATGTTAACATAATAAATGTCCTTAGAAGAATGATATTAATTATATGGATTCAAATATGTGACTTGAATATGAGATCATATAAGTATGTTGTATACATATTATTATTCTTAAATGTCCCTAGTCGAGTATTATTGTTAGTGGGATAACAATAATACATTGAGACTAGTATGTTGATTAACTGATGGCCACATCTCATTGGTCATAAATATATACGAGATATATTAAATTGATGCATAGGTATCATGTTAGAGAACAGTGTACTGGACAGACCCATCATGAGAATTCTACATGGAGTATTATGTTATGTGTCATAAGTATTCTCATAGTGACAATGATGTAATGGTCCTTCGACTTGAAGTCATGACATTTCTACATAAGGAATTATGTGTTTTGATAATGCCAAAAGTCACATTTAACCGGGTGGACGATAAAGGTGATTGTTGGATGCATCATGAGTTATGTGAGAAATGAGAATGATGTAGATGGAATTTAACCCTCCTATAAATTAGGGTGATATCTATAAGCCTCTTGATTGAGTGGGACTATGAAATGCATGACCATGCTCAAATAGAGATTTGTTTCATATAGTCTGCTCATTGATCAAGAAAACTGAGATTAAATGGTGAAGAGGATGACACATCCATGCATTGAATTTAATCTTAGATATCAAGGTTAAAAGGATTAAATTACATTGAAACATTGGTCACGAAAAGGTTGCGTCAAATCAACGACTTTATTATTACTTGGGTCACAGTGATGTATTACTAGATGTCATTCACTGTTTATAATTTTATAATATGATTTAAAATTATTGCCAACGTAATAATAACCTACAGGGTCGCACACTAAGAACATTCATTAAGGATGTATAATTTAATTGTTAGTTATTTTAATATATCAATGAGATTGATTTTATTTAAATCATGGCTTTAAATTATATTAATTTAATCTATATATATATTAGAGTCCTTTGGAAGAAAATACAAATATATATATTTATTTGACATATATATTAATTAAGTAAGACTTGATTAAAATATATAATAAATATAAAATTCGGATTTTATTCTCCTAATCAGATTAGAGTTTAGAATTACTCTATACGCAGCTATATATATGATATATCAGTTGTTCTCTCAGAAATATACGTTTTCTAAAAACCGTAGCTGCTCATCAGAGAGAGACTAGAGTTAAGAGAGAGAGAGAGAGAAAGAAACAGATTCAGCAGCTAGTACTGCAATCCTCCTTGCTTCTGATCGTGAGATGATTCGTGGGTGTTCGTGTGGATACCGTAGAGGCGTCGTCCAGTTGGATTGCGTTAAAAATTCAGAGACGTTCAACATCCTCATCAAAACTTCGGATTCTGCAGGTTTAATCGGTAAAATCTTCAACCATCTGTATTAGATTGTTTCACATGGATCCTCGGGTTAGGGTTTCGTTCGTTTTGTTTTTGTTTTTTTATTCCGCTGTGTTTTATTTGTCGAAACCCAATACCAAAAAGATCAATGGGCTATGAAAATCTGTACGCAACCCTGTCAATATTAGGACCAGCAGAACTAGAGGTATTAGTGTTGTCTATATTAAAAAATAATAATAATAATATGTATATATATATATACACACACATACATATATAAAATCAATTATTGAATATTTCTTCAAGATTGTTGGAAATCTTCTAAACAGCAATAACAAAACTGATATGTATATAAAAATAGGGCATTGATTACAGAAATCAAACAAATAGTGTTAGTGCAATATAAGCACAAGTGTTTGTAGAAGGGGGGGAGGATGAATACAAACACCTGAAACTTTTCGCTCTTTAAAACTTATAAGGCTTACTGGAAATCAGTTGTAACAAACAGAAAAACTATATGAAATGAACACGCATATTCAAGTTAAAATAGTTATATTAAAACTTGAGGTTTTTCTGGAAATCTGTATAATCACAAATGTGATTTACAGCTACAAATTCTGTGAGTAAAGTTCACAGCTTCTCACACTCACTAGCTTCTTATTTTCTTTGAAATATCTCTCTTAAGATCTATTGCAAAGCTTCTCTCTAGTGTTTGTGTGCTTCAGTGCTTGTTTGATCTGTTGGATAGATTCAATCAATCGTGGTTTGTTATGAGAGCTCCGTTGCTTATATATAAATCAGTAGGATGAAATCACGTGCTTGAGACGTGCTGCTCTTCTCAACTTAGCTGCAAGTATGTCACATCGAAACTTTATGTGTCAGACTGCTGCATGCTTTGTTGCTACTTTTCTTCCCCTGATTTGTATGCATTTAATGCGTGAGAGTTCTCATTGGACCACGAACAAACTTCAAGAAATATCTTTCCAGTTGATATTTCTTGCTTCTGTAACACGTTACGTTGATTTCCGTGTAAGAACTGATGACGGGTGTATGCTGTCACAACGATCCACTGACTGCCAGCCCTGACGGACTTTGATCAGTGCTTCTGGATCCCCTGATGCTTATTGACTGGATCAGGGCTTCAACCTTCACGTGAGTTAAAATCAGTGCTTCTTGATCCTGATGGTTATAACTGACGGCATACACTGATGGCTTCCACTGAAGTCATGTTGGTCATTCTCCCTGACGGGTTACCCTGATGGGTTTTCCTGACACTGACATGTCCTGAAGTGTTTCACTGACGGATTGGTCTGTCCTCGTCATACCCTGACAGGTTCCCCTGACAGGTTCCCCCTAATGGATCCCCCTGATGGGTTCCCCCTGATGGGTTCCCCCTGATGGAACTTAATCAACGTAACTTTGAT
>CM025786.1:46764965-46821666 GCA_014636745.2 Centella asiatica | reverse complement strand
TTACTGGTGGCACATCCCTTACTGCAGTGTTCCTATCATCAGCTCTGCTGTGGGTAGGCTCCTTTCATTGTTGATGGCACTCCTCAGCCTGTCGATTATCCCCCTTAAGTCTTTATTAGCCTGTGAGGATCTTGGAATCAGGTTTAGAACCAGTCCTAATTGCTCAGCATCCATTCTCCCCACTCAAAACTTATCAAAATTGTAAAACAGCTGAATCGCTAATACTTTAAAAATGATAGACTGTTGTTGAAGAAATATTCACCCCACTCACATTGCAATGAACTGCTGTGAATTTCTTTCCAGGATAAAACAACAACACAGAAATGGTGCAATTCAAATCTGTGCACAGTGACTATCACCTCAATTCACTTGAAAATCTAGCAATTATAGAGTAAAAATTTGTGAGCTATGAAATTACTTGTATATTCTAAGAATGTTCATATCAGTGTAGTTCAACATACAAGATTCCAAGTAATTCCAAGTATTTTAAAACATTACTCAAGTTAATTAGCTTCAGATGACATCTCCATAAAATACTCTCTGTAATGTTTGCTCACAATAAATAATTAATTTGTCGATACAAAAATGGGTATCACACAACTAGAATCAAATTAAATTACTTAATTATTATTAGAATCTGATAATAATACTCAACTTTAATTTGAATTAAGTTGGTCCTTAGAAATAGACTTCCATAAAGGATTCAATATCATCTTATAACAGATTATCCCCTGATGAATAAATATCATCCCATGGAAAAATAACTGTTGATCAACAATTATCCTCTGATGAGTTATTTTATATACTGATGAACAAATATCCTCTAATGAACAAATATCCTCTGATGAGTTAATTTATTCATCGATTAACAAACATACTCTAATGACTAATTATCATTTGTTGGCCAAATTATCTGTTAATGACCAAATTAATTGCTGATGACCATAGTCTCCAATGGGCAAATTATCTACTGATGATCATATTTTCTATTGGATAAATTATCCGTTGATGACCAATTATCATCAGTAGATAATTCCATCAGCGGATAACAATATCAGCAGTTAATACCCTTAGTGAATACCTATATCAGCAATTAACTACATCTTTTGAATATAACTTTAGTAGATAATTACATTAGTGGATAAACACACAACAATATATCAAATACATACAATTTATGTTTAACCACTTACAAGAAGTAATTTCTTACTCATTTATTTATGGATTTCACTAAGAAAATGTCTCAGAACCAAGAACTATTACATATGTTAGATTTTTGCAGAAATATCATTAGAATCATATCTTACATAGATTCTAAAATTTCCATTTTCTAACATATGTTTGTATAAATTTGTTGTCCTAGTAAGATAGCCTAAAACTTTTTTTTTGGGGGGGAGGGGGGGTCGGGGGGTTGAATACAAGTTTTTTAAATCTTTTTGAATTTTTTTATTGTAATGTAACTTGTGGAATATAAAGAACAAGAGAAATTTATAAACAATTACTTTTATTGATTAGCAATTGATTACAAATTCTAACAATCACAAATCGATTGTCAGCTTCAATTTTCTATACTGTATATATATACAAATCAATAGAATTGTACAATTTCTTGTATCTTTGTAAATTCAATTACAACTTATGGTTCTGAATCGTAATTCAACTTCTAATCTTATTCGATAATATAATTCTATGTACAAGCTGAATAGCAACTCTAATTCAATATGAAATACAACTCTAGCATCTTTCCTAACCAGTTTTGTCTTCAACACAATTTTTTTGTCTATATCAAAGTCAATTTCTAATTGAATTAGAACTTTGTACTACATCAGAGAGTAATCTTCATTTTAGTCCCTGACAACTTCAACAATAGTCTCTGGTCAAGTATGCTTAGTCTTCGACAGCTCAAGTTTAGTCTCCGATAGTTCAAGCTTATTTTTTTGATAGACTTAAGCTTAATCTCCGATAGGCTTGTTCTGTAGTCTCTGATAAACTTAACTTTAGTCTCTGATAGACTTGGTCTTAGTCTCTGACAGGCTTGACTAATTTCATTAAATTTTCAATCTTTGATAGTTAGTCTCTGATAGACTAAATATAATCCCTGACTTTGTTGAATTCTCCAATGCAGTTCTAGTAGTTTTTTACAATAAAAATATATTACAACAATCAGAGAGTAAATTACCAGCTACAAAAACTTAATTACTATAAACTAGCACTAATTGTATATTTGTATTTTTAAGTATTTTAAGTACAATCATCATTAAAAATTACAAAACCTAACAAAATTCATATCATTAATAAGGTTTCAACATCCACAAATAATATTACACGAAAAGAGAAATATAACTCTAATTTTAAAACGTATGGAGTAAAGAAAATGCAAAGAATAAAGAAGAATAAAATCATCTTTATATATCAAACATCCAACCCCTCTAAATGTGGCCTAAGGAATGGTATTATGTGTACAGATTAGTTAAAGCATAACACTAATTAAACAGTCCATTTTTATCTTACAAGAACAAAAGAAATTGCACATAAATATACTACAAAAGTAAAAATAGGAAAAATTATATATATATATATATATATTGACTTGGATAAATATAGTGTATTAGTGTCAAGGTTTTTCATGGAAAGAGATAGCATTATAATTTGAGACCATATTGGTCTATATGCATGTATCTTAAAGACTTAAACAATTATGTACATTACCTGCAAGTTGAAAAAGAGTCCATTATTCAGAGTCTCAATCGTAATCAATATAATGTTTTTTTTTCTTTTTCCTTTTAAATATCTGTTGATACATTTATTAATTTGTTGCTGTCTTTGTTCTCTGCATCACCTTGATGTGGTCAACATCTAGGAATAGAAACTAAGTATTAATGATGCTCTATAACTTAAATCGTATTCCGTAATAGTTAGGTGATTTTTTGAATATGTAATATATAACTATTATTTGATTATAGTTATTTAATTTAATTCTAATAATATAATTAAGTAATTATGATTTTATTAGGTTCATATTAAATTTATTTTGTTAAAAGATGATGTTAAGTTGTTAACATATAATTATAAGTACAATATCCTATTTTGTTTCTATTTTGACAAAAAAATAATGTCATTGATATAGTTGATTAAATTTTACCGAATCCATTGTGTTTTGAGTGCGTTATTTGGGTCAACTTACTCCCCTTGCTAAACTATCACGGAGTATAAAATTATAAATTTGATTTAACCATGAAAAGTCCAAATATATCTCTTGTACCACGAAGGCAGAAAATACTCAAAAGTCAAAATAATATTTTTTTACTTTGGGATAATGATACTTTGATATATATTAACATACAAAATACCATTTTAATAAATTAAATTTTCACTAATTTCACTTTAGTCCTAAAATTATTATCCAAAATATTAAAATTATTATTAAAAGTACTATCAAAGTACTAAAATTACTATCAGAAATATGAAAATTACTATGAAAAATACTAATATGAAAGTGTAAGATATTTGTTTGACTAAAGTGAAATTTTTGAATGCACTTTTGCTTTTGCAAGAATGGAAATATAAACAGCAAAATATGTTATATGTGAATCTAATAAGTATCTCTTCATGTGATAGTAGGGTTTTAACAATTTGACATTCAGATAAGACATATTAAGTAAATGGAGAAGAAGAGGAGGAAAGAGAGAGATAGAGATGAGGAAGAATAATTGATTAATTCATTCGATGATTTCCCCAATATCGCATAACAGTAATTTAAACCCCTCCGACAGCACAAAATTCCAACTAAGAACTCCTAACACGACATCGTATTACAAATATTGAAAATAGACTAAAACGACAGCGTATCAATTGATTAATTTAATTACATTTCTGCAAGTTGACATAGGGATGGATTCATATTTTTGGTACCATAGTGGGGTTTCATTCTAAGCTGGGATACTAGCAGCGGTCGAAAATAGATAATACCCGGGCCTCGTCTTGCTTTATCTTAACTTTATTGGAGTCACTTCTTCGGAAATATTAGATACGGATTCATCACCAAGGCATTGTTTGGAACTTGGAACTTGGAAAATGGAAGGAAAAAGAAAAAGAAAAGAAAATGGAAGAACTTTCTGGCCCTCCATACTCAATGCAACTACCCAAGATTAAACAAAATGGAAACCACAACAAAAATTGCTAATTAACCATAGAGTCAAGACCACAAATTTAATACTAGTAGCTAAAATATTAGGCAACTCAAAAAATTAATAGTGATGATCTAATACATAATTATATACTAAAGCTAACGATCAAATAAGACTGTCTGTATTTAAGTATAACCACAGTCAACGCCGCTCTACAGGCAAGGGGCACGAATGCTCAAGCTGCATTTATATCTTCCGTCAATGCCAGATATACTTTCATGTGAGAGGGTTTGCCCATCCCTTTAACTTGTATGATTTCATTAAACAATTGTTCCTCCATATAATTGCGAAGATTACCACAATTTAACGCTTCTGTGACGCTAGCCAATCCACTTTTAATCAATTTCATCTCTTCGGTAACAACATCCACTAATTTTTATTTCTTTTTTTACTTTCCTTGAATGTCGAAGAATGCTCATTCACAAATGAAGATGTGGCTGCATTTTCTTGTGTTTGAATATCAACTTCATTGCCGCTTTCACTTGCACCAATGTGACTCAAATCTTCATTTGTTTGATTTTTTTTCTCTACACCATTGATGCATTCGCTGTTTTGGACCAGCAGCATGGCTTCCAGTCGCTCATTCTTTTCCAAATATCTCATTCAATTTCTCATAATTTTGGACTGGGGTATACCGAAACAAGGCTGATTGCGATTTTGACTGAAAAATTAACAAATGTCAGAAGATTAGTTGCAATCAGTTCAAAGTAATACTTTTAAGCAACAAAAACCAGAAAAGACGCAGCAACACAAGCTTTTTGACCAGAAACTTTGTGATTAATTGCACACTTTGACCACTTACTGCAATTACTACTTTGATATGCATATATGCTAGTAAGTAATATGAATTTGATACACCTTAACTACATACACTACTTTGCTTGGATTAATAATATTTAGAAACATCTAAAAAAAAAAGCAAACAATTAACTAGAAGCCACTTTACTTTGTTGGTCTTCCCCTACATGTTCCTATTTTCAATCAAGTTTAGAACACAAAATTCCTTAAATACCATAAAACATTAATAGCAAATGAATTAAAGAACATCAGTCACAGAATCAACAAATTTCTGCTTACAAGAGCATTAAAACACACACATATATTTAAAAGTAGTATAATTAGCTAGCTTATTACAGAGTTTTAACAAAGCTTAGAACAACTCATGCATTAAATACCATAGAACATAAAGTTAAACCATCATTAAAACCTCACTGGAACGGTACATCCATTAAAGGTATAAACCTTAATACAGAGAGAAGATTCAGAGATCAAATGCAATTAAAATAAAAAATCACGCAAAGGAAAAGTAGTACCTTGAGATAAGTTTCCGAAACTTAAGGTGTAGCTTCAATCATCTTAGTTGATTCAGTCATACCCACTTTGTTTTTCCAACATGTCTTTAACAAGTGCAAGGTACTTTTTCATGGTCTTTACACTATTCTTTATGTGATTGTGATCACAAGATAAGCTAAATACCTCATTCGCCTTGTTAGCAACACTTTTATAAGTTGTTCCGGTGAATGTGCCCCTTATTTTTTGACCCTTTCGCAACTGCTCCACTAATGATTTAACAAGAACATCATACATTTCACAATTCCATTGCAAATTATTTTTTTCGTCATCATGTAAATTTTGCAACTAAAACAATAAAATTTATTACCAGAACAATGTAAGTGATGAAAAATCCAGAAGGTCCAATCAATGACTGACTTAGGTTAAGGTGGTACAGTACACATGATACAACATCATAGTTAGGTATCAAGGCATACTAGACTACAAGTGGAAGAGATCTTGTATCTTACATTTCATTCAGAAAGTTGTAAGCATCTTACATTTCAATCAGAAAAAAGGGTAATCTTGTATCTTCTATTTTCAAGTAATTAAAAAACAACTGAAGATAATAAAACTATTATTTATACGATGATGGTAAATATCCAGTTTCTTTAACAAAATCAAAAGGCAACACCATTCAAACAAACATATGCACTCCATAAATATTTAAAGAAAAAAGGTCCCTGTCATATGAATACTTGCGATTATATAACAATATAGAAGAGTCACAAGAAACACCCCCTACCCCGACTCCCTCTTAATCCCCACTAAAAAAAAAAGGTCCACGTGTCCTACTACTTGCCATGTCAAATTGAATAACAGGACACTTGTTGACAAAAAGTGGAGATTAAAAAAA
Source organism: Centella asiatica (assembly GCA_014636745.2). Lineage (NCBI taxonomy): Eukaryota > Viridiplantae > Streptophyta > Magnoliopsida > Apiales > Apiaceae > Centella > Centella asiatica. Next base: position 46,815,291 of record CM025786.1, on the reverse strand, counting down.
TTAAAGGCTCAATCTACTAATTTATAACCCATTTATATTACATAAAATATCATCAATCTTCACAGGTGTAGAGGCTTCAGCCCACTGTAATTCAGGCACAAGTTCTTCAATAGGACATGAAACATACATGTGAAATCTTTCTAATCAGGTTCTACAGTGGCAATGATCCAAGGCAAGGACACAAGCTATCTGATGAAGGTTAAACTGCTTGGACTAATAATATCTATATGTAATAATGATACAACTAAAAAAAAAAGTTAACCATCAATATCAATATTCAATATTACCACTAATACTAGAAGAGAAAATGAACAAAAAAATTTCCATACGGCTACATTTATTTGTGAGAGCAAAACTTTAAGAGATACAACTTAACCATTCCAGAACAACCCATTGAAAATTTCAAATAATTAACTAAAAAAATATTACCACTCCTGGAGACTATATTAACAACCAAAGACCACTTAACAAAAATAAATATTACGGCTTAAACAGAAAATTGTATCCCTTGCTAAACTTCAAGGGTGATCTGAACCTGGAACCATGGATCTTTGCTCACCATCCATAGATCTTCGTTCTCCATCGCTAACCGCACACGAGTAGGAGGAATTTTGGATATTGATGCTCTAACAGATCCAGTCTCAAGCTCCCATGGAAATCTAGAACTCATCATGTGATGACTTAATTGAAGAAGAAGAGAACGAGATGAGAGAAGTACAGCAGTAGAGAGAAGCGATATAGCGAGACAGAAGTCGACAGAAACGTCGATCGAGTTTTCTCGCGTTTTCCTCGGTGTTTTGAGGGCATTACGGTTTTCCCCAAATTAAAGAGTAAAATTAGACTAATTTTTTTCATTCCCTTTTCTCTTCTTTTCCCCTCCTTTTCCCTTACTTTCCCAACATAAGATTTTAGTTTTCCATCACTTTCATTTTCTTTTTCCTTGCCGTTTTCCGTAATCCAAACGGCAACGGAATTTGGGCATGAACAATTGTCAAGCCTAACCAAAACAAGCAATAAGTTAAGCAACCCCAATATATGTTGCGTTTCCGGCTGGCATTGTGTTGCGTTTAGTTTAATGAAATAGAATGACATAAAAAAAAGTGAATTTTATATTATTTGTTAATTTATTTATGTGTAAAATTCATCTATTCATTCATTTTCACTAGTTCATGTGTATTTTTAAACTCATCTTTCAAGATAGAAATTATTCATTTCTTCACAACTAAAATTTTACACACAACCTATTATTTCTTTATTTTCATATTCTTCTCATAATTTTTATGATTTTTGTCTTTCACTTCTATTTTTCTCTTATTTACATATTCCATTCACATAACATTCGAATTTATCTAATCAAATGCAACAAATCATATGATTTTACTTCTTTTAACAGAAGCAACTAAAAAATAATAAGACACTTATCAATCAAAAAACGAATGAGGTAAAAGATAAAACATATATTAAAACATAGTAGCCACAATGTGTACATTAGACTATTGTTGATAGTGTAACCACATTGTAGACATAAAAGAAAAAAAAAAAAAAAAAGTTAAACCATATCATTAAAAGTCAATTTTCTACCCCAGGGACTATGTAATAGCCCGCCTTTCCAAAACCCCACAACAATTCACACCATATTATAATTTGTTCCAAATTAGACACAACTTCCAAATAAAACCTAAATACGCTCGAAAATAACTGGAAGCGCAATTTCATGAACTTATTCAAAAGTCAAATTGTTTTTAAATATAAAATTAAAACTAAACATTAAGTCTTCAAAGATAGTAAACCCATATGACCACGTCATCTCAATTAGTTTAAATCTCTATCTCCAAAACCTAAAATATTAAAAGTTGAGCTATGAACCCAAAAATAAATAACCTTTCTAACTAGCTGGACCAAGTCTGACATTAATATTCATACATCAATACCAAATAACGACAGTTCAATATATCAATACATAAATGTAAAACATAAATATCATCTTTTCATAAACATGCATATGTAAAGAAATTGTACAATAGTCTACAGTTCAGATTCAAATATTCAAAATATCAGATATCATGCGTCATGCTAAGTATTATAAATTGTACATCCATGAAGGGTACCAGAAGTTGTGTCTTAGTACAATGTCATATGTTAGTTTTAGAACTAGCGTAACAATTAATAGGGTTCACAAGTCCAATATATTGACATAATAATTCAAATAACAACATATGATTCTTAGTTCATAAATTCATTCAAATATCATTCAAAATACCAATTTGATCTAAATTTTGTTATAAAATTAATAAATATAATTTCACAATCATACAAAATTTGAGTTTCAAAATAAATACAATATATAATTTATAATATAAAAATTTAATCGAAACAAAACACAATAACATATACTAATTAAAAAAAAAACTAGAAAGTTCGATTAAGTTGCTTAACTTGAATATGTAACAATACAACGATATACATATATAAATTCAGTAATCAACTAATCTCTATTAGTACACATATTTAATATCATTTTATTATCCTAGACCACAATATCTCTCTTAAAACCGTCAAGTAAATAAAGATTAAAATATAGTATGAATAAGTACTACTTAAATGTTTCTACCACTTTGTCACTGTTTTTGTCTAACTTAACAATAAAATTTATTAATATTACTACTTCAAGTCATTATGTATTTACAAAGGGTAATTTACTAAAATTCCACTGCTAAATCTTTTCAAAATATAAGTAAAATCTTTTATAAGCAAGAACTTTTATAATCTGCTAATTTTATAAGAAAACTTTTAAATTTTGGAAAAATACTATTAACCCCTTCTAATATTTTTCCTTTGAGACCTAACAAGTGGTATCAGAGCTTAACACTCTTTGTTAAGTTTTATAACTTAGGAGGATCCAAAGTTATGGTTTTAAGAAGTGATTTTGGTGGCAAACTCACCATGTGCTTCAAAGATAGATTTGCTAATTAAAAATTAAGAATACAAGTGTACATGAATACAATTAATGAGAAATTATTTGAAGTAATAAAGTTTGGGCCCTATAAAACTAGAGAAAATTGATACTACTAAACCAAACAAGTTAATACCAAAATCGAGAAAGGAATGGACCGAAAAAGAAAAGAAGCTAGTAGGATTTAACAAGAAGGCAATGAAAATTCTCTTCATGTCAATTGAAAAAGAGATGTTCGAAAGTGTTTCCAATTGCACCTCAACTAAGGATGTTTGGGATACCATGTTTGTTCTCAATAAGGGTACTGCACAAGTCAAAGAAAATAAACAATTTTTGCTTATGCAACAATATGAAATATTCACTATACAACAAGAAGAAAATCTTACTGCTATGTATGAAAGGTGTACTATTATGCTCAACAATCTTCGAGCCTATGGAAAACTTATTATAACAAGGACATAAATCTTAAGTTCATGAGATCTCTACCAAGGCAATGGGATCCCAAAACCACTACTGTAAAGGAATTATGAAATCTACACACTACTAATTTTCAACAATTATATAGGAATTTGCTCACGTATGAGATGGAAATAGCTTATAGAGGTGCTACCGTGAAACCAAGAAGAAAAGACAAGGGAGTAGCCTTAAAGGCTACTGAGTCTAAGCAAGTAGCATTCCAACTCAGAATCTGCTAACTATGTTGAAGATATGACTATGGTAGTAAGGAAATTTAGAAGATTCTTGAAAAAGGATCGTGTAAACTTCATAAGGTATAAAAATAGTAGTAAGAAAGATACATCGAAAGATCTTTGTTATAACTGCAAGAAACCAGGACACTATGTTGTTGACTGTCAAAGCATAACAAAAGAATACAAGAGATTCCATGCTTAAGATAAGAGCATGAGAAAAGAGTACTACAAGAAGAAGTACCAACAAAAGAGCTTCAACTTCAAGAAAGACAAGGAACTTATTGCTGAAAAATATTGGAGTGACAGTGATAGTGAATCAAAAGATTTCAAACCAAAAATAACAAACATTTGCTTAATGACTAAGGAGTCTGAAGTCAAGAAGGAAGTAGATCTTACTGAGGTATTTGATTTCGACTCCCCTGATATCACTGAAGCTGAGTTGCGCTCTTTGCTTAAGGATGTTGCATCTCAGTGACATTGTTATAGGAGATTGCTGAGAAATGTTTCAGCAGAGTCTTCTCAACTAAGGAACAAGAACTCTGAAATCCTACTTATGCTTGAAAAAGTACAAGCAGAGAACTTGGAGTTGAGAGACGCTAATGATGAGAGGAGTTTGCTTAGACAGCATCTCAGAGACTCTCAAGAGAGAAAGTCTAAGTTGACATCCCAAGTAGAGGAATTGACTATCACAATCTCTACGAACAAGTCCTCCTCTAATGCTTGTGTTTTACTAAAAAGCCAACTAAGCTTACTAGATCGAGAAGGAATCGGATCTGGAACTTGCAAAGTTCTTGCTGAAGGGAGTGGAGAAAGTGAAGTTGAATATATCAGTAGAACAATCTCCATTATTTTAGTAGAGTGTGAACCTCCTGCTAAACTCAAAGGTAACAAAAATGTTACATTGTTAAAGCACAAATTCCCTGTTGATCATAACCATAAGCAGGAACATGGCTTTACTAAACGGACCAAAGGTGGAAAGTTTAACAAGAGCCATGTTCCCCTCCTCATCATTATAACAATGCAAGGACTATGGAATTTAACAAATGTTGGGTTAGGAGAAAACATTGGAAACCACCTAAACCTAAGAAAAAAAGTTAAGAAACACACACAACACAACATGCTACATTTGAGATATTATTGTTGTCATAGGATTAGTCATATTGTTTTTCTTTGTCTTACGGATCCTTATTATATTATTGGGTCTCAAAAACTAAAAACGAGACAAGTATAGGTCCCCAAGGGTATTAACCTCTATGGATCCAAGTCTTGTTGGGTACCAAAATGACTCTACTTATGTTTTGTAAGTCGTGAGGAAAAAACAAATTTGGTACTTGGACAACGGATGTTCAAGACATATGACTGGTGATAAGGCCTTGCTTACTAACTTTAGGCCAAAGGATGTACTGCTAGTTACTTTTGGATATAATAATTGTGGAAAAACAAGGGATATGATTCAACAAGAAATGAAGAGATTTGCTTCAACAAAGTTGCTTATGTAGAAGGACTCGAGCACTAATTGCTCAACATGTTAGGTTTTATAACATTTGATGATAATTATACTTAGAATACTTAGAAATACAAATGTACAGTTAGTGCTAGTTTATAGCAATTGAGTTTTTGTAGCTAATAGTTTACTCTCTGATTGTAGTAATATATTTTTCATAAGAGAGTGAGTTAACTTGTATTGTAAGAAACTACCAGAACTGCATTGGAGAATTCAACAAAGTCAGGAATTATGTTTAGTCTATCAGGGACTAACTGCCTGAAACTGAAGATTTATTGAAGTTAGTCAAGCCTGTCGGAGACTAAGGCCAAGCCTATCATAGACTAAGGCTAAGCCTGTCGAAGACTAAAGATTAAGTCTGTCAGAGACTAAGTTATGTCTGTCAGACACTAAGTTTACTTGACCTTGAGTATTTACAAATGCACAATTATTAACTAACATCTAGATCATCATCAACATCATTTATACCTAGCAATCTTCCCCTATTTATGATTATCAGTTTAATAACCATAAATCTAGTTGGTACACTGATGATGTTAAAACCGAAACTATACAAGATCAAAACTGAGAAATGCAAATGCATTGACCTAACTGTATTTATACAAATTGAAAGAATAACTATATACAAATTTATTATAGTATTTACACTTTAGACTTTAGGATTCACCTTTTGTTGAGCAGAAACAAAGGGCAATGGATGACTTGATTCAATCAGTTGTGAGTCACTTCAAAGGCCTTGTCTTCTCTGATCTGGATTTTGATATGAAATCTTGAGTCTGTTGTCTTCACCTCCTGCCTTCAATTACTTTAGCTCCTTTTGAAGTATTCTTCTAAAGTTAACATTGTTGATGTTCTTGCTAGATTCCCGAGCTTCAAGGATAGATCCAATCTCTTACAAGTTGGCTGCAACAAGTTATCATCAGTAACAGGTGACAATCTCCCCTTTTGAATTTTTGAACTCCACACCCATGGGGTTTGTGATCATCTTTGGATATTCTTTAAATTCTTTTATTGGGGGAACATCCCTTACAACTGATGAGTTCCCATTATTAACTATGGTTTCCTCTATCTCCTTTAATATCCTCTTTACAAGCAAGGTGCTGAACTTGATGACATGTTCATTTTTATGATAAGTTATTTGGCTCAGAACATGTATCACCTCTTTTAGGTCAAGCTCATCAACTTTATTAGTCCTTATATTCTTCTCTTACCCAGCAGCAGTTTTGTAGAATAGCTTAAATGGTTTCTCCATGGTTGTGGGCAAGTTGCTATCGTCGTTGATGACTTTCGTCAAGTTCCTAATCACCCTCCTTAAGTCTCTATTTAGCTCAATGGAGTCTGGCACTGCCCTCCTAGCAAGTGAGAGTTGCCTAACATCTATCCTCCTGAACTAGTTAAGAGTATATGTGAACTCCGACCTACTTTTCATCAGGATGACAATTATTTTCTCTATATTGCTCTTTATCTTGACATTTATGCTTTTTATGGAGTTCATAAATGTCTAGCTCTTTTGTCTGTCATTTCTCAGAGTTTCAGAAAGAGTGAGTGGTCCATATGTTATAGGAGTAGGAGCTTGAGCATTAGTTTTAGACAACTCGGGTTTGGTAACATTAGGGAATGTTGGATTTTCTTTGTTTTTATCCCCTGATGCACCTTTAGGGGGTTGAAATTTCTTGGGCTAATTTTTCCTGGAGGTTCTTGACTTAACACTCTTTTTCTTCTTTTCTTCTTCTTCTTTCTCCTTTTCCTCTTGAAGTTGTTGTGCATATAGTGTATCAACTTCCACTAGTTTCTTGTCCTGAGGAAAGACAAACTCCACATTCCTATCAATTAGTGCTTCAACCAGTGTTGGAAAATGAGTTATCATCATGGCATCTCTAAGTAGCTTGGGTCTTGATTGAGTAAGGATTTTCTTTTTAGGTTCTTCAATCAAGATACCCTTGCCTTTATCCTTGACTTTTGGAGCTTGTTGTGAAGAAGGAGCAGTAGTCACATCCCCTGATGGTTGATTTGTAGGTTTCTCAACAACAACCCCTGACGATGGCTTTGAAGATTTCTCCCTCTTTTTGATAGCATCATCAGTGGAAGTTAATAGTTGGGATATGACTTGAAAATTTTGTTAAAAAGTGTCATCCATAGATAATTGCAAAGTTTCCATGCTTATGAGTCAGGTGTTGAACGCAGATAATTATTTGTCAACATTGTCTGTGAGATTCCTGAATTTGAGCAAAGAATGGCTGGTGGCAAAAGAATCAACACTGTTAGTTCATTGTGTATTTTCTCTGTAACTAATGTATGTATTTTGTGAGATTCAACATCTATAGACTAACCTAGCATGATCTGTGATTTTATAACCTTGATTAGGATATGATTTATGGCACGTGAGAGCTCCTACTTGAGCAGCTTTATTGTATCTGACATGGGATTCTTCTGATAGTATAAATCAACTCTCATGGGTTGAGAAAAATCACCCATTGGAGTGTCATCTTTATCACTGCTTGAAGAACCAGGTGTATTTACATTATCTAAATTTTCTCTATTTTCTTTATTTACAAGGATCACATCCTTATCTCCCTCAAGCTCTCCTTTTTCTATACCTGCTAAGGCATCACTCGTTATCTCTCCTTTTTCATTGCCTTCTAAGGCAGTACTCTCTGTCTATCTTTTTGCCAAGGTCTTCTTTGTGAACACCCGAAAATGTCAATAAATTTTGTTATGAGATTTATTTATTGTAGTCTACTTTCTACATGAAGGTTTATTTTCTTATTGGGTATAAATGATGAAATTATATTTTCTTATGAAAATTATCTGGCAATGTGATGTCCAAAAGGATTTTAAATGTATTTGTAAAGCTCAAGTGTTTGCAAGATTGTTTTATTCAAATTTTGGTAGTGTTCACGCGGGAAGACCCTTTGGGTGAGAACAAGTTTAGCTACAGTACCCGTTTTAAACCTTACTGTTGGGAGACAGTAGCATTTAATGCACATCATCTCCGTCAGTACCCTAGAGTGGGCTATGATAAATGACCGATAGGCACTTGCAGCTGTTACAACCACCCCTTTTCTCTCCAGTTACTTCCTTTCCTTTCACAGCCAACGGTTGATATCAAATTAATCTGACGGCCCTTGTTGCTTAACAGGTGATATATATATATATATATATATATATATATATATATATATATATATATATATATATATATATATATCACATTGTTATAACCCTAGTTCCACCTTCTTAAATTTCTATACAGTATACCACCAAACCCAAGCTTACTCTCAAGACAACTATTTTTTTTTTTTGGAAGAACAACCAGAGCCTTTTTACTCTTTCTTACAACTAAGGAGGTAAGAGCATTTCATTAAAGTCCTGTTCTATTTCTTACACTTCTGTTTTGTCATGCATACCACATTTAAAACCTTATTCATTCATTTCTAAAAGATATGATTTAATGCATGCTTTTAAAACCCGGAGTTAATGCCATTTATTCTGAAAAGATGTCCAAGTTGAGTGTAAATATGTTGACAACCACCTGGTAGACAAGCCTTTAGTTACCAAACATTCCTTGTGACAGTAGTTTGACATCAGGCCTAAGTATTTTCATCAACTTGAGTTTCTAAACCCTAACTCATGTCTAGGAAGGCATGCAGACCATAGGAAATGTTATGTTTCATTGAGAGGATGATGAGTTGGACTTAAGTATGGTTTTGGTTGAGATCATCACCCATGGAGGAGTGGGGGGAGACACCACTGTATCTGAGGCAAGCTTTAACTTGGTCTCTGACGAGATAACATTAGTCTCTGATGAGATATTGTTAGAGTTAAATGATGATGATTATGTAATAAATTGTGCAACTGTAAATACTTAAGGTATTTTATAAACCTTAAGATCAACACATGTTTTGCATCAACTGATGATGAACTTATTCATCAGTGGATGGTCAATAACTTCACAAGGCAAGTCAGAAAACAGAAACATCCAAAGGACTTGACAAAGTGAAGAAGAATGTCTAATGTTACTTGTTAACAGTCAAAGTATTCCGCACATCAAATATTCTAAACAAAGTTGCGTTCATTAAATACCGTCAGGGGAACCTATCAGGGGGAACTCTTCTGGGGAACCCATAAGGGGGAACTCATCAGGGGAACCTATCAGGGGGAACTCATCAGGGGAACCCATCAGGGGATGACGAAGGCAGAACAACCCGTCAAGGAAACATTTCAGGACATGTCAGTGTCAGGCCAACCCATCAGGGGGAATGACCAACATGACATCAGTGGAAGCCATCAGTGTATGCTGTCAGTCATAACCATCAGGATCAAGAAGCACTGAGTGTAACTCAAGTGAAGGTTGAAGCCCTGATCCAGTCAATAAGCATCAGGGGATCCAGAAGCACTGATCAAAGTCCATCAGGGCTGATTATCAGTGGATCGTTATGACAACAACATGCACCCGTCATCAGTACTTACACGGAAATCAACGTAACGTGTTACAGAAGCAAGAAATATCAACTGGAAAGATATTTCTTGAAGTTTGTTCTTGATCCAATAAGAACTCTCACGCATTAAATGCACACATATCAGGGGAAGAAAAAGTAGCAACAAAGCATACAACAGTCTGACACATAGGGCTACGATGTGACATTCTTGCGGCTAAGTTGAGAAAAGCAGCACGTATCAAGCACGTGATTTCATCCACTGATCAACATATAAGCAATGGAGTTCTCATTACAATATAACACATAGAGATTGAATCTTTCCAACAGATCAAACAAACACCGAAGCACACAAACGCTAGAGAGAAGCTTTGTAATAGATCTTGCGAGAAATATTTCAAAGAAAGTTAGAAGCTAGTGATTGTGAGAAGCTGTGAATTTTATTCACAGAAACTGTAGCTATAAATCACAGTTGTGATTATACAGATTTCCAGAAAAATCCCAAGTTTTAATATAACTATTTTAACTTTAATCTGTGTGTTCATTTCTTATAGTTTTTTTGTTTATTGCAGCTGTTTTCCAGTTTTTAAGTTTAAAAGAGCGAATTTCAGGTGTTTGTATTCATCCCCCCCTTCTACAAACACTTGTGCTTATATTGCACTAACAGATATGTTAGTCTCCGATGAAGGGAAGTTGTTTGTCTCCGATGAAGGGAAGTTGTTAGTCTCCGATGAGGGAAGTTTGAGATTAGTCACTGATGACATCAGCTTAGTCCCCGATGATGTCATCAGTAGTCTCTGATAGGCAAGTATGTTAGTCTCTGATGACTAAAGAATTTGGCGTTAGCCAAATGAGTTTGGCGATGGGCAAATCATCCCCTGACAGCCGAGGAGTTTAGTGCTGAGCAAATCATCCATTGACGAGTTAGCGACCACATAGTGAGTTTAGCGTTGAACAAGTTGTCACCCGATGAGTTTGGCGATGAACATATTATCCCCTGATGGACAAGTCATCCCCTAATGACTATTCCTTGATGGCCGAGAGTTATCCCCTGATGGCCGAGAGATATCCCCTGATGGCCGAGAGACATCTCCTGACGGGCAGTTACCCACTGATGTCCGGTTATCCCCTGATGATGAATTATTCCCTGACGCGCAGTCTGCCTTCAAAATTATAAAACATTATTTTCTTAAAATTATTTTATGATGTTTAATTATATATTCACCCTAAACAGTTCTTATAGCAGTTTTGAAATCATTAAAAGTTTAAGGACATCACATATGCACTTTCTCTCATATTTTAACCAAAGTACTAAATTTATTTTGGGATATGTATATTTTATAGAATCTTTCACTCTCAAGTAAATTGAAATTGTGTGTGTGCAAGGGACCGAGGCAAGTATATTCACAATCTTATGTTTAATTGCAAGTTGATGCAAGTATATACATTCAATCTGATGCTTATTTCAATTTAACGCAGTATTATTTGATTCGATATGCGTGCAAGGCTTGATTATATGTTTCAATTGTTTTAATGAATGAGCATGCTATGCTTTAAATTTCACTAGCATGATATGAATGATAATGCATGGATATAACTGAGCTTTGATTTTTAGCTATTTTTCAATCGTATATCTATGCAAATAAATGAGAATGATATGTCCCTTAAATGGGTTATGCCACATGGTTGGCAAGAGGAAGGGAAAGGTGCTGATTTGTTCTTCACCTGACTTAGAGGAATTATAAGTGACTACGTACGTTCACACAAAGAAGGATCATGCGGTCACAGTTAGGCCAGCTGTGTACAGTATGGTTAGAAGATCCAACAGGTTTAGCCCCTGATGGATATTTTGAGAAAGTTGTATACAGGTGAATACCTGACTTTCTTCAAGGAAGGATTACACATTGTTTATCATCAGTGATCCTCAATGTTCTTCAAAAGGTTTCCGAGGCATTAGTATTGCTTCAATAAGCCTCACAAACAAAATTGAATCTTCTTCAATATTTCAGTACTATTTCTCTAAATTGTTTACATACTTGTTGGGCGTAAATCGCTCATCCTTGTTGAATTTTAAATGTCTTTCAGGACAAAATGCTAAGGCTGAACCCTCTGATAAGAGAAAAGCAAAGATGATCAGCTACTAAATTATTTACTCTTTTAATAACGCCGAGGAAGGAAGGAAGGAAGGAGGATATTAGAAGTTGTAGTGATCTTTGATTTAAATTTGTAAAGATGATTTAGCTTCCGCTTTAATTGTTTAAATTTTGGGTTGTAATAATTCTTAGTTACTGCCTTTATCCAGTATTTATACTATGAATGGATGTATGGTTATCTTTTCCTTCTTTGACGAAGCCCTAATCCAGTAAGGGATTTTGGGGTCGTCACACTCTTAGAAAGTTGACCTTGCCTCTCTTCGTTATTTATTTTTTTTACCCTCACTCAAAATTGTCCTAGTAGGGCTCCTATAGGCTGAGATCTCATCAATTATGGATAGTGTTAACAAAGCATTTACAATTAAAGAATCCACAAGTGAGAGTTGAGAAGTGGGAGGAGATTTGTGTATATGTACAATTGGGGATGTATAAGTATTTATTGAGGAAGTATTTACAATGTTTCCTATATCCCTTAATTGATCATCAGTGATTGGGTCATTTATAAAAGAGTCAATCATTAACAGATCATGACTCTCAATCACTGAATCATTTTGAATGGACTCTTCTATGAAATGAGAAATTGGAGGATCTGATGTCACGACACTTAGTGTTTGTGTTATAACATCTGAAGAAATTTGAGGTAAGGAAAAAGAAGGGAGAGGTGTAGAGGGGAGTGTTGGCTAAATCATAGAATGAGAAGGTGATCCATCAAAAGAAGTTGTGTGTGCACTCATTGTGTCCATTATCTGCGAGGGCCTATTAGAGGTCCTGATGAGTGTTTCATCAGGGCATGTGGCTAGTGTATGTGCTTCACTCAACTTTGTCCCTAGTTGGGGACTTTGTTCAATAACTGAGTCCTTGTGGGAGGAAACAGTTAGAGATGTGTGTGATTCCTTATTAAGGTCAGCATCCTGTTGGGAGGATATTGTCTGGTCTGGTTTAGGGTAAGCTCTCTTGGCTTTCTTCTTCTTCTTTAACTTCTCCAAGCCAGTCACTTTCTCTCAATTGATGAGGTTACTTATGAGGATTTTCTTTTAATACTCGTAGTCTTTTGCGAGGCTAAGGGTGGGGCTGTAAAGAGTTGTTGTGAAGAAACTGGTGATACTACTTGGGCGGGCTAAGAAGTGATAATGATCTCAGCCATAGTAGTCGAAATAGAAAATATAGAAGGTTGTGAAGGAGATTGTGTTACAGTTACTTGTGACATGTGCACTGGAAGCACAAAAGGGACGTCTTGTTATGCCTTCTTGTTGATTTCCATGAACAATCTTTTTGTTTGCTTGAAGTACTAGATTGTCATGTCAGCATTCTCAACAGAAAAATTAGGCACTTGAGCGTTAATAAGTAACATAAGAAATCTCACATAATATACCTTTGATTTCCTAGAGGTTTTCTCTCCAAATTTAGTTACAAGGTCATCAAAAATTAGCTTGCCTATATTTATTTTAACATTTTTTAGTATGACATAAGCTATTTTAAGCGTTAGTGATGTGATGACCTCATAATTACTAGATTTTCCTGAAAAAACCTTAGTTATAGTATCAAAGAGATAAGATAGTTCCCTATTGACACTTATACGCTTTAAGTCCTTGAACTTAAGGGCTTAAGGGTTATTGGTCCTATAGCCTAGTTCAACTAAGATGTTTAACAACTTTGAGTCTGAAGGAACTTCCACAAACTTAGTGTTGGGCAAATCTAGTGCAATATTTAGGAGAGAATGAGAGATCTTACCCTTTTGTCCTTTCACAAAGAAAGAAATTAACTTTACCTTTGCAAGGTTAGAGGATGAGTGAATGAAGTTTGCATTGCTCCACAAGTTTGAAATTGCCTTTTCATACACTATTGGCTCTGAGAATATGGCCTTTTGGTAAGTATAGTCCAACATGTATTGCATCACCTGCTTGTAGCATGCATCAACTTCTTTAATGGCAGAGAACCTCACAAAGTTTGTTTATGGAACAATGATTCCACTTGATAACATTTGGGTTGTAGATTTGGGAGTCATTGTTCTTAACAAGAGATTAAGGTTTCTTAGAAAGAGAGAAAATTCTAGAGCAGTTGTTAGAGAAATGGCAAATAAATGTTAGATGCGTCATCAGGGAAAGTGAAACTGCATATAAATAGTTTTTTAAAAGACCTTGATGCCACATCATCAGGGGTTAGTTATTATCCCTTGATGCCGTGTTATCAAAGGAAAAGACTGTCCCCTGATGCAGTGTCATCAGGAAAAGATGAATAACCCCTGACGAGCCCAACTGCAAACACAACCCCTGACCCTTTTTTATTATTATTATTATTATTATTTTAATTTAATTATATACAGAACATATAAACATACAAATATTTCAATATCAATGAAATGACATGATGAGTTAGAGATACCAACATATTAGCATATGATCAATTGTGCATATAAACATACCATTTCACTACCTTGTCTATCAATCTCTTTACTTTGTGGAATTCACCATTCCCAACTCTCCTACTAGATTATTGAATGCAACGATGTCTGCTAACTGCTTGTGTGTTGGTACACAATGTAGCTCTATGGTCTAATTCATGACATGTTCCCTGATAAAGTGATATTTGATTTCTATATGTTTGGTTCTGGAATGTTGTATAGGATTTTCAGCAATGACTATGGCACTTTTGTTGTCACATAAGATTGGAATCTTGTTGTATGTCAGGCCATAGTCCAATAACTAATTTTTCATCCATAGAATTTGTGCATAGCAACTTCCAACTGCAATATATTCAGCCTCAACAGTAGATGTTGACATTAAATGTTGTTTTTTGTTGAACCAAGATACAAGCCTTTCACCTAGAAATTGACAGCTTCCTGTGGTACTTTTTTTGTCAGTTTTGCATCCTCCAAAGTTAGCATTAGAATATCCAATTAATTCAAAACCAAATTCCTTTGGATACCAAAGTCCCAACTCAGTTGTGCCCTTGATGTACCTCAAGATTCTCTTCACAACAATTAGATGAGACTATCTTGGGTCAGCTTGATACATTGCATAAAGACATGTTACAAACATAATATCAGGCCTAGTAGCTGTCAAATACAGTAGAGAACCAATCATTCTCATATAAGTCTTTAAGTCAACTTTCTTTCCATTCCTATCATGGTCAATCTTGTTTATTGTAGCCATCGGTGTCTTTGCTACTTTTGAGTCCTCCATGTCAAATTTCTTGAGAAGTACTTTGGCATACTTTGACTGATGAATGTAAATCCCTTCAGTGACTTGTTTAACTTGTTGTTCCAAGAAATAAGACAGTTCACCCATCAAACTCATTTCATACTTTCTTTGCATAAGCTTGGAGAACTTCTCACATAGCTTAGTATTAGTGGATCCAAAAATGATATCATTAACATAGATATGTACCAAGATAAGATGACGTTGGTGTTGTCTAAAGAACAATGTTTTGTCAATGATACCTCTTGTAAACTTGTTTTCCACCAAAAACTTAGACAGTGTGTCATACTAAGCTCTAGGAGCTTGCTTTAGTCCATAAAGTGTTTTCTCTAGCTTGTAAACATGGTTTGGGGATTTAGAATTTTCAAACTCTGGAGGTTGTTGGATATTGTTAGATCTAAATGATGATGATGATGATGTATTTATTCTATAGTTCTCTTAATAATTGTGCACTTGTAAATACTCAAGATTGTTGTCAAACCTTAGTATATTTGCACAAACAAGTATTCACTGATGGATAACTTAGTCTATCAGGGAATAATAGGCAAAGCACTAGGCAAGTCATCAGTATATACCTCAAGGATTGATAGTGTCAAGGAAAGTCTGATAGTACTTAAGAAGTCAAGTACTCCGCACATCAGACATTCAAGATAAAACCAACAAAGTATTAGTTATCAAATATGTTAGTGTACAAAAAGGCATCACGGAACAACTTGACTGTCAGGGAAACCCATTAGGGGATATCTTGACCGTTAGGAGAAACCATCAGGGGATATCTTGACAGTCAGGGGAAACCATGAAGGAATAGTCAGACCATAAGGGGAAACCGTCAGGCGATAGCCTATACTTTACATTAGTGGTCAACATTGGGTCTTTATATTAGGGGATTATAAAGCACTGATCAAGTCTACATCAGGGCTTGACATTAGTGGATACTGAAGCATTGATCAAGTCTACATCAGGGTTTGTCATCAGTAGATACTGAAGCACTGATCAAATCTACATCAGGGTTTGTTATCAGGGGATCCAGAAGCACTGATCAAGTCAACATCAAGGCTTGTCAAAGGGGATACTAAAGACCTAACACCACATGTCATCAGGGTTTAGAAGAACAAACACTGATACTTGGCATGGAAGCAAGGGGTATAACTGGAAAGATACACCTTGAAGATTGGTGGTCTAATAGCAACCTTTTCACCAGAAACGCATGGAGAACTAGTACAGAAACTGAAGCAACAAGAGCCTATAGTAGTGTGACAAGTGTAACTCAAAAAAGACTATGATGGGACATACTGCAGTTACGTTGAAAAAGAAGCATGTCTTGCACATGGGTTCTTTATCTGTTCTCCTACATATAGAAAGGTGGATACACGAAACTTCCAAGAAGAAGACGAACCTGAAAGAGAAAAAATTATAAGAAGTAGAAAATCAAATATCTCTATTAGAAATCTACAACACACTAGAGAGAAACTTTGTAATAGTTCTTGAGAGAAATATTCAAAGAGAAACACATAGCTAGTGTGTGAGAAAAGAAGCTGTATATCTTTACACACACACCCCCCCCCCCCCTGGGCAAACACTTTAGCTAATTTTGTCCTAATAGACATTCACCTCTTGGTCTAATTTCCCATTGAGGAAAGCACTTTTCACATCCATTTGATAAATCTTGAAGTTTGAATGTGCTATATAGGCTAAGAAAATTCTTATAGCCTCAAGTCTAGCCACTGGTGCAAAGGTCTCATCAAAGTCAATCCCTTCCTCTTGAAGATATCCCTTTGCCACTAATCTTGTTTTGTTTCTTATAACAATGCCAACTTCGTCCATCTTATTCCTTAATACCCACTTGGTGCCAATGATAGTTCTGTCTTAAGGCTTAGGCACCAGCTTCCATACTTGATTTCTCTCAAATTGATTCAATTCTTCTTGCATGGCTAGGATCCAGTCAGTATCTTACATGGCTTTTTCAAATTTCATTGGCTCATTTTGAGAAAGAAAACAAGTATATAGGCACTCATTAGATGAAGCTTTCCTGGTTTGCACCCTTTGGTTAGAATCACCAATGATTAAAACTGTTGTATAACTTTTAGACCATTTGGGCTTAGTGGAGAGTCTAGATGAGCTTACATGATTATCATTTCCTCCCCCTAAGTTTATGTTATCAACTTCTATAAAAACTCCCCCTAATTTTGTGCTCAAATTAGGGTTAGACTTATCCCCTGATGGTGCATCCCCTAATTAGAGTGTTCCCTGATTTGTTGTCCAGATAATTAACTTTATCCACTGAAGGGGCTTCTTGAATGGTTGGATTGACATCAGGGATGGCTAGTTCCACCTTTTTTTTTTTGCACACATTAATTTCATTCTCTTGATCATCAGAATCATCTTCATTTTCAAATCTGAGCTCTTCATGAAAACCAGGGTCTTCAAGTCCAGAAATTTCTTGATCATCAAAAGCTACATGTATAGACTCCATCACTACCTGGAGCCTCTTGTTGTAAACCCTGTAGGTCTTAGATGTCAGGGAGTAACCTAGGAAAATAGCTTCATCAGCATTTTGGTCAAATTTTCCTAAGTTCTCACCAATTTCCTCTATACAAAACATTTGCATCCAAAACATTTCCTCAGGGATGGCCTTTTTGTACACTAACATTTTTGATAACTGATACTTTGTTGGCTTTTACTGGAATGCCTAATGTGCGGAATACTAGAATATTAAGTACAACAGACATCTCCTGACATTATCAAGTCCTTTTTAGTTATCCAGTGATGACTTGCCTAGTGCAGTTAAGGCCATCCCCTAACAGACTGGGTTGTCCATCAGCGAATGTTTTATTTATGCAAATATACTAAGAGTTATAGAGTACCTTGAGTATTTACAAATGCATAGTTATTAACTAACATCTAGATCATCATCAACATCATTTATACCTAATAGATTCCATCTCACCTTCAAAGAAGATTGTTGTCCCGATGAGACAGCCTAGAACTTGTAGAGGGGGGCTTGATTACAAGTTCTTGAAATCTTTTTCAAATTCTTGTTTTTAAAAGTAATATAACTTGCAGAAAATAAAGAACAAGAACAAGAAAAATTTATAAACAATTGCTTTTATTGATTAACAATTGATTACAAATTCTAACAATCACAAACTGATTGTCAGCTTCAATTTCTATACTATATATATACAAATCTATGAAAACATGCAGCTTCTAAATCTGAATCATAATTCAGCTTTTAATCCTATTCAATTTATGTTTTCTGTGTACAATTGGAATCGGTTTTATATTCTTCGTTCTATATTCATATATCTATATCTCTCTCTAGTTAGTTTTCTAACTAGCTTCGTCTTCAACATCTTTAATGTCCATGTCGAAGTCAACTTCTAATTCGAATAGAACTCTGTACTGCATTAGAGAGTAATCTTCACTTTAGTATCTGATCAACTATGTTTAGTCTCCGACAGCTTAAGCTTAGTCTTCGATGCTTTAATCTTAATCTCCGATGGCTTACGGTTAGTCTCTGATGCTTTAAGTTGTAGTCTCTGATAAGCTTTTGCCTTAGTCTCCGATAGAGTAAACATAATCTCTGACTTATTGAAATCTCTAATGCAGTTCTGGTAGTCTCTTATAATACAAATTAACTTACTTTCATAAAAATAAATTACATGAATCAGAGAGTAAACTACCAGCTACAAAATTTCAAATGCTATAAACTAGCACTAACTGTACATTTGTATATCTAAGTATTCTAAGTATAATCATCATCAAATGTTATAAAACCTAACAATCTGCCCCTATTTATGATTATCAAAGTGATATACATAAATCAAGATTGATGATGTAACGACCCAAAAAATTTGTTTATCTATAAATAAATTTTTTATTCATATTATTTCTTTTTTTTTCTTTTTCTTCTTTATATATATTAACGTGTATAGTTAATATATGATGTTTTTGAATGTCTGATTATTTTTGGATCCATTAAAGGATTATGTTTGTTGGATTATAAGATCAAGCAATTTATGTTGATATTGCTTGAATGAGCTCACTTTTTTGGTTTAATAAGTTCCCTGAGGAATGTAATAGTTGTAAGGGAATGACATCATGTGTACGTATGTAAATTTGATTAGTAAGCTGCTTTAGTAGCTAGCTTATCTGCATGTAGGACAGCAGGCTTATTACGTTGCTTAGCTGCTAAGAGTCATGATGAGCAGCCGTTTTACTGTCCAGAACCAATCATTTTATTTCAAGGCTTAATCTCAGCCTACTATAAATACCTCATTCAGAGGAACATTTCAGTCTCTTTTCTAAAGATTTCCTTTTCCAAAGTTCTTCTTTAAATCCACCATCTTCGCATAATTTCAAGTTCTTTCTTTTGGACAATTACTCTCAATCAGGCTTTGATCTCTTTCGTCAACCCAGGAGGTAAGAATCTCAAGTTCTCCTCTGTTTGTTTCTTTTTGTATGTCGTCCGAGTGTTTTAGCCGTGCAAACTAGGTTTTCAAGAAAGAATAAAGCTTTGAAAGAAAGGCTGCATTCTTCTGCATATTCATGTTCATGAGGCATCCTAGGTTGAGTTTGTTATTGTAAAATCTTCCATGGAAATGGGGACAAGCTCTAATGTTAGTCTCTGTTGAGATGCTGTTAGTCTCTGATGATGACGCCATCCTTAGTCTCTGACAGGCTAAAAGTTTAGTCCCCGATGACGTCATCTGTAGTCTCTGATAAAGGAATTATTAGTCTCTGATGATGACGTCACCCTTAGTCTCCGATGGGCTTAAGATGATGTCATCAGTCCCTGATGAGTTAATTAGTCCCTGATGATGTCATCCTTAATCTCCGACAGGCTAAGTTTAGTCCTTGATGATGTCATCCATAATCTCTGATGAGATATATGTTAGTCTCTGATGATGACGTCAACCTTAGTCTCTGATGATGTCATCCTTAGTCTCCGATGAATAAAGATGACGTCAGCAGTCTCTGATGAGTAAAATAGTCTCTGACGAGTGAAATATTCCCCGATGGGCAGCCTCATGCCTTGATAACCATTTTCTTATCTGAATAGCCATCTTTTAAGTATGGATTTTTTATGTTATACCAACAATGATGTTTTACAGAACCCTTTTTCAACCAGTATAGTGAATCTAGCTAAGGACCAAGGCAAGTATATACTCATTCCACTTTCTTTCTTACTAATTACGTAGAATCACTAATTCGATTTACGTAAATGAAGGATGTTAAAGCTTACACATGATGATGATTTTATTCATGATTAAGTAACGTATGATCATTGATCCGATGTACGTGAAAAGATGTTATTGATTGAGCTATATGTTATTGGGTGATTGCTAGCTGTTTTAAGTCACTAGCACACCAAAAGATGATGATGATGGTGCAAGGGTGTTGCAGTCGTGAACTTATATGCACACCTGAGCAGCTTCCGTATAGGTATATAGAAAAAAAAATCATCCATAGTCAACTTTTATCTGTTGAGCACGCTGATGTGTTTGGCAATCGCTGCTTTTAATTGTTGATCGTGCCAATTTAAAATGAGAAATTGTTTTCAAGAAGATATACTCCATATGAGAAGTTAAAAGGTTGTTGAATGCTTTCGCCTGGTATTCTGGCCAATGATGATAAAGAATGATAAATCGAGGCAAGGCATCGGTAATCAGATGATTTTCCACAGACCATATGCTTTCTGCGAGGGACTACATATGTCAAATGATGAATCAAACGACCAGGCTGACCAGCTGTGATGAAATTTGATTGTTAAGGAAGTCAGACAATGATCAGTCTGGTCAGGTGATGCATTATCTGATGAAAAGAGGGCGAATCAAGGTTTATTTGTTAAAGAGGGATAACCCTTTGATATCACTCGAGAATCCTAAATGATGCATGTTTATTGATTCAAAACTTTAAATGATGCATGTTTATTGATTTCGTTTTGGCATTGCTTTAATATCTGATTCTTTTTGCTTATGATTATATACTTGCTGAGTGTAATCGCTCATGTGGAATGCTATGAATGTTTTTCAGGTTATGTTGTGAAGGCTGAGTCGCCTAAGAGAGGGAAGGAGAGAATGGCATAAGAATGTTTAAGTTGTAAGGCCTTATGAACCATCTAAAGTTTTGTTTCCGCTGTAACTTGTTTATTTTCAAGCTTTGAGGTTTTGTAAGATGATGAGGACCTTAAGATTTTGTAATAATGTTTTAAGAATGTGTTTCTCACAAGATGTTGTTAATGCTTGGCTGTGTTGTTGTGTGGTAGTTTTCTGGTGCAGCCCAGGGTTCCAGCCTGGGGATCTTGGGGACTGTCACCCAATTCGCTGACAGTGTCCGGGGCCCGGCTCGAGGGATTTTCGGGGGTGCCATAGTTGATGATGTCAAAACTCAAAAATTACAAGAATAACTTAGAATAAAAAAAAAATTAAAGAATCTGTTATCTACAAATGTACCTGAACTAAGATCTTTGATCTTAAATTCAGCTTCACCAAGACTCAGGTTTAAACCCTATAAGTCTAGCTTTAAAAATAAACTTCACAATAACAACATCAACCTTTCTTCTTACTGATTTCTTTGACTTTCTCTTCTAACAACTTTCTGAACTTGATCTCTTCCTCATTATTTGTACCATCAAGTAATGTAATAAATCTTTTAAGTTCACTTTTACTTGCTATATTGATTTGCTTTTCATAGTCAAAGAAAATCACATCTTGATGAAAATTCTTATACCATAATCCATAAGGAAGTGGAGGAATATCTACTCGTGAAAATTTAATTAACTTCTCCATCTCTGCAAGCTCCCTCTGAATTTGCCTCCTGGATTACAAATTAGGCACAAAATTTTCAGGTACAACACACAACAGCCACTCTAGATCTTTGAATGACCTCATCTCCAGGCTTGGTTTAACTAGACACAGAGTCTCTCCATCTTTTTGAATGACTTTGAGATACTCCTTTTCCTTTTTATTCTTTTCAAGACTGATAGACTCAACACTCTTTTTGAAAGCTTCCTTTAACTCAGAAGTGTTAGCCATCCCAATCCTGGAGATTTTACTACTCGGGACTGATGTAGATTTTTGAGGTTTAAATAAAGTCACTAGAGTAGTTTCAGGTTTTTTCTGAGATTCACTTATCACTAGCTTCCTCCTAGCACTTCTCTCAGCCTATTCCATCTCCTTATTTCTCCGTTTAGTCTCTGCAGACTTTTGAGCTTTAGACTTTCGAGTTGTCATTGCCTTTTTCCTTGCTTCTTCCTCCTCCCTTGCTGCTGACATTTCCTCTTCCTCTTGCAGCTTCTAAGCATACAATGCATTAGCTTCAATCAATTTCTGCTCCTAAGGAAAAACTAACTCTACTTTCCCATCCACTACTAACTCCACTGGAGTGGGAAAGTAAGCAGTCTTCATGGCGTTCCCTAATATCTTAGGCTATCTTGATTAAGGTTGAGTAGACTTTTTCTTCTTTGGATACTCAATCAGGATGCCCTTCCCCTTATCCTTTTTAATGATTGGGGCCATTGCAGTGGAAGAAGGAGGAACTATAGTTGTTGTTGTTGTTGAAAAACTAGACTTGATGACTGTATCAAGTTCTCTGTTCTCATCTTAAATTCTTGTCAGTTCAACCATCAACCAAGTCACTTGAGTATACAACTTTTGAACTTGTTGAAACTTGAATCGCAGGCCTCTGACTACTCTCCCCCTTTTTGACATCAGAATCGACAGTGGGAGGAGAAGCAATTGCCAGTGTAGGTATGACCGTATGTAGAAGTTGTGTAAGGTTCTAAATGTCATTGGATAATTTATCTTATTTGTGCAAAATGGTTTGGACATTAGATTCTAATGCTTGAAGTCTCTTCTTTGTAGTTGACTGCTCTCTTAGACGCATATCAATTGAATTTAAAATCCGCCTGGGAAGATGACCTTCATAGCACTGTCTAATTTTATCAGTCTCTAGCTCCATTCTTGTCTCAACATTTTGGAGTGTAGCCTTGAGACCATTGATTAAGAAGTGTTGGAACTTCATGTGTTTCTTGTCAATTTTGATCAATTCCTCATAGACTACACTTGGTGTTAGCTCAGGTGCTCCAGACCTTAATGTGGTCAAATAGTCTTGACAAAGTTAGGCAGCTGCTTCATCCAATGTATTTGTGTAGCTTGCATCCAGCCAAGCACCCACATTTTCTTCTTTTATCTCTACAGACTCAAGTTCATGTGCAAGACTTGTCTTCATGGCTGATATTTGATCTTGATGTTGTTGCAGGCCGTATAAGGCTTCAAAATATGCTTTTGTCATATTAGCCAACAATTGAAGAACTGCATCCCCTGGTTGTGAGCTGCTCTCAAGTTCCTCTGGTTATTCATTTATTGTTTAAGTAGAGGAAATCTGAGCTACGATAGAGGTGGAAGGCTCAACAGGCTTGAGGAAATCACTTGCTAAGAATGAAGTTTTCTCTCTGTTCTTTTGTTTAAGGATCTCATCCTTGCTCACTTCCTCACCTGTTGCCTGGAGTTGGACATCCAACTTCTCTATCTCTCCTTTTTTCCAAGCTATCTAAAGCTTAACTCTCTTTTGTTTGTGGTTTCTCTCCTTTTTCCAGGTCAAGAACCTGACTCTCACTAAGTATTCTCACTGCCTCACTCTTTTGGATAGTGTCACTCTATCCTATAGAAAGAGGGAGTAGAGAAGAAATAGTTGTAGTACCAAGGAAAGGGGGTTCCCTTTGTTTGGAAGTGGTTAGGGATCTCTCCATGGGAAATGTTTGAGAACTAACTACACTTGTACTTTGAACAAGTGGTTCTTGTGTGTCAGTCTCTGGTGGTATGTAAACACTAGTCTCTAGTGGAGAGCTTGTTTGTCCCGCATGAGTAATTGTAGAAGGATGGTTGAATACAATTACAAACTTTTCTTCAAAACTAAACTGTTATGAACAATTTAATTTCCAAGAATAGTTATAAAACTTTACTGAAATGATAAAACAATAGAAACAGTAAAGCAAAATTGCAAGATATAAATTGTAATCAACAATAAAGAATGATATTGTCAATTAAATTGAATCTTTACAATTTCTTCTGTTTATAAAAAACAGCTTCTCAAGTTGTAATAACTTGCTTCTTTTTCTATAAAACTAATTACAACTGCTAACTCTCTATATATATGGAAGTGTTTTTTTTCGAGAGATATATGATGTAAGATAAGATATATTCTTGTTGTAAATCTTCAAAATTCTCAGATCTTCTCCTTTTACCTCAGCTGCCTTATGTCTATTTATAGACACAGCTTACATATACTCCAAGCTTCTATTCTGAGCTTTTTACCAAAAATATCTCTGTAGTTTCTTGGTACTTGCAGCATTGTCACACAACTTTATTCATTATACAGCCTCCCTTGGATGCCAGCCTGTTTATGTGACTTTTCTGGTGTATATTCACTGCACCAACTTCCATTTTTCTTAGAGTTCCCAAGATAAGATATCAGCAGTATATAACTTATCTTTGTGGGCTTCTTTGGACATAATTAGTCCAGCTTCAATGAACTTCTTGCTTCAAGTTGTTATAAGTTGTCTCTGCAGTATTTCAACTTGCTGTTTTGCAGGTTTCATGCTTGCGGCTTTGTAGGTTTCATACTTGCAACTTGATGTGTGTGTGTGTGTATAACTTATTTCCTTGAAGCTTCCTTGGTAGCCAATCTCTCCTTATCGGACAACCATCCTTATCTTATTTCCACCATCTTTAGCCATATGTCATCCCTTATGTCACATGGAAATTTATTCTCTGATGGATAGTCTCTGGTTGCTTCAACATTAGTCTCTGATGAACAAACACTTAGTCTCTGATAGAACAAAACTTAGTCTCTGATAGACAAAAACTTAGTCTCTGACAAACAAAAACTTAGTCTCCGATAGTTCAAAAACTTAGTCTCCGACAGTTCAAAAACTTAGTCTCTGATAGGCTCTTAGTCTCCGATAGACAAGCTTAGTCTCCGATAGGCTAATTTTGCTTGATCAACTTTGACATTTGTTGAACTCTCCAAGTGCATTCATTGTTGTCTCCGATGCTTTTCTGCAGTTTCTTGATAGTAAATTCTCATAGTGCATTACTGCAGGTACTTGTACATTTACAAAATTTAACAATTCTAAGTGTTATACATCATCATCAAGTGCTATAATTCCTAACAATCTCCCCCTATTTATGTTTATCAATGATAAGCATAAATCAAGGTTTGATGATGATGTCAAAACACCAACCTTATAACTCCATAACTTAGAATTGAATTAAAACATGTAAAAACATAAATGAACAAAAACACAATCAATGATGGTTTTGTTGTTTTCAGTTCTTCAAAGCCCAACCATCATTTTGTTAGCCTTTTTAACAATTCTCCCCCTGTTTTCATCAGAATTACTTTGTTTCCCCTGCCTTGATCATTCTCCCATTCTCCCCCTTTTTGACATCAACATCTTAATGTTGGAAGGTAGGAATCATCAGTAGAGGTTGACTAGAAGGAAGAAATTGTTTGAACTTTGTTTGAAGATCATTGATTATGAAGTGTTGGAGCTTAATGTTGTACTTTCTTTTATCAATGCTTCAAAAACATTCAGTGAGTACAGCTGCACATGATCCATGTGTGATCAAATATTCTAATATTAAGTGTGTTGCTCTTGTGTTGCTTGCATCCAACCAAACAATCACAAATTCTTTTCTCAGTATCCTTTGATTTTTGATCAGAATGGTGATCAGAGAATACATGAGCTGCAAAAGTAGTGAGTGAAACAATTTCTCTCTATTCTTTTCTTCAAGAATCTCATCCTTGCTCACACCCTTTCCTTTTGCCTGACTTTTATAAGTCAGCCTCTCACACTTATATATATATATATTTTAAAATACTTTAATTTCTTTTTCCTCACATTTTTCCAGACACAAGGTCTGACTCTTATTTTGAATTTTCTCAGGCTCACTAAATATAAAATCTTCCTGTTATGAGTGACCTGGAGTGGTGTAGAAAATATAGTAAGAAAGTGTTTTGCATCAATGGATGTTTGATAAAGTATTATTGTAGTATCCACTGATGATTTGACAACTGCTCTTTAATTGTTTCAGCTTCAAAAAATTGGCTTCTTTGATGATTAAAATATCAAAGAATCTGAAATCAATGGAATTAAGAAATTTCCATTGTTGCTTAAGAAATATAAATTAGAGAAGAAGAATGAATAAGGGTAGAATTTTGAATATTGGATGCTCCTCTTGAATAGAGAAAAGAGAAACATCAATGTGACACCCAGTGTGTGCATTAAGTGACAGGTTGATCATTGCTCAGTGCCTGTTTCTTCTTCTTCTTTTGAGAGGTATTTATAGATGTGATCATTGAAAACTCAAATACTTGTGTCCTTGGAGGTGGACTATTTTCAATAGATAGAGCCTTTTGAGAGCTTGCACCTAGAGATGTGCTTTTTCCTTTTAGAACTTAATATCTTTTTGAGAGTATATTAAGCAGTCTCTAAGGGTTCTCATTGTTCCTTATTTCTTCCTCATAACTTTCTCTAAATGCTCACTCTCCCCCTCAGCTAATGTTGGTGGTAATTGTTTTGATTTTACAACCTTTATCTTTTGAGAGGTAGAGGAGATGGCTTCTGATATAGACTTGTGTTTAAAGGGTTTTGCTACTTGAGTAGAAGGAGTTGGTTCATTACTAACATCCTTCATTGCAGCAGAATTAGAAGAAATAAAGAATAATATAGTAGAGAGTTAAGACAATACCTGAATCAGCTATGACAAGATCCTTAAATAAATGAAAAATATTAAACATAGGAAATCCTGCATAGTATATTAGTTTCTCTATTATATATATATATATATAAACAATAGTTAATTATCTACTAACAATTAAACAATTGTAGGATAATTAGCCACTGCTGCAATATCATCAGGTAATAATTATCCTTTAAAAAGAATAATTATTGACTAGTGTTTTTCAGTGTTATTATCTTTATGAACAATTAATTTTGTCAAAAGATAATTACAACTGCTTCAATCAGTTGTTAATTATGCTCTGATAACTAAGTCATCAGAAAATAATTAACTACTGCTGCAATATCATCAGGTAATAATTATCCTTTAAAAAGAATAATTATTGACTAATGCTTTTTAGTGTTATTATCTTTATGAATAATTAATTTTGTCAAACGATAATTACAACTGCTTCAATCAGCTGTTAATGAGTCTCTGGTAACTAAGTCATTAGAAAATAATTAACTACAACTGCAATAATCAGACTTGCACAAAATTTTCAAAGAATCTTATTCACCAAAATTGAGCATACCTAGCTTACTTACCAACCTATTAAAGGTGGCTTCATCCAATGGTTTGGTGAATATGTCTGCAAGCTGCTTCTCAGTTGGAACAAAATGAAGTTCCACTATACCATTAATCACATGTTCTTTGATGAAGTGCTATTTGATGTCTATGTGCTTTGTTCTAGAGTGTTGCATAGGATTCTCTGTAATGGAAATGACACTTGTGTTGTCACAATAAATAGGAATATGATTGTACATCATACCATAGTCCATCAGTTGATTTTTCATCCATAAGATTTGAGCATAGCAACTCCCAGTAGCAATGTATTCTGCTTCAGTTGTTGAGGTTGACACAGAATGTTGTTTCTTGCTAAACCATGACACTAGTTTGCTTCCAAGAAATTGACAACTTCCTGTTGTGCTTTTCCTGTCTAATTTGCAACCTGCATAATCTGCATCTGAATAGCCTATTAGATCAAATCTAGAATCTCTAGGATACCAAATTCCAAGATTTGGAGTACCCTTGAGATATCTGAATATTCTTTTAACTGCAATCAAATGAGATTCTCTAGGATCTGATTGGAATCTTGCACATAAACAAGTTGAAAACATTATATCAGGTTTACTTGTAGTGAGATATAAAAGAGATCCTATCATGCCTCTATAACTTGAAACATCAACCTTTTAACCAATTGAGTCTTTGTCAAGTTTAGTGGTTGTTGTCATGGGAGTTTTAGAAATTGCAACATCTTGTAAATTAAATTTCTTTAAAAGGTCTTTTAAATATTTTGTTTGACTGATGAAAATTCCATCAGAGGTTTGTTTAACCTGTAAACCTAAAAAGAAAGTTAATTCTCCCATCGTGTTCATCTCATATCTACTTTGCATGAGCTTAGAAAACTTAGAACATAAGCTCTCATTTGTAGAATCAAATATAATATCATCAACATAGACTTGAACAAGTATAATGTGACCAGCATGTTTTCTGTAAAATAAAGTTTTGTCTATGATACCTCTAGAAAATTTATTATCAATTAAAAACTGAGAAAAAGTATCATACCATGCTCTTGGTGTTTGTTTAAGTCCATAGAGTGCTTTGTCTAACCTGTAGACATGATTGGGAAACTTCTGATCTTCAAAGCTAGGAGGTTGTTGGACATACACCTTTTCTTGTATTTTCTCATTCAGAAAAGCACTCTTTACATCCATCTGGTACACTTTAAAATTTGCATGAACAACATATGCAAGAAATATCTTGATGGCTTCCAATCTAGCTACTGGTGCAAAGATTTCATCATAGTCAATTCCTTTTTCTTGTGAATAACCTTGTGCAACTAGTCTGACCTTATTTCTTGTCACTGTACCAGCTTCATCCAGCTTGTTTCTGAAGATCCATTTAGTACCAATGATTGATTTATTCTTTGGTTTTGGTACTAATCTCCAGACTTTGTTTCTTTCAAAATGATTGAGTTCCTCTTGCATAACAATTACCCAATCAGTATCTTGTAATGCCTCCTCAACCTTCTTAGGCTCAATCTTTGATAAAAAGTTGAGGTATAGGCATTCATTCTGAGTAGCACTTCTTGTTGACACACCTTTAGTTGGATTTCCTATGATTTACTCCCTAGGACGATCTCTTCTCCATTTTATTTGTGGAGGAAAACTTCTTGAAGAAGAAGCTTCTTGATTATAGATTCCTCCATGATGTTCAGTGCTCTCAGCTTCATTGAAAACTCCCCCTGAATTAGTGCTCAGATCAGGGTTTAAGTTTTCCTTTGATGGTGCATTCCTTGTTGAAGCTTCTAGATGACTTGAATTGTCATAAGGGATTACTAGATTTTCCATTGATTTGCACACATCAGCTTCATCATCTGATGAGTCAATTTTAGCATCTATTGACTCATTTTCATTTTCAAACCTTACACTAGTACAAAAACTGTCTTATGCGTCGCCTTATTTGCATCGGTTCTTTAATACAACTGTCGCATATAGTAAAACGGTGGCATTATGGTAAAAAAATAAACAATATTTGTGTCGGTTCTTTTAAAGGATCGACGCAAAAACTATAAAAATAATTAAAAAAATAAATTAATGACACATTTGCGTCGCTTATTTCAAGAACCGACGCAACTAGTATTGAGTATTTGCGTCGGTCCATTAAAAGAACCGACGCAAAAACTATAAAATAATTAAAAAATAGTGTTGAGTATTTGCGTTGGTTCTTTTAAAGGACCGACGCAAAAAGTGTAAAAAAAATTAAAAAAAAATAAATAATCAAAAAAAATTATTTTTTAATTAAATAATTAAAAAATAGTGTTGAGTATTTGCGTCGGTTCTTCGAAAGGACCGACACAAAAAGTGTAAAAAAAAATTAAAAAAATAAATAATTAAAAAAATTATTTTTTAGTTAAATAATTAAAAAATAGTGTAGAGTATTTGTGTCGGTTCTTTTAAAGGACCGACACAAAAAGTGTAAAAAAAAGTTAAAAAAATAAATAATTAAAAAAAATTATTTTTTAGTTAAATAATTAAAAAAAATAGTGTTGAGTATTTGTGTCGGTTCTTTTAAAGGACCGACGTAAAAAGTGTAAAAAAAAATTAAAAAAAAATAATTAAAAAAATTTATTTTTTAATTAAATAATTAAAAAATAGTGTTGAGTATTTGCGTCGGTTCTTTTAAAAGACCGACGCAAAAAGTGTAAAAAAATAAATAATTAAGAAAATTTATTTTTTAATTAAATAATTAAAAAATAGTGTAGAGTATTTGCGTCGGTTCTTTTAAAGGACCGATGCAAAAAGTGTAAAAAAAAATAAATAATCAAAAAAAAATATTTTTTAATTCAATAATTAAAAAATTAAAAAATAAATTTATAACACATTTGCGTCGCTTGTTTTAAAGAACCGATGCAAATAATTGTACGATTAATTACGAGTATGCCACCGTACGAAAAAAAATACATTAATATATTTTATCGCCTTTGCATTTTCAAATCGCGGCATTTTCATTTTACCGCTTTTTGAAGACGAACCACCTTCTCTCTAAATTCTTTATATTTTCATTGCGCGGTATACATTTTCATTTTCATTGCGCGACATACATTTCATTTGGGTGATGATTTATTTCTCCTCCAGTGTTAGGTATGTTTCTTTTGTTATTTTCTTATTCTATGTGTGGGCCTTTGTATCTTTGTTTATTTAATATGTAAAACTTTATATTGAAAGCTTGCTGCTGTAGTAGGTACAACATGAGTTCATTTTTCTTCTTTCATGGGTACCCTGCATTCTTTCTTCCTCTTTTTCTTTACAGCAGCCTAGTTCTCATCGGTAACATATTTATACTTTTCTTGTCAAATCTGAAAATTGGAATAATTTTGAATAGTGTTATTAATTTGTATTTTATATATTTCAGGTTGAGGATTTTACAGACCGGTCCCAAAATGTTGCAAGGGCAGTAGGAGAACCACAAGTACAAAAAATAATAAGTGCATTGAGCTTTCAATTCGGTATGTTTTTGACTAGCTTCTTGAATGGTTTAATTTTGATTTGTATATATTCTTGCTTTGCAAATGACCTTTGAACAGATTGTAAATTTTGATTTGTATATATTTCTTCTTTGCAATGAAGTAGTTCAATTTTGTATTTCTGCCTTGTTGTGACATTAGAATTAGTTTTTTAATGTGGTTGGATATGGTATTTTAAAATGAATTTTTTAAAAAATAATAACATGATTTGCGTCGGTTGTTTTAAAAGTCCGACGCAAATGACCATATCATTTGCGTCGGTTGTTTTAAAAGTCCGACGCGAATGACCACATCATTTGCGTCGGTTGTTTTAAAAGTCCGACGCGAATGACCATATCATTTGCGTCGGTTGTCTTAAAGGTATGACACAAATGATAATGTTTTGCGTCGTCTCTTTAACCGACGCATAATAGTTAAGTTTTTGCGTCTCCGTCATATGCGTCTCCTATTAACCGACGCAAAAGAGGTAATTTAACCGACGCATATGATCAATTTTGTACTAGTGTTAGTTTGTCATGGCTTCCTTCTGCATTATCAATCATTCCTTCAATATTTTTATCATCAAAGGCTACATGAACTGATTACATAACAATGTGGAGTCTAAGGTTGTAAACTCTATATGCTTTGCTTGTTAAAGAATACCCTAGGAAAATTGTCTCATCAGCTTTGACATCAAATTTTCCTAAGTTTTCTCCTTGACTTTTGAGAACAAAACATCTGCAACCAAACACACGAAGAAACTTAAGTGTGGGTTTTCTACCTGTCATGAGCTCATAAGGAGTCTTTTGATGAGCTTTTATAATAATTGATCTGTTCTGAGTGAAGCAAGCAGTAGAGATAGCTTCAGCCCATAAGTAGGTAGGTAACTTAGCTTCTTCAAGCATGGTTCTTGCAGCTTCAATCAAGGTCCTATTTTTCCTTTCAACAACTCCATTTTGTTGAGGAGTTCTAGGAGCTAAAAAGGTATGTGAAATTCCTTTTTCCACACAAAACATTTCCACTGTTGAATTCTTGAATTTAGTCCCATTATCACTCCTTAAGGCCTTGACTTTCTTTCCAGCTTCAAGTTTTATTCTTTTAATGTGATCAGTGATCAGCTGGGGAGCTTCATCCTTGGTATGTAGAAACTTAACCCATGAGTATCTTGAGTACATGTGAGAACCCAAAAATCTCAATGGAATTTTGATTATGAGATTTATTTTATTTTCTGCATGAAGGTTTATTTCCTTATTGGTTATAAATATGAAACTATATTTTCTTATAAAAATTCAATAGCAATGTGATGTCCAAAAGGATTTTTAAATGAATTTTAAAGCTCAAGTTTTTTTAAAAGGTTATTGCATTCAAGATTTGTATTATGAGAGGGTGTGTTCATGCGGGAAAAGGGCTCCCCAAGTGTGAACAAGATTTGCTACAGTAACCGTTTTATTATAAAACCTACTGCGGGGAGACAGTAGCATTTAATGTACATCACCTCCATCTGTACCATAGAGTGGGCTATGATAAACGACCGATGAGTACTAGCAGCCGTTGCAACCAACCTTTTTCTCATCAGTCACTTCTTTTCTTTTCATAGCCAACATTTTATAACAAATAAATCTGACGGCCCTTGTTGCTAAACAGGTGATATATATATATATATATCACGTTGGTACAACCCTTGCCCCACTTTCATAAACTTCTCTACGGTGTACCACCAAATCCAAACTTACTCTCTAAACAACTGTATTTTTGGGAAGAACAACTAGAGCCTTTAACTCTTTCTTGCCATCAAAGAGGTATGAGCATTTCATTAAAGTTCTGCTTTATTTCTTATACTTCTGTTCGGTCATACGTACCACATTTATTACCTTGTTCATTTATTTCCAAAAGTATGACTCAATGTATATTTTAACGCCCGGAGTCAATGCCATTTATTTCAAAAAGTTGTCTAAGATGGGTGTAATATTGTTGACAACCACCTGGTAGACAAACCTTTAACTACCAAGCATTCTTTTGTCAATAGTTGCAACCGCATGCTTGAGTATTCTTCAAACTGAGCTTGAACCCTACACAGTGTCTAGGATGGCATGCAGACCATAGGAAATGTTACGTATCACTGAGAGAATGATGAGTTTTGACCTAAGTGTGGTTATGGTTGAGAGCACCACCCATGGAGGAGTGAGGAAGACGACCCTGTATCTGAGACAGGCCTTAACCTAGTCTCTGACGGGTTTGAAGTAGTCTCTGACCTTGTAAAATAGTCTCTGAGAGACTTTAAGTTAGTCTCTGATGAGATGAGTTAGTCTCTGATGATGTCATCATTAGTCCCCGATGAGTTAAGATGACGTCATTAGTCTCTGACGAGAAGTTAGTCTTCGATGATGTCACTCTTAGTCCCCGATGAATTAAGATGACGTCATTAGTCCCTGATGAGTTGCTAGTCCCTGATGACGACATTTCTTAGTCTCTGATGGAGGAGATTTCTTAGTCTCCGATAGAGGAAATTCCTAGTCCCTGATGGGCAAGTATGTTAGTCCCTGACGTGCAAGTATGTTAGTCCCTGACGGGCAAGTATGTTAGTCCATGACGGGCAAGTATGTTAGTCCCTGACGGGCAAGTATGTTATTCCCTGATGAGTTTTGTGGTGACTAAAACATCCCCTGATGGCTGAGAGGTCTTTCCCTGACGGGTAAAAGATACCCTGACGGTCGAGAAGTCATCCCCTGATGACTTTTCCCTGACGAGAGAAGGAGATCCTGATGGTGGGGAAACCATCCCCTGACGGGCGAAATATCCCCTAACGAGTAGTTTGCCCACTGATGGTCAGTCAAACCCTGATGAATGATTATTCCCTGGCGTAGCAGATTTCCCCCTGACGCGCAGTCTGCCTTCAAAACTACAAAACATGATTTTTCTTAAAATTATTTATGATGTTTAATTATGTATTCACCCCAAACAGTTTTTATAGCAGTTTTGGAAACCTTAAAAGTTTAAAGACATCACATATGCACTTTCTCTCATATTTTAACCTAAGTGCTATATTTATTTTGGGATATGTATATTTTACAGAATTTTCCCCTCTCAAGTAAATTGAATTTGTTGTGAGCAAAGGACTGAGGCAAGTATATTCACAATCTTATGTTTAATTGCAAGTTGATGCAAACATATACATTCAATCTGATGTTTATTTCAGTTAACGCATTATCATTCGATTCGATATACGTGCAAGGCTTGAATTATGTTTCATTTGTTTTCTTTTATAAAAGAGCATGCTATGCTTTAAATTCCGCTAGCATGATATGAATGATGATGATGCATGGATATAAATGAGCTTTGAATATCAGCTATGTTACAATCTTATATCTGTGCAAATAAATGAGAATGATGTCCCTTAATGGGTTATGCCACATGGCTGGCAAGAGGAAAGGAAAGGTGCTGATGTGTTCTTCACCGGACCTAGAGGAATGCTAAGTGACTAAGTAGTCCATACAAGAGGGATCATGCGGTCCAGTTTGGCCAGTTGTGTACTGTATGGTTAGCAGATCCACGGGTTCAGCCCCCGATGGATATTTTGAGGAAGTTATGCTCAGGTGTATACCTGTCTTTCTTCAAGGAGGATCTCATGTTGTGTATCATCAGTGGATCCTCAATGATCTTTGAAGGTTTTCGAGGCCTTGGCATTGTTTCACCAAGCCTCACAAACAGATTTGAATTTCCTTCGATGTTCTAGATACATTCCTTTAAATTGTTTATATACTTCTTCAATATGTATATACTTGCTGGGCGTAAATTGCTCACCCATGTTGAATTTTAATGTCTTGCAGGACAGAATGCTAAGGCTGAACCCTCTGATAAGGGGAAAGCAAAGATGATAAACTACTAGGTTATTTACTCTTTCGATAACACTGAGGAAGGAAGGGATGAAGATATGAAGGGATGAAGGAAGATATTAGAAGTAGTGATGATTTTGATTTGTAGTTAAAGATGATGTAATAGCTTCTGCTGTAATTGTAGGATTCTTGGGTTGTAATAACTTTCTAATACTGCCCTTATCCAGTAGTTATGCTATGAATGGATGTATGATTATCTTTTCCTTCTTTTGACGAAGCCCTGATCCATTAAGGGATTTTGGGGTCGTCACAGTTGGTATCAGAGCCCAGTTACGGCCAAAAGTGATTCGTAATGAAACACTGCCCGTAAGCTGCATCCAGTATTAGGGAGTACTGCGTTCGGTCCCAAAATTCCTTAAGGAAAGGGAATTTGGGAAGTTGACACTATAATGAGAGTACTAAGGCATGTTAGTGAGTTCCAATTTAAGGTTTCACTAGAGTCAAGATAAGAGTAGGATTGCTTAGTGATGATAAGAGCAAACTAAGGCACCCTTTTTGATTGATTGCTGCGTGGTGTTTTAATTGAGAAGTTTAAAGTTACTGACTTGGATTGTTTCAGGTGGATGGCTAGAGATCGCTCTAGATCCCCCGCGCTTTTTCGTAAGGTAGATAGCCCAGTTTTCGACATCTCATCCGACGAGGAGGAGCCTAGCGTAGAATCTCCGTTGTTCTCTCCTGCATTACCCGACAGGCATCAACCATCTCCAATGCAAGAAGGCCCCAGCCATGCCCCAACACCAACACAAGAAGTTGGACCTTCTACCGTTCGTCGAGGACCACGCATTCGTCACACAGCACGAAAGAGTAAACGATGTCATCGTCTTAGCCGTAACCATGGTATGGCGCATGATGCCCCTACAGCAGGGCATGATACTTCTAGACTCGTCTCGCCTTTACCTCGGGTGTCAGTACTATCTCATGACAGATTGGTACGTGAGTATGATGCAGAAGTTCACCATCGCCTGGCAGCTCGCACCATGACAGTTCGACAACAGGTTGCCACTATTACCAAGTTTCGCACAGCAGCTTTAGTATGGCAATCCTCTTTTTGGTCGACTCAAAGCCTATACCATCAGCTGGCACTGGAAATGCATGCATAGATGGTAGCTGCTGCCACAACTAATCCCACGGTGGCATGTTTGGAACAAATGAGCAACCGCTTTGCGCGCCGCATTGAGGAGACACGTATGCAGTCTCGACATTGGGAAAGGGAGGCGGAAAGGGAAGGATCATTAGACACGGAAGACGAGGAGGATTAGTTATGGAAGCTAATGTGAAAACTTAAGTGGAAGTTATTGTTTTGAACTTTGTTGGGTAGTTACGACTATCACAGATGTATTTTCCCCTGATATTGTATTTTGACTTGTGTCGGGCTAAAGGATGTTTGAGAAGCGATGTCTATGATAGTCTCCTATGTACGTGAATGATAAATATTTTGATGTATCTAAATGCTTACGTGTTGCTTAATGCTTTTCACCTTATCAAATTATAAATTCTTGAGCCACGTAAGGAATGGAATGTTTTGAGGAGGAGGTTTAACTCTTTTTGTATATTATTAGATTATGGCCAGAGGAAGGAGACCAGGAAGACCCGGGAGAAGAAATCTCCGTAATGATTTGTCAAGATCTGAAAATTTGGCACGTTTAGAAAGGGAAAACCAAGCTGAAAATGTTGAAAAAGTTGTCGTAGAGGATGACAGCTCGGAGGAAGTGGTGGGGATGAACCGCAATCCCCCGCATGTTCCACCACCACCCTCTGTTAATGACAATAATTCCGCGAACAATAACGCTACAGGAAATGCGAATGATAACCCGTTAGCTCAATTTCTTCAGATTATCCGTGAGGCCGTGGCCGCAAACCAACCAGTACCACCACCACCTCAACCACCAAGGCCTACTGCCCATGGCTCATGTATCCGAGAGTTTACCGGCATCAACCCACCGACCTTTGATGGGAGAGGAGGACCCACTGCAGCACAATATTGGTTGGAAGAGATTGAGAAAGCCTTTGACTTGGTAGATGTGCCTGAAGATTGCAAGACTAAGTATGCGGCTTTCATGCTGAAGGAGGAAGCCAACCACTGGTGGAAAGGTGCCAAGAGAATGGAGCTAACAAAAAGGGAAACCGCAAGGAACACCAATACAGTGATAACTTGGGAATTGTTTACCCAGAAATTCAGGGAGAAATTTTACCCCCTCAGTGTCTCTAATGCAATGGAGTTAAAATTTCTGAATCTGAAGCAAAGGTCCATGACGGTGGACGAGTATGAGGCAAGGTTTAATGAATTGATGAGGTATGCTCCTCATCAGGTGAGCGATGAAGGGAGGAAAGCCCGAAGATTTGAGCAAGGCTTGAATCCGTGGATTCTGAGGCACGTAGCAATTTTCCAGCTGGAAACTTTTGATGCAGTAGTGGAAAAGGCAAGGATCGCTGAATGGAGCAATAAGGCAGTACATAAGTACAGTCGGGAAAACAAGAAAGAAGGGAAGGAGAAAAAGAAATGATAAAGGAAACCACCAGAACTTTGGTGGTGTGATTGTGAAGAAGGAAGAAGAAAGTAACAATAATAATAGTCTGATCAATAGTGGAAAGAGGAAGTGGAGGGAGCAATCATCTGATGGCATTACAAGGAGGACTGTTGTATGTACAAAGTGCGGGAAGAACCATGGCTCAACTCCATGCTTAAGGGGGAAGGATGTTTGCTTCAAGTGTCGCCAACCAGGACACTTCTCCTCAAACTGCCCGACGTTGAACCCTGTCGCGGTTCTACCACAAGTGAGATCACAACAACAACAACCTCAACAATTTAATAGACCACTTGTTGCGGTAAGGACATGTTATACATGTGGAAAGGAAGGGCACATTTCTCCTAATTGCCCTCAAAAGAAGGGTGGCGGACCAATGCTGACAGGAGCCAATACCGTGCCCGTGCGGCCACAAGCAAGGACTTATAATATGACGGTGCAAGATGCTGTGGCTTCTGACGATGTTGTGATAGGTACACTACAAGTGAACTCCATACCTGCTCATGTGTTATTTGATTCAGGTGCTACTCGTAGTTTTATTTCTGAACGATTAGCTAGTAGCATGCTAGTATTGCCTAAGCTTCTACCAAATCCCTTGGAGGTAGTCGTAGCTAATCTCCAAGTAGTGAACATTTCTCATGTCTACAGTAATTGCACCTTGAAGATAGATCAACATGAATTCCTTGTTGATCTTATTCCTTTTCCTTTGGGAGAATTTGATGTAATATTGGGAATGGACTGGTTATCTAAATACCAAGCCAACGTTGATTGTAAGAAGAAGCGTGTAGTCTTACGCTCTCCCCAAAAGGCGAAGGTTTGGTTCCATAGAGCTAAGATGGTGAAATCATCGCCATTCTTGATAATGATCCAAGCACAGAAAATGGTTCGCAAGGGTTGCGAAGCCTTCTTGGCTTATGTGCATGATACTGACGGAGATGAAATTAAGATCGAGAATGTCCCTGTTGTAAGGGAGTTTGCAAATGTATTTCCAGAAGAGTTGCCTAGATTACCCCCGAATAGAGAAATGGATTTTGAAATCAACTTAATCCTTGGTACCGCCCCAATCTCTAAGGCCCCTTACCGCATGGCACCATCTAAGCTAAAAGAACTAATGAAGCAGTTGCAAGAACTCTTAGAACGAGGACTGATCAGACCAAGCATCTCACCATGGGGAGCGCCAGTGTTATTCGTTCGAAAGAAAGATGGATCGATGAGACTCTGTATTGATTATCAAGAACTGAACAAGGTCACAATCAAGAATAGATACCCCTTGCCGAGGATAGATGACCTTTTTGACCAGCTCAGAGGAGGGAGGTACTTCTCAAAAATCGATCTTCGCTCAGGGTATCATCAATTAAAGAT
Source organism: Centella asiatica (assembly GCA_014636745.2). Taxonomy (NCBI): domain Eukaryota; kingdom Viridiplantae; phylum Streptophyta; class Magnoliopsida; order Apiales; family Apiaceae; genus Centella; species Centella asiatica. Next base: position 46,776,787 of record CM025786.1, on the reverse strand, counting down.
CAAAGAGGAAGACATACCGAAGATGGCATTTCGAACTCGTTATGGTCATTATGAATTCTTAGTGATGTCTTTTGGATTGACGAACGCGCCAACAGCTTTCATGGACTTGATGAATCGCATTTTCAAACCATTCTTGGATAAATTCATCATTGTTTTCATTGATGACATTCTTATATATTCGAAGACGGCGGAAGAGCATGAGGAACACCTAAGGACAGTGCTGGAGATTTTAAGAAAGGAGCAATTATTTGCAAAATTTTCTAAATGTGAATTCTGGCTAAAGGAAATGAAGTTCCTTGGTCATGTGATCAATGAAACTGGTGTCACAGTGGACCCTAGTAAGATAGAAGCAATCATGAGGTGGCCTCAACCAACCAATCCAACGGAGGTCAGGAGTTTCTTAGGTTTGGCAGGCTATTACCGGAGGTTTGTTAAAGAATTCTCAAAATTAGTTGTGCCTTTGACAAACTTGACGAGAAAGAGTGTAAAATTTGATTGGACTTCTGATTGTGAGAAGAGTTTCCAGGAATTGAAGACCAGGTTAACTACAGCTCCTGTTCTGACCCTACCGGATGACAAGGGCGATTTTGTTATTTACAGCGATGCGTCAAAACAAGGACTTGGAGCAGTTTTGATGCAGCATGGCAAGGTTATTGCTTATGCCTCGAGGCAGCTATTGCGAGAAACGATATCCTATGCACGACATAGAACTGGCAGCTATCGTCTTTGCGTTGAAAATTTGGAGACACTACCTTTACGGTGAAAAGTGCGAAATATATACTGACCACAAGAGTTTGAAGTATATATTCACGCAAAAGGAACTCAACTTGCAACAAAGGCGTTGGTTGGAGTTGATTCAGGATTATGACTGCTCCATCAACTACCACCCTGGGAAGGCAAATGTGGTTGCAGACGCGCTCAGCCGTTGTGAAAGACTGAACGTGATAACCATCCAAAAAGATGTCATAAAAGAATTCGAACGTCTATGTTAGGTTTTATGAACATTTGATGATGATTGTCTTTAGAATACTTAGGAATACGAATGTACAGAAAAGTGTTGGTTTGTAACACTTTAGTTTTGTAGCTAGCAGTAGTATCTCTTGTTTGTAAATTAGTCATTATAATAAAGAGATAGATTTATTTCATTTGTATGTACTGCTGGAATACTTGTTGAGTTTGTTCAACAAGTTGTTTTTAAATTTATTAGTCCTTCGGAGATTGAATTTGGCTTGTCGGAGACTAAGGGAAAAGTTCACCAAAGACTAAGTTTTTGTTCATCAGAGATTGGACTTTGCCCATCGGAGATTAAAGTTTTGTTCATCGGAGATTGAAGAATCCTTCATCGGAGATTAAAATGTTTTGTTCATCAGAGATTGAAGGATTGGTCATCAGAGATTAAAGCTTACGTCATCGGGGATTGTAACTAGAGAGTCAGAGATTAATGCTGACATCATCAGAGATTAAAACAATACCTCGGAGATTAAAAGCTGACATCACCAGAGACTAAAGCTAAAGCATCAGAGATTACTCGAAGTAAAGCATCAGAGATTACTCGATGTAAAGCATCGGAGATTACTCGAAGTGATCAGAGACTAATTAAAGAAGCTATCGGAGATTAGTTGAGGATTTAATCACTGATGGAGTTAGAGTTCAAATCAAAGAAGGAAGTCTTCCATGCATACGTAGACTTTATTGAAGACGTAGCTGACAAGGAAACTTGTTAGAAATCTTTCCAATTGAAAGATTTCTAACAAGTTTCCTTGTCAGCTACGTCTTCAATAAAGTCTACGTGTGCATGGAAGACTTTATTGAAGACGTAGCTGACAAGGAAACTTGTTAGAAATCTTTCAATTGGAAAGATTGTATTTGATTTGAATTAGGAAGCTAGGTTTTTGGTAACTTAGTTTTTAGAAGCTGTAATTATAAAATTACAGAAATACAATATGAAGCTGTATAGAATTGAAAGAGTTATATTTTCTTTATATACAGAATAGAAACTCACGATCAAAGCTTGTCTTGATTGTTAGAAAACTTGTAATCAATTGTTAAATCAATAAAAGCAATTGTTTATAGAGTTTTGATCTAGTTCTTTACATTCCGCAGAAAAGTTTAATTTCTTAAAGAACAGGAATTGGAAAAAGTTGTAAGAACTTGTATTCAACCCCCCTTCTACAAGTTCTAGGTCGTCTCACTGGGAAAACAATTGGTATCAGAGCCTCTAATTGAAAATACTCAATTAACAAGATTCTGAGATGGCCAACAACGACGAAGCAAACAGCTCTAACATGATTGCGTATAATGGAGGACGTGATGGTGGAACCAGGATCCCTATTCTGAAAAGAGATGAATATCCAATGTGGAAACAGAAGATGTATATGCACTTGAGAGCAACAGATCCAGATTACATAGATAGGATTGAGAAGGGTCCTTATCTACCCAGGAAATTTATTCTTGCAAAAATTGTTGAAGGATCTATTGTCGCAGAACACTTTGTACTTGCACCAGAAAGTGATTATACCAACGAGGACAAGTTACAAGTGTTGAAAGATGCTAAAGTTATGAACATACTTTACAATGGAATAGACAAACATATGTTCAATAGCATCATCAATTGCACGACATCTAAACAAGTCTGGGACACCATCAAGGTCCTATGTGAGGGGACTGATCAAGTCAGGAAGAACAGGCGTTCACTGTTGATTCAACAATATGAGTTCTTTCAAGCAAAGCCTAATGAACCAATCACGTCAATCTATGACAGGTTCAATTCTTTGCTTAATGACTTGACCATACTTGGTAAGACATATGATAATGAAGATATCAATACCAAGTTCATGAGAGCCCTTCCTCCTAGCTGGGATCCAAAGACTACTGCGGTTAGGGAGGCTCATGATATGGAAACACTCACACTGGACAGGCTCTACGGGAATTTAAAAACCTATGAACTTGAAGTAGAGCAAAGACAGCGCATGCATGGCAGAAACAAAGGAGCTGCGTTGATGGTTGAGACAAACAAGTCTCAAGAGAAGCTTGATGGTGAATCCTCTGATGCTAGCTCGACTGATAATGAAGATGAACTGGATACCGATGATGACATGGAGGAATTCATGGCATTCATGGTCAAACAGTTTAAGAAATTTAGGGCTAGCAGAAAAGGAAGGAAGTCATCGAGAAAACCTAACCCTAAACGAGAAGGTCAAAAAGTCACCTTCGACTTAAAGAAAATAAGATGCTACAATTGTGATGGGTTAGGGCACTTTGCCAATGAGTGCAAGAAGCCTAGATCTAATGATAGATCTAAGGATGAAAAATCAAGGAAGGACTTTGCTGACAAGAAAGCTAAATCAAAAAGCAAAGCCTTGATTACTGAGGGAAAGGATTGGATTGACAGCGATTCTGATGAAGAAGTTGTCAACTTTGCCCTAATGGCTCGTAGTGACGAGTCAAGTGATTCTTCAAAGGTATGTGATGCAAATCAGAATTTTAACGTGCTTAATTTACTTGATACATCTAGCATTGAAAGCATGCAAAAAGATATGTCTGATTTGCATATCAGTTTTAGATCATTAACTCTAGAGCATACCAATGTAAAAGAATCACGTGACAATCTCTTAAAAAGAAATAAGTTTCTTGAAGAGAGATTGACATAGTTTGATACAATCAAGTCTGATCTAAACAAAGCACATCACATGATTGATGCTTTGAAAAAGAGGGAATACTACTTAGTAGAGCAACTTGAAATTGCTCAAGCTAAGATTAAACAGTGGAATACTTCCTCTAAAAAGTTATCTGACTTGGTAGGGTATCAAACAATAGGTCAAAAATCTGAACTAGGTTATGATGAAAATCTTGATAGTAGTTCAGATTTAATTGATCATATTGAAGCTGTTGAGTCCACAACTAAAAAGCCTAAAGCTGCTAGAAAAATTAACTTTGTATCTCCTGTCCATGAACCCAAATTTATAAACATTCAAGATCAACAAAACACTGAAAAAACAAGTTTCAATCAAAAGACAGTGAATATTGTTGAGAAAAATCAAAACAAAAATTTAAACATTGGGTTTATGACAAAGAAACAGTTAATAAAGAAATTGGAAACTGTTCCAATACAAAAGGTTGAAAAAGTTGTGGAATCAAACAGAAGAAAGAAAAATAGGAATGGCAAGTTAGGCATTAACAAATACACAAACTATGTTTCAATGCCTGATGCTCCTAGAAAAACATGTCATGTATGTGGTAATCCAAACCACATAGCTATGCACTGTAGGAGCAGAAATAAAATTCCTATGATATAGACTGCTAACTCAAAGACAATAAAAGATAAATCACCTGTAAAAAGGTCAAGTAATCTTTGCATAGAAAATAATAAATCAAAGTCAAGTAGTCTCACAAACAATGGAAGCAAGACTGTAAATTGCCCAATTAAAATCAAACATGAAAAGAGGCAATCGACTTATTCTGAGTCAAGTCTTGAAACTGCAGCTAGTGAGAAAGGACTCAAGAAGATTTGGGTCCCAAAAATCTCAAACTAGTTCTCTCTACTGTGCAGGGCAAAAAGAAGAAATCATGGTACTTGGACAGTGGTTGTTCAAGGCACATGACTGGAGATAAGTCCCTGCTAAAATAGTATGAAGAGAGAAGTGGCCCAAGAGTCACTTTTGGAGATGACAGCAAAGGCCATACAAGAGGATATGGATCTGTTGAACATGGAGATGTCATCTTCACAGAAGTAGCACTGGTTGATGGCTTAAAGCACAATCTACTAAGTGTGAGTCAACTATGTGATAAAGTATTCAATGTCACTTTTAAAGAAGATCAATTCTTAGTGAGTGACAAAGAATCAGGGACTATGATTTTGACAGGAAAAAGAAAAGGGAATTTGTACATTGCAAATCTCATTTCTTCAACTGATCAAATCACATGTCTTTATAGCAAAGTTTCAACTAATGAGAGTTGGCTTTGGCATAAGAAGCTTTCCCACTTGAATTTCAAGAATATCAATAGTCTTGTAAGGAAAGGATTGGTAGCTGGCATTCCACAATTGGAATTTACACAAGATGGATTGTGTGATGCATGCCAGAAAGGAAAGCAAAGAAGTGTATCATTCAAAAACAAACCAGCAACGTCAACCACTGACCCTTTACAACTTCTCCATATGGATTTGTTTGGTCAAATGAATGTGATGTCTATATTAAGGAATAGATATGCACTGGTAATTGTTGATGATCACACAAGGTATACTTGGGTAAAATATCTCTTTGCAAAGAATGAAGCTGCTCAGTTAATTATTGATCATGTCAAGAAAATAGAAACTGAGTCAGGTAAAACAGTGAGGGTAATAAGAAATGATAGAGGAACAGAATTCAAAAATTCCCAAGTAATTGAATTCTGCACTGAGAAAGGAATTATTCATCAATTCTCTGCACCTAGAACCCCTCAACAAAATGGAGTTGTTGAGAGGAAAAATAGAACCCTCATTGAAGCAACAAGGACCATGTTGCAAGAGGCTAAGCTTCCCACCTATTTTTGGGAGGAAGCTATAAGCACTGCATGTTTTACACAAAACAGGTCCTTGATAAACAAAGCATACAACAAAACACCTTATGAATTGATGACTGGGAGAAAACCAACTCTCAAGTTTTTATATGTGTTTGGTTGTAAGTGCTTTGTACTGAGAGATTCATCAGAGACAAGAGGAAAATTTGACAATAAGTCTGATGAAGCAATCTTCCTAGGTTATTCTCTGTCAAGCAAAGCATACAGAGTTTATAACTTAAGAACCAAGGTCATTATGGAATCCATTCAAGTTGCATTTGATGATAGAAAGATTCCAGGAATGCTTGGTCAAGGATTGCATGAACCTCTCAGTTTTGAGAATGAATTGGATGCATGGGAATATCCAACAGAGAATGCTGAAAATCCCCAAAATAACAGTGATTCCTCTTTAATTGAGGGGGAGTTGACTGTTGTGCATGAAGTACCAAGGACTGATGTATTATCAGAGACTAGAGTACTGGAACAAAATGGAACACAAGTCACTGATGACATTAATTCTCCATCGGAGACTAATGATACATCAGAGACTAGTATCCCTGATGCACACACAGAAACTATTGAGATATCTAACTCAGGGGGAGTTAATGAAGAAGAGATCAATAGTTTAGAGGGAGCAAACTCTGCTAATGAAGCTGGATTGAATTTTATCAATCTAGAAAATGAAGCCTCTAGTTCAAGATCAAATCTGCCAAAAACTAGACCATGGTTGAGAGACCACACAACATATTTGATCATTAGAAATATTGAGGATGGAGTTAGGACTAGAAGTGCAACACAAAATGAATGTTTGTACCTCAGTTTTCTATCAAAGATTGAACCAAAGAAAATTGAGGAAGCACTTCAAGATCCTGATTGGATTATTGTCATGCAAGAAGAATTAAACCAATTTGTTAGAAACAAAGTCTGGAGACTGGTACCTAAACCAAGGAACAGATCTATAATAGGTGCCAAGTGGGTCTTCAGAAACAAATTGGATGAAACTGGTACAATTACATGGAATAAGGCAAGACTGGTTGCAAAGGGATACTCTCAAGAGGAAGGAATTGACTATGATGAGACCTTTGCACCAGTGGCTAGACTAGAAGCTATCAGAATTTTTCTTGCTTTTGCATCCTACAAGAACTTCAAAGTGTACCAGATGGATGTCAAGAGTGCTTTCCTTAATGGAAAATTGGAAGAAGAAGTCTATGTTCAACAACCCCCAGGTTTTGTAGACTCCAAATTCCCTAATCATGTTTACAGGTTAGACAAAGCACTCTATGGCTTAAAACAAGCACCAAGAGCCTGGTATGATACTCTTTCTCAGTTTTTAATTGAAAATAAATTTGTAAGAGGTATCATAGATAAAACATTGTTTTATAGAATTCAAGGCTCTGATGTTATACTTGTGCAAATATATGTTGATGACATTATTTTTGGATCTACTAAAGAAAAACTGTGTGCAAAATTTTCAAAACTTATGCAGTCTAGATATGAAATGAGCATGATGGGTGAGTTAACATTTTTCTTAGGATTGCAAATTAAACAGTCAACTGAGGGAATTTTCATCAGTCAGTCTAAGTACATTAAGGACTTACTGAGAAAATATGATTTGATTGACTGTACTTCTGCAAAAACACCTATACCCACAGCCACTAAGCTAGATAAGGATTTAAAAGGAAAGAAAGTAGACATTACTAGCTATAGAGGCATGATAGGTTCACTTTTGTATCTAACTGCAAGTAGACCTGATATAATGTTTTCAACATGTCTATGTGCTAGATTTCAAGCTGACCCTAGAGAGTCACATTTGATTGCTGTAAAAAGAATACTCAGATATCTAAAGGGTACCCCAAATCTTGGATTATGGTATCCCAAAGAATCTGATTTTAAACTAATTGGTTATTCAGATGCTGATTATGCAGGGTGTAAGCTTGACAGGAAAAGCACAAGTGGAAGCTGCCAACTTCTTGGAGGCAGACTAGTTTCTTGGTTTAGCAAGAAACAAAATTCAGTTTCTACTTCAACAGTAGAAGCTGAATATATTGCAGCTGGGAGTTGCTGTGCACAGATCTTGTGGATCAAAAATCAACTCCTAGATTATGGTGTGACACTATCCAAAATTCCAATTTATTGTGATAACACTAGTGCCATAGCCATAACTGAAAATCCAGTGCAACACTCAAGAACTAAACACATAGATATAAGATATCACTTCATTAGGGAACATGTTAGTGAAGGAAATATTGAATTACACTGGGTTACAACTGATAAACAACTTGCAGATATTTTTACAAAACCTTTGGATGAATCTACATTTAACAAACTAGTTTCTGAACTAGGAATGTTGAATTATGGTTCTAAAAATTAAAGTTTTAACTTTCAAGTTGTTTAACAGTTGCATGAAGCTAGAATAATTAATTCTGGAAAAAGAAGTTGTTTTAAATATGATAAAACAGATACATGAAGCCAATAAGCATCAATATGGCTGTTGGAAAATCCTTTTGAAAAATAATACTAAAGCAGGGATTAAGTCCCTGAGAAAAAGAGTGATAAGAGATTAAAGGATTAATCCCCGATGTGTAGTTTAACTAATCCCCGATCAGTTAAAATTACTTCATCGGAGACTCGATTAATCCCTGATGTGTAGTTTAACTAATCCCCGATCAGTTAAAATTACTTCATCGGAGACTCGATTAATCCCCGATGTGTAGTTTAACTAATCCCCGATCAGTTAAAATTACCTCATCGGAGACTCGATTATTCCCCAATGAGTTAATTCATCGGAGATTACTTTAGTCCCCGATGAGTAATTACTACATCGGAGACTAATCGGGTCAATCTCTTATCACACGGATCAATAAGAGATTAGGACAATCTCTGAAAAAGGGTAAATTGGTAGTACCCATGATTCTTGAATAGCAAACGTCTCTTATACTTTAATAAAAGTAATTTCAAAAACGTTTGTAATTACAAGTATCAAACTCTGCAATTTGATTTCTCTCTCAAATTCTCTACAATTTAATCTCTCTTTGAGCTTTCCTTACAAGCTTACAGATCTCTTCAATGGCGGCAAAAACAGTGTGCTTCAAGTTTGGTGAGTTCGATTTTATCAAAACTAACCATGCAGGGGTGGCTGATAAATACGAGTTCGAAGTAAAATACTACCCCTTTGTGGATTTCCTCAAGAACTCTCCACTACAATACGCCATTTATGAAGCTCCCATCCAAGCTGCAGAAGTAATATCAACCATGTGGAGCACTACAACAATCACTGATGAAAGTGATGACTCTCCACAGGTAAGTTTCAGGTATGAAAACATAGACTATACTATTTCTCATACCACGGTTAATAATGCACTTCACTTACCCATAAGGGAAAACTATGACCCCCTTGCCTCTGATGAAGAACTTATAGGTATGTTTAAAGACTTAAACTATAATACTGATATAAGTTCTGTAGGGACCATCACACGTCCCCATCTTAGGCCAGAGTGGTCATTGTTCTTTGACATTATAACCAAATCCTTTACTTCAAAATGCAGTGGATATGATGCCATCACCACTATTTCACAACAAATTGCATATAGTGTGTTGTATGATAGGCATATTAATTTAGGGCTTTTGATTTTGCAAAACTTGATGGACAAACTTAAAACTGGCAACAAAACTAAAATTTATTATGCTAGGTTTTTAATGATGATTGCGAATCATTTAATACCTAACCTTAATATTGCTAGTATGCAAGTTGTTCCTACAGTTTTGTAGACTAAAAGAGTAGTCAGTGACTTAAAGAAGAATGAAGCAAAGGTAAATGTACCTCTTTTCTATCCTACTGTCATGAGAAACTCTCTCAGGGACACTCTTCCAAACATATATTCTTTGTAATTCTTTGGGGATACCACACAAACACCAACTAATCCCCCAACAACTTCTCAATCACAATCCAAAGCCCCCTCCACAGTCTCCCAACAGACTGTGGTTGCATATACCAGAACAACCAAAAAGTTCCCAATCAAAAGAAAAACAACAGAGGGTGCTAGTGAGGCTGAGGGAGAACAAGAAGCTGAGGTGGCACCTCAGAGAAAGAAGAGACTTGTCACCCTTAGACAAAGACAATCCATGGCCTCCCAAAAGGCCATGGAGGTTATAAGGAAAGACAGTAAACTATCATTGTCCTCCCAAAAGGATATTGACATTGAAGATAGTCCTCAACCAGGGACACCTGTTACAGAGTCTGCACAAATTCTTGGTCACAGCCAAGAGGAACCAAATAGAGAGAATACAAAAGAAAAGAGTGACACAAGGAGTGCACACACAGAGTCTCCAATTGATGTTCCTCAATTTTTAATCTCTGAGGAACAGCCAACACTCCCCACTGTACATTCTTCTCCTTTTTCTCCCATTCTTGATTCTTTTGATGTAAATATAACTGATTCTCTTGATTTTTCCCAAGAGGAGCCAATACTCGAGACAAGTTCTCATGCAATTTCCATGGATAGCTCCCTAGCCCAAGATACACAAAGGGAACCCCCTATCCATGCTGTCACAAGCACTTCTCAAACCCCCACTTCTGTAGGAAAGAGTGACACCATCAAAATGAGTGAGGGTGTGAGAATAAATAGTGAAAGTCAGGCTCCTGACTTGGAAAAAGGAGAGCACATACACATAAAAGAAAGTCAAGCTTTAGAAAGCTTGGAAAAAGGAGAGCATGAGAAGCTGGATGCCCAACCCCAGGCAAAAGGAGAGGGTGTGAGAAAGGATGAGATCCTTGAAGAAAATAAAAGAGAGAAATTCTCAGCAGGTGATTTTTTAAAACCTGTTGAGACATCCACCATACAAGCAGCCCAAATTTCCTCTGCTCAACAATCAACTCCAATAGAGGAAATTAGGGGAAGTTCCAGGACAGGGGATGCCACATTACAAGTTCTTTCTGACATGTCAAATGCAGATTTTGAGACCCTTTATGGCCTTCAACAATCTCAAGATCACATATCTGCATTAAAGACATCCATGATAAATGAACCTATTCCTGAAGAAACTGAAGAAGCCAGTAATGTTGATGAATGGCTTGATGCAAGCTTTGTCAACACTCTGGAGGATGCAACTGCTCTTTACAGACAGGACTATATGACCAACATAGGATCCACAGCAGCTGTTCCTACTCCAAAAGAAATAGTCGAAGAAATAACTAATGTGGACAGGAAGAATGCCAAATTTCATCATTTCTTGGCTACTGGTATACAGGATGCAGTGAAAGAAATTTTGAAACAGATGGGAACAGAAACAGAAAAAATAAGAGGAAGCTATGAAGGCCACTTGCCCAGAAGGATCGTCAAGCAAATAGACTTAATGATTCAGGATAAGGTCAACAATGACAAAAAGATTAAAGCACTGGAAACCAAAGTTGATATCCTTATCCAGAAACAAGACAACCTGAAAAAATTATTGCTGAAATGTTTACCTCAACTGGCCACCTCCTCCACCTCCAAAGATGATGATATCAAAAAGGGGGAGAGTGTTCCTACATTACCACAACAACCTATATTACCACAACAACCTACATATACATATGCTGAACTCAAGGCAGCACAAATCGTCTTGAGTCTAGATTTTTTAATCAATCAATTCCACTTCCAGCTCCAAGCCAAACTCCTCTTCAAACTTCTTCTTCTACCCAACAAACTAAAGCAGGCCCAAGCACTTCCAGAGACAAAGGCAAAGGTGTTATGGTCACAGAACCAGAAATTCAACAACCAGCACAGCCTAGGTTAATGGGGGATGCAATAAGAGCCGGGAGGATCTTCAAGCCTGTTGAATTGGAAGTTGAAGGGGGAGTCATTCTAGTTGCTCCTCAAGATCCAAGGATTGAAGAATCTGATTTCTTGGTTGCCCAACAACTTCAAGAACAGATCGACAAAGAGGAAAAGGAGGCATTAGCAAATGAGAGGAAAAGGGCTGAAGTAAAGAAACCAACTGTCAAGTTGACTTCTGCAAAGAAGGCAGCATTGACAAGGAAGAGAAATAAGGAGATGGAAAAGGATGAAAAATACTCAAGAAGGAAGCCCTTAGTCCAGAAACTTGCAAAGAAAATTAAGGATAAGGAAACTGCCATAATTCCTGTACCTGAAATTCTTAAACCACAACCTATTTCTTCAAGGAAGCCTCCTGCAAAGGACAATATGGTCAGTTCTTCAAGTCAAAAGTCTGCAGTAAGAGAGCCACCATTAAGTTTCAAGGGAAAACTCTACATGGTGGAATCTGAACCACTTGGAATATGGTATGAA
>CM025786.1:46754684-46764865 GCA_014636745.2 Centella asiatica | reverse complement strand
GCTGAATATATCGCAGCTGGGAGTTGCTGTGCTCAAATCTTATGGATTAAGAATCAACTCCTAGATTATGGTATGACACTATCCAAAATCCCAATTTATTGTGATAACACTAGTGCCATAGCCATAACTGAAAATCCAGTGCAACACTCAAGAACTAAACACATAGATATAAGATATCACTTCATTAGGGAACATGTTAGTGAAGGAAATATTGAATTACACTGGGTTACAACTGATAAACAACTTGCAGATATTTTTACAAAACCTTTGGATGAATCTACATTTAACAAACTAGTTTCTGAACTAGGAATGTTGAATTATGGTTCTAAAAATTAAAGTTTTAACTTTCAAGTTGTTTAACAGTTGCATGAAGCTAGAATAATTAATTCTGGAAAAAGAAGTTGTTTTAAATATGATAAAACAGATACATGAAGCCAATAAGCATCAATATGGCTGTTGGAAAATCCTTTTGAAAAATAATACTAAAGCAGGGATTAAGTCCCTGAGAAAAAGAGTGATAAGAGATTAAAGGATTAATCCCCGATGTGTAGTTTAACTAATCCCCGATCAGTTAAAATTACTTCATCGGAGACTCGATTAATCCCTGATGTGTAGTTTAACTAATCCCCGATCAGTTAAAATTACTTCATCGGAGACTCGATTAATCCCCGATGTGTAGTTTAACTAATCCCCGATCAGTTAAAATTACCTCATCGGAGACTCGATTATTCCCCAATGAGTTAATTCATCGGAGATTACTTTAGTCCCCGATGAGTAATTACTACATCGGAGACTAATCGGGTCAATCTCTTATCACACGGATCAATAAGAGATTAGGACAATCTCTGAAAAAGGGTAAATTGGTAGTACCCATGATTCTTGAATAGCAAACGTCTCTTATACTTTAATAAAAGTAATTTCAAAAACGTTTGTAATTACAAGTATCAAACTCTGCAATTTGATTTCTCTCTCAAATTCTCTACAATTTAATCTCTCTTTGAGCTTTCCTTACAAGCTTACAGATCTCTTCAATGGCGGCAAAAACAGTGTGCTTCAAGTTTGGTGAGTTCGATTTTATCAAAACTAACCATGCAGGGGTGGCTGATAAATACGAGTTCGAAGTAAAATACTACCCCTTTGTGGATTTCCTCAAGAACTCTCCACTACAATACGCCATTTATGAAGCTCCCATCCAAGCTGCAGAAGTAATATCAACCATGTGGAGCACTGTGACAATCACTGATGAAAGTGATGACTCTCCACAGGTAAGTTTCAGGTATGAAAACACAGACTATTCTATTACTCATACCACGGTTAATAATGCACTTCACTTACCCATAAGGGAAAACTATGACCCCCTTGCCTCTGATGAAGAACTTATAGGTATGTTTAAAGACTTAAACTATAATACTGATATAAGTTCTGTAGGGACCATCACACGTCCCCATCTTAGGCCAGAGTGGTCATTGTTCTTTGACATTATAACCAAATCCTTTACTTCAAAATGCAGTGGATATGATGCCATCACCACTATTTCACAACAAATTGCATATAGTGTGTTGTATGATAGGCATATTAATTTAGGGCTTTTGATTTTGCAAAACTTGATGGACAAACTTAAAACTGGCAACAAAACTAAAATTTATTATGCTAGGTTTTTAATGATGATTGCGAATCATTTAATACCTAACCTTAATATTGCTAGTATGCAAGTTGTTCCTACAGTTTTGTAGACTAAAAGAGTAGTCAGTGACTTAAAGAAGAATGAAGCAAAGGTAAATGTACCTCTTTTCTATCCTACTGTCATGAGAAACTCTCTCAGGGACACTCTTCCAAACATATATTCTTTGTAATTCTTTGGGGATACCACACAAACACCAACTAATCCCCCAACAACTTCTCAATCACAATCCAAAGCCCCCTCCACAGTCTCCCAACAGACTGTGGTTGCATATACCAGAACAACCAAAAAGTTCCCAATCAAAAGAAAAACAACAGAGGGTGCTAGTGAGGCTGAGGGAGAACAAGAAGCTGAGGTGGCACCTCAGAGAAAGAAGAGACTTGTCACCCTTAGACAAAGACAATCCATGGCCTCCCAAAAGGCCATGGAGGTTATAAGGAAAGACAGTAAACTATCATTGTCCTCCCAAAAGGATATTGACATTGAAGATAGTCCTCAACCAGGGACACCTGTTACAGAGTCTGCACAAATTCTTGGTCACAGCCAAGAGGAACCAAATAGAGAGAATACAAAAGAAAAGAGTGACACAAGGAGTGCACACACAGAGTCTCCAATTGATGTTCCTCAATTTTTAATCTCTGAGGAACAGCCAACACTCCCCACTGTACATTCTTCTCCTTTTTCTCCCATTCTTGATTCTTTTGATGTAAATATAACTGATTCTCTTGATTTTTCCCAAGAGGAGCCAATACTCGAGACAAGTTCTCATGCAATTTCCATGGATAGCTCCCTAGCCCAAGATACACAAAGGGAACCCCCTATCCATGCTGTCACAAGCACTTCTCAAACCCCCACTTCTGTAGGAAAGAGTGACACCATCAAAATGAGTGAGGGTGTGAGAATAAATAGTGAAAGTCAGGCTCCTGACTTGGAAAAAGGAGAGCACATACACATAAAAGAAAGTCAAGCTTTAGAAAGCTTGGAAAAAGGAGAGCATGAGAAGCTGGATGCCCAACCCCAGGCAAAAGGAGAGGGTGTGAGAAAGGATGAGATCCTTGAAGAAAATAAAAGAGAGAAATTCTCAGCAGGTGATTTTTTAAAACCTGTTGAGACATCCACCATACAAGCAGCCCAAATTTCCTCTGCTCAACAATCAACTCCAATAGAGGAAATTAGGGGAAGTTCCAGGACAGGGGATGCCACATTACAAGTTCTTTCTGACATGTCAAATGCAGATTTTGAGACCCTTTATGGCCTTCAACAATCTCAAGATCACATATCTGCATTAAAGACATCCATGATAAATGAACCTATTCCTGAAGAAACTGAAGAAGCCAGTAATGTTGATGAATGGCTTGATGCAAGCTTTGTCAACACTCTGGAGGATGCAACTGCTCTTTACAGACAGGACTATATGACCAACATAGGATCCACAGCAGCTGTTCCTACTCCAAAAGAAATAGTCGAAGAAATAACTAATGTGGACAGGAAGAATGCCAAATTTCATCATTTCTTGGCTACTGGTATACAGGATGCAGTGAAAGAAATTTTGAAACAGATGGGAACAGAAACAGAAAAAATAAGAGGAAGCTATGAAGGCCACTTGCCCAGAAGGATCGTCAAGCAAATAGACTTAATGATTCAGGATAAGGTCAACAATGACAAAAAGATTAAAGCACTGGAAACCAAAGTTGATATCCTTATCCAGAAACAAGACAACCTGAAAAAATTATTGCTGAAATGTTTACCTCAACTGGCCACCTCCTCCACCTCCAAAGATGATGATATCAAAAAGGGGGAGAGTGTTCCTACATTACCACAACAACCTATATTACCACAACAACCTACATATACATATGCTGAACTCAAGGCAGCACAAATCGTCTTGAGTCTAGATTTTTTAATCAATCAATTCCACTTCCAGCTCCAAGCCAAACTCCTCTTCAAACTTCTTCTTCTACCCAACAAACTAAAGCAGGCCCAAGCACTTCCAGAGACAAAGGCAAAGGTGTTATGGTCACAGAACCAGAAATTCAACAACCAGCACAGCCTAGGTTAATGGGGGATGCAATAAGAGCCGGGAGGATCTTCAAGCCTGTTGAATTGGAAGTTGAAGGGGGAGTCATTCTAGTTGCTCCTCAAGATCCAAGGATTGAAGAATCTGATTTCTTGGTTGCCCAACAACTTCAAGAACAGATCGACAAAGAGGAAAAGGAGGCATTAGCAAATGAGAGGAAAAGGGCTGAAGTAAAGAAACCAACTGTCAAGTTGACTTCTGCAAAGAAGGCAGCATTGACAAGGAAGAGAAATAAGGAGATGGAAAAGGATGAAAAATACTCAAGAAGGAAGCCCTTAGTCCAGAAACTTGCAAAGAAAATTAAGGATAAGGAAACTGCCATAATTCCTGTACCTGAAATTCTTAAACCACAACCTATTTCTTCAAGGAAGCCTCCTGCAAAGGACAATATGGTCAGTTCTTCAAGTCAAAAGTCTGCAGTAAGAGAGCCACCATTAAGTTTCAAGGGAAAACTCTACATGGTGGAATCTGAACCACTTGGAATATGGTATGAAAATATTCATGACCATAAAATCTTCTTTCAATATGACAGAGATCTAGATCGATTAACAGAAAGGAATGTTGAAGACTTTATAAGACTACTAAGAAATGCAGAAGGACCAAGTGAGGTGGAATTGAAGAGGTTATTTGAGGAAAGGTTGAAGTATTTCAAGGAATTGAAAAGGAGGAAGTGAACAAATAAAAGTTGTTGTGTAAATATTGAAGTAAAATTTATTGAAGCCAGACATAGTCTTGGGTAGCTAGAGTTACTCTTGGAGCAGCTGAATGTATTATTCAGTGTAGCCAAGGTTTGTTTAAATCTTGGAGAAGCTGGGTAAATTATCCAGGGGGAGAGAAGCTGAATGATAGATCAAAGATCTTGAATTCAGGTACATTTATAATTTTATTATTCTTTATTCTTTTTCTAAGTAAATTTTGATAGTTGAGTTTTGACATCATCATCAACCTTGAAATTATGCTTATCATTCTGATATTCATAATTAGGGGGAGATTGTTAGGTTTTATGAACATTTGATGATGATTGTCTTTAGAATACTTAGGAATACAAATGTACAGAAAAGTGTTGGTTTGTAACACTTTAGTTTTGTAGCTAGCAGTAGTATCTCTTGTTTGTAAACTAGTCATTATAATAAAGAGATAGATTTATTTCGTTTGTATGTACTGCTGGAATACTTGTTGAGTTTGTTCAACAAGTTGTTTTTAAATTTATTAGTCCTTCGGAGATTGAATTTGGCTTGTCGGAGACTAAGGGAAAAGTTCACCAAAGACTAAGTTTTTGTTCATCAGAGATTGGACTTTGCCCATCGGAGATTAAAGTTTTGTTCATCGGAGATTGAAGAATCCTTCATCGGAGATTAAAATGTTTTGTTCATCAGAGATTGAAGGATTGGTCATCGGAGATTAAAGCTTACGTCATCGGGGATTGTAACTAGAGAGTCAGAGATTAATGCTGACGTCATCAGAGATTAAAACAATACCTCGGAGATTAAAAGCTGACATCACCAGAGACTAAAGCCAAAGTATCAGAGATTACTCGAAGTAAAGCATCAGAGATTACTCGATGTAAAGCATCGGAGATTACTCGATGTAAAGCATCGGAGATTACTCGAAGTGATTAGAGACTAATTAAAGAAGCTATCGGAGATTAGTCGAGGATTTAATCACTGATGGAGTTAGAGTTCAAATCAAAGAAGGAAGTCTTCCATGCATACGTAGACTTTATTGAAGACGTAGCTGACAAGGAAACTTGTTAGAAATCTTTCAATTGGAAAGATTGTATTTGATTTGAATTAGGAAGCTAGGTTTTTGGTAACTTAGTTTTTAGAAGCTGTAATTATAAAATTACAGAAATACAATACGAAGCTGTATAGAATTGAAAGAGTTATATTTTCTTTATATACAGAATAGAAGCTGACGATCAAAGCTTGTCTTGATTGTTAGAAAACTTGTAATCAATTGTTAAATCAATAAAAGTAATTCTTTATAGAGTTTTGATCTAGTTCTTTACATTCCACAGAAAAGTTTAATTTCTTAAAGAACAGGAATTGGAAAAAGTTGTAAGAACTTGTATTCAACCCCCCTTCTACAAGTTCTAGGTCGTCTCATTGGGAAAACAGTCTATAGCTGCATACACTCACCACTGCCCAGAGGATGGAAATAGAAGAAGAAATTCGGGCTCAGCCTCAATTGCACGACCTCGTTAAAGTCGCACTGTGACGACCCCATAATCCCATACCGGACTAGGGCATCATCATAAGAAGGTAAAGATACCCATTCATCCATTCCTAAATAAATACTGAATAAAACAGCATTTAAGAGTTATTACAACCCAAGAATTAAGTAATTACAGCGGAAGCTATTACATCATTTCCTAATAACAAAATAAATCTCATCAACTCTTCAAACGTCTTCCTTCTTTCCTTCATTCATTCCTTTCTTTCCTTCATCAGTTCTATCAAAAGGATAAACACTTAGCAGCTTATCATCTTTGCTTTCCCCTTGTCAGAGGGTTCAGCTTTAGCTTTCTGTCCTGCAAATCATTAACATTCAACATGGGTGAGCGTTTTACGCCCAGCAAGTATATACACATTGAGGAAAATATGAATAAATCAATGGATTTCATCTGGAATCAAAGGAGAGAAATTCAAATTCTGTTTGTGGGGCTTGGTGAAGCAATACCAAGACCTCGGAAACCTTCACATATCCTTGAGGATGCACTGATGATATACAACTTGTGATCCTCCATTGAAGAAAGTCAGGTATACACCGGATCATAACTTTCAAATATCCAACGGGGGCTGCACCCGCGGATCTGCTAACCATACAGTACCCAGCTGGCCAGGCTGGACCGCATGATCCCTCTGAGTGACTACGTAGTCAAATAGCATTTCCTCTTGGTCAGGTGAAGAACACATCAGCACCTTTCCTTTCCTCTTGCCAACCATGTGGCATAACCCCCATAAGGGGCATCATTCACATTCTCATTGCACAGATATAAGATTGAAAACATAGCTGAAATTCAAAGCTCATTTATATCCATGCATCATCATTCATATCATGCTAGCAGAATCAAAAGCATAGCATGCTCATGCATCAGAACAATTAAAGTATAAATCCAACCTTCTACGCATATCGGAACAAATGATAATGCGTTAAACTGAAATAAGCACGAGATTGTGAATATACTTGCCTCAGTCCTTTGCTTACGACCAAATTTAATTTACTCGTGAGTGGAAAGTTCTGTAAGAATATACATATCACAAGATGAATTTATTATCTGGGTTAAAATATGAGGGAGAAATGCATATGTGATGTCCTTAACTTTTAACGTCTCAATCTGATATAAAAACTATTAAGGTTAAGAAATCAATTCAAACATCTTAAAATAATTTAAGAAAATAGCATTTTATAGTTTTTAAAACAAACTGCGCATCAGGGAATTACTACGCTTTAATTTCATCGGAGATTAATATCTCATCGGGGATTAATAACCCATCGGGGATTAACTCATCGGGGATTAATAACCCATCGGGGATTAACTCATCAGGGATTAATAACCCATCGGGGATTAACTCATCATTCTCTCAGTGATACATAACATTTCTTTTGGTCTGCATGCCATCCTAAACACGGTTTAGGGTAAAGAAAATCAGGTTAAGGAATACTCAAGCATGGGGTTGCGACTACTGTCAACAGAATGTTTGGTAGTTAAAGCTTTGTCCATCAGGTGGTTGTCAACAACACTACACCCATCTAGACAACTTGAAATAAATGACATTTACTCCGATCGTTAGAATATGCATTAAGTCATACTTTTGAAAATAAATGAACATGGTATTAAAGGTGGTAGGTAGAGCAGAGACGCAAGAAATTTAGCAAGACTTAAATAAGATGCTCTTACCTCCTTACTGTAGGAAGAAAATAAATGCTCCGGTTTAACCTTCAAGAAGAACTGCTGTCTCGAAAATCAAATTTAAGTTTGATGGAAGTTTAGAAAGGTAGAATCAAGGTTACAACAGCGTGATGTGTATATATATATCACTTGGTTGAACAGCAAGAACCGTAGGATCAACTTGATCTCAGCTGTTGGTTATGAAAAGAAAGGAAATGACTGAAGAAGGAGAGAGTGATTGAAATGGCTGCTGCGTCCTTCGGTCATCTTTCATAGCTGACTCTAGGGTAATGATAGGGATGATGAGCATTTAATACTGCTGTCTCCCCCCCAACAGTGAAGTATTTTAAAAAGAAGATGGGTACTGTAGCTTCCCGCGAAACACTCTTTTAAGGGTAGAACAACTCATAACCTCATGAGATTTACAAAATAATAAAAATAATAATAAAAAAAAAATCTTTTGGACATCACATTGCAGATAAAATTTTTTTTTTTTTTTCATAAAAAGAAATATATAATTTCGATTTTCACAACTTATAAGAAAATAATTTTCATGAAGAAAATAAGCTAAAATAATTAAATTTCATAACGAAATTTATTTACAAATCCGGGTCTTCACACGCACAAGGAGAGCATTGTGAAGAAAGGGACAAATTAATTAAGGGAGAAAAAGGCAAATGTCTCATGCATAACGATGGACTTTTACGATATGAAGGTCGAATATGGATTCCTGCGAAAACTGAACTGAGACAAAAGCTGTTGCACGAAGCCCACAACTCAAGGTTTTCTATTCATCCAGGAGGCACGAAGATGTACCAGGATTTGAAACAAAGTTTTTGGTGGCCCAACATGAAAAGGGAGATAGCTTAGTGGGTAAGCAGATGCTTAACGTGCCAAAGGGTTAAGGCAGAACATCATAAACCAAGCGGACTGCTACAACCATTGGAAATCCCTGAGTGGAAGTGGGAATTTATCACGATGGACTTCATAGTTGGTTTACCAACCACGCTTGGAGGAATGAATGCCATTTGGGTCATAGTCGATAGATTGACCAAATCAGCGCACTTTTTGGCTATAAAGTATACATACAAGATGGATCAAATGGTGAGGTTATATGTCAAGGAAATTGTGAGTCAACATGGAGTGCCAGTCTCCATCGTCTCTAATCGAGATCCGAGGTTTACCTCAAGGTTTTGGAAGAGCTTCCAAGAATATCTGGGGACAAGGCTAGACATGAGTACAGCCTATCACCCCCAAACTAATGGTCAATCTGAACGCACTATTCAAACCTTAGAAGATATGTTACGAGCTTGCGTTCTCGATTTTAAAGGGCATTGGGATAACCATCTACCACTGATTGAGTTTGCCTACAATAATAGCTACCATGCCAGCATTGGTATGGCGCCGTTTGAAGCGCTGTATGGTCGAAAGTGCAAAACTCCCCTTTACTAGAATGAAGTGGGAGAAAGGAAGTTAATTGGACCATAGATAGTCCAACAGAATGAGGAAGCGATCAAGGTGATCAGAACAAGAATGAGGGCGGCTCAAGACCGACAAAAGCAATATGCTAATCAACATAGGAAGAAGCAAACCCTGGAAATTGGAAGTTATGCATTACTGAAAGTGTCACCTTGGAAAGGCGTAATGCGTTTCGGCAAGAAAGGAAAGCCCCCGCTTTGTGGGACCATTTGAGGTATTGAGGAGGATTGGTGAAGTGGCCTATCAATTGGCGCTGCCACCGGCTTTGGGCCATATGCATGATGTATTTCATATTTCAGTGTTACGTCCTTATAAAGACGACCACAGAGGAATAATAAACTATCAACCAATAGATCTGCAACCGGATTTAAGATATGAAGAAGTCTCTGTCCAGATATTAGATCGACAAGTTAAAATGCTTAGGAATAAAGAAATTCCTTCTGTAAAAGTGTTATGGAGGAATCATAGTGTGGAGGAAGCTACTTGGGAGCTTGAAAGTGCTATGGTTGACAAGTACCCCCATTTGTTTATTAGCTAAGTTTCGAGGGCGAAACTTCTTTAAGGGGAGGAGGATGTGAGAACCCGAAAATCTCAATGGAATTTTGATTATGAGATTTATTTTATTTTCTGCATGAAGGTTTATTTCCTTATTGGTTATAAATAACGAAACTATATTTTCTTATAAAAATTCAATAGCAATGTGATGTCCAAAAGGATTTTTAAATGAATTTTAAAGCTCAAGTTTTTTTAAAAGGTTATTGTATTCAAGATTTGTATTGTGAGAGGGTGTGTTCACGCGGGAAAAGGGCTCCCCAAGTGTGAACAAGATTTGCTACAGTAACCGTTTTATTATAAAACCTACAGCGGGGAGACAGTAGCATTTAATGTACATCACCTCCATCTGTACCATAGAGTGGGCTATGATAAACGACCAATGAGTACTAGCAGCCGTTGCAACCAACCTTTTTCTCATCAGTCACTTCTTTTCTTTTCATAGCCAACATTTTATATCAAATAAATCCGACGGCCCTTGTTGCTAAACAGGTGATATA
>CM025786.1:46741598-46754584 GCA_014636745.2 Centella asiatica | reverse complement strand
ATATATATCATGTTGGTACAACCCTTGCCCCACTTTCATAAACTTCTCTACAATGTACCACCAAAACCAAACTTACTCTCTAAACAACTGTATTTTTGGGAAGAACAACTAGAGCCTTTAACTCTTTCTTGCCATCAAAAAGGTATGAACATTCCATTAAAGTTCTGCTTTATTTCTTATACTTCTGTTCGGTCATACGTACCACATTTATTACCTTGTTCATTTATTTCCAAAAGTATGACTCAATGTATATTTTAACGCCCGGAGTCAATGCCATTTATTTCAAAAAGTTGTCTAAGATGGGTGTAATATTGTTGACAACCACCTGGTAGACAAACCTTTAACTACCAAACATTCTTTTGTCAGTAGTTGCAACCCCATGCTTGAGTATTCTTCAAACTGAGCTTGAACCCTACACAGTGTCTAGGATGGCATGCAGACCATAGGAAATGTTACGTATCACTGAGAGAATGATGAGTTTTGACCTAAGTGTGGTTATGGTTGAGAGCACCACCCATGGAGGAGTGAGGAAGACGACCCTGTATCTGAGACAGGCCTTACCCTAGTCTTTGACGGGTTTGAAGTAGTCTCTGACCTTGTAAAATAGTCTCTAAGAGACTTTAAGTTAGTCTCTGATGATGTCATCATTAGTCCCCGATGAGTTAAGATGACGTCATTAGTTTCTGACGAGAAGTTAGTCTCCGATGACGTCACTCTTAGTCCCTGATGAATTAAGATGACGTCATTAGTCCCTGATGAGTTGCTAGTCCCTGATGACGACATTTCTTAGTCTCTGATGGAGGAGATTTCTTAGTCTCCGATAGAGGAAATTCCTAGTCCCTGACGGGCAAGTATGTTAGTCCGTGACGGGCAAGTATGTTATTCCCTGATGAGTTTTGTGGTGACTAAAACATCCCCTGATGGCTAAGAGATCTTTCCCTGACGGGTAAAAGATACCCTGACGGTCAAGAAGTCATCCCCTGATGACTTTTCCCTGACGAGAGAAGGAGACCCTGATGGTGGGGAAACCATCCCTTGACGGGCGAAATATCCCCTGACGAGTAGTTTGCCCACTGATGGTCAGTCAAACCCTGATGAATGATTATTCCCTGGCGTAGCAGATTTCCCCCTGACGCGCAGTCTGCCTTCAAAACTACAAAACATGATTTTTCTTAAAATTATTTATGATGTTTAATTATGTATTCACCCCAAACAATTTTTATAGCAGTTTTGGAAACCTTAAAAGTTTAAGGACATCACATATGCACTTTCTCTCATATTTTAACCTAAGTACTAAATTTATTTTGGGATATTTATATTTTACAGAATTTTTCCCTCTCAAGTAAATTGAATTTGTTGTGAGCAAAGGACTGAGGCAAGTATATTCACAATCTTATGTTTAATTGCAAGTTGATGCAAACATATACATTCAATCTGATGTTTATTTCAGTTAACGCATTATCATTCGATTCGATATGCGTGCAAGGCTTGAATTATGTTTCATTTGTTTTCTTTTATAAAAGAGCATGCTATGCTTTAAATTTCGCTTGCATGATATGAATGATGATGCATGGATATAAATGAGCTTTGAATATCAGCTATGTTACAATCTTATATCTGTGCAAATAAATGAGAATGATGTCCCTTAATGGGTTATGCCACATGGCTGGCAAGAGGAAAGGAAAGGTGCTGATGTGTTCTTCACCGGACCTAGAGGAATGCTAAGTGACTACGTAGTCCATATAAGAGGGATCATGCGGTCCAGTTTGGCCAGCTGTGTACTGTATGGTTAGCAGATCCACGGGTTCAGCCCCCGATGGATATTTTGAGGAAGTTATTCTCAGGTGTATACCTGTCTTTCTTCAAGGAGGATCTCATGTTGTGTATCATCAGTGGATCCTCAATGATCTTTGAAGGTTTTCGAGGCCTTGGCATTGTTTCACCAAGCCTCACAAACAGATTTGAATTTCTTTTGATGTTCCAGATACATTCCTTTAAATTGTTTATATACTTCTTCAATGTGTATATACTTGTTGGGCGTAAATCACTCACCCATGTTGAATTTTAATGTCTTGCAGGACAGAATGCTAAGGCTGAACCCTCTAATAAGGGGAAAGCAAAGATGATAAACTACTAAGATATTTACTCTTTCGATAACACTGAAGAAGGAAGGGAGGAAGATATGAAGGGATAAAGGAAGATATTAGAAGTAGTGATGATTTTGATTTGTAATTAAAGATGATGTAATAGCTTCCGCTGTAATTGTAGGATTCTTGGGTTGTAATAACTTTCTAATACTGCCCTTATCCAGTAGTTATGCTATGAATGGATGTATGGTTATCTTTTCCTTCTTTTGACGAAGCCCTGATCCATTAAGGGATTTTGGGGTCGTCACAAGTCATCAACAATTACAAATGCATACCTTTTTCTGGATATTGACATCACATTAACAGGACCAAATAAATCCATGTGAATTAGATGAATTGGTCTTTTTTTTGTTGATGCTTCTTTACTTTTGAAGGAAATTTTCTTTTGTTTTCCCTTCTGACAAGATCCACAAAGACCATCTTGAGAAAATTCAAGTTGTGGCATTCCTGTCACCAATCCTTTTCTCACTAGACTATTGATAGTCTTGAAGTTTAGGTGAGACAGCTTCTTGTGTCATAGTCAACTTTCATCTGTTGATGCTTTGCTGTAAAAGCATGTGTATAGTCCTTCATTTGTTAAGCAGAAGTCAGCTATGTATACATTGTCTTTTCTGATTGCAGACAATGTAACATCTCCAGTTTTTCTGTTGCTTATAAGGCATTGTTCATCCTTAAAGACAACTTGATAGCCTTTGTCACAAAACTGACTAATACTGAGTAAATTGTGCATTAGACCATCAACCAGAGCTACATTTTCAATGATGACATTTCCATGAACTACTTTGCCATATCACATAGTGTATCCAATGCTGTCATCTTCAAAGGACACTTTAGTGCCAGTTTTCTCCTCAAACTATGAGAGCAGGGACTTATTTCCAGTCATGTGTCTTGAACAACCACTATCCAAGTACCATAACTGCTGCTTCTTCTTGCCTTGCACACATATGTAAACTAGTTAGATCTTTTAGGAACCCAAGCCTACTTGGGTTTAGATTTAACAGTCACAGGTTTACACATAGTCATTGGTTGTGTATTCTTTTTCTTTTCTTTCTTTTAAGGAGGTGAAAGATCCACCTTGGTCCTAGGTGGTTTGTGGACAACCTTTGATTTTTGAGGAGATATTGTCCTTGTGTTATTATAAACATTAGGCATAGGGGGATGAGCATAATAACAATTTCCACACGCATTGCAAGCATATGATGGATGTTTAAAGTCACCACAATTATAACATGTTATATATTAAGGTGATGCAATGTATGGACAAGGAGCTGCAATTGAAACAAGAGGAGCATGCATGTTATTAGTAATTTTTGTGCATTTAAAAGCAAGGTGATTGGAGTTTTCACACTTGGTGCATGTCTTCCTAGCTGTATTAGGCATTCTTGCGTAATTACTGTATTTATTAATACCTAATTTGCCATTCCTGTTTTTCTTAGGATCAGATATTGGACTATTTTTTAGCTTCTCTTTTAATTGATTATTAGAAAGCAAACCAATATTTTTAGTAGCCTTTTTCTCTAGCCTAGGTTCCAAAGTTTTCTTTACAGAAGTCGAATTTTTACCTTTAGAACTCTCACCTTTTTCAATCTCAGTAGGCTTAACAAATTTGATTGATTTTAATTTTCCTACTGATTTAGGCTCTGAGCTAGCTTCTGATTCTTTATCAGTGGTGATGGGTTGTTCACCAACTGATACAACAATGGGCATGTCTGAGTATCCTAATCCAGCCTTTTGATTAGGATTTTGTGAGTTTAAAAGATCCTGCACTTTGTGTGAGGATTGTGTCCATTGTTTTATTTTATCTTGTTCAGCCTCGAGTTTTTCAACTAGATAAGCTTCTCTTTTCAAGGCATTGTCAAGATGTCTCTTAGCATTAAGAGCTTCTGTTTTGGCCTCTTCTAGGATTAACAAATCAGATTCTAGTAAAGTATTTCTTTTAGAAATAATATTATTGGTCTCAGTAATCCTATTGTTTTCTTTTGTAAGAGATCTTAAACTAGCATGCAAGTCATAAATCTCTTTGGCCATTTCTTGAATTATGGCATCACATTCAACTGTAGAAATTGAAGAAATATTGAAGTTATGTACCTTAGATGGTGACGAGTTTTGTGAATTAGCTTCTCCTTCATAATTGCTTGAGGATTTAGCCATTAAAGCCAAATTTACAAACTCTTCCTCAGCATCAGATTCATCTGAATCCACCCAGTCCTTGCCTTCAGCTATGAATGCCTTCCCCTTTTTCTTGAGAAGATCAAAGTACTTCTTTTTGTAATCTACGTGATCATCCTTGAAGTCTTTCTTTTTCTCAGTGCTGGGCTTCTTGCATTCACTGGCAAAGTGACCAAACTCATTGCAGTTATAACACCTGATTTTAGATTTGGTAATCAAGGTTGATTGACTTGGCTTGACAGAAGTAGATGTGGATGAGCTTTTCCTGGACTTCCTACCTCTTTGAAGTCTCAGGTTTTTGAATCTTCTAGCAATGTAGGCCAAGCTTTCATCAATTTCATCTAGCTCCTCAGGTGTGTAGCTTCTAACTTCATTTTCTTCAGACTCACTCTCTTCTTCTTCCTCATCATTGAAATCTTCTTTTTTAATGGAAACCTTCATATGTCCACTAAGCTTCTTTTTCTTTGGCTCTGCAATCAAAGCAACAGATTTATCTTTAGAGTGTTGCTTATTCCATTGCTGGAGTTCCAACTCATAGGTCTTCAAATTTCCATATATCTCATCTAGAGTTAGAAGACCTAGATCTTTGTTAGCTTCTCTGATTGCAGTAGTCTTTGGATCCTAATGTCTGGGAAGAGCTCTTAAAAATCTGTGATTCATTTGAAGCACAGAATACTCCTGGCCATAGGTAGATAAATCATTAATTAATTGGATGAATCTCTCATATAGATCATCAAGAGATTCACCATCCTTGGCAGTAAACAACTCATATTGTTGAATCAGCAGGAGTTGCTTATTCAGCTTGATTTGGTCATTTTCTTCACATAGGATAGTGAGCTTGTCCCAAACCTCCTTTGATGTTTTACACTTCATAACTTTGTATAGCATGCTGTTATCAAGTGCTGTGATAAGGATATCTTTGACCTTTTTATCCTTGGCAGCCTTTTCCTTTTCTGATTGAGTATATTCTTTTGGAGTTTTTGCTTCATACTTGTCAGGTGCAGTAACTCCATTAGAGGTGATGCCAGGTACAAGCTTCTTTATTTCTGGAGGACCTTTTTCAATAATCTCCAAGTATTGGTCATCTTTTGCATCAAGATAACTCAAGATCCTTTGTTTCCAGAATGAGTATTCACCCTTTCTGAGTTGTGGAACTCTGGTGTTGTCCTTCTTATTACTCATGATCTCTAGATTGAATTAATCTAGAATAGGCTCTGATACCAATTGTTTGTCCAGTGTGAGTAATTGTAGAAGGGGGATTGAATACAATTATAAACTTTTCTTCAATACTAAACTGTTATGAACAATTTAATTTCCAAGAATAGTTATTAAACTTTACTGAAACGATAAAACAATAGAAACGGTGAAGCAAAATTGCAAGATATAAATTGTAATCAACAATAAAGAATGATATTGTCAATTAAATTGAATCTTTGCAATTTCTTCTGTTTAAAAAAAAAACAGCTTATCAAGTTGTAATAACTTGCTTCTTTTTCTGTAAAAACTAATTATAGTTGCTAACTCTCTATATATATGAAAGTGTTTTTTTTTAGAGATATATGATGTAAGATAAGATATATTCTTGTTGTAAATCTTCAAAATTCTCAGATCTTCTCCTTTTACCTCAGCTGCCTTATGTCTATTTATAGACACAACTTCCATATACTCCAAGCTTCTATTCTGAGCTTTTTACCAAAAATATCTCTGTAGTTTGTTGGTACTTGCAGCATTGTCACACAACTTTATTCATTATACAGCCTCCCTTGGATGCCAGCCTGTTTATGTGACTTTACTGGTGTATATTCACTGCACCAGCTTCCATTTTTCTTAGAGTTCCCAAGATAAGATATCAACAGTGGGCTTCTCTGGACATAATTAGTCCAGCTTCAATGAACTTCTTGCTTCAAGTTGTTATAAGTTGTCTTTGCAGTATTTCAACTTATTGTTTTGCAGGTTTCATGCTTGCGGCTTTGCAGGTTTCATACTTGCAACTTGATATGCGTGTGTGTATAACTTATTTCCTTGAAGCTTCCTTGGTAGCTAATCTCTCCTTATTGGACAACCATCCTTATCTTATTTCGACCATCTTTAGCCATATGTCATCCCTTATGTTTTCTCTGATGGATAGTCTCTGGTTGCTTCAACATTAGTCTCTGATGAACAAACACTTAATCTCTGATAGACCAAAACTTAGTCTCTGATAGACAAAAACTTAATCTCCGACAGTTCAAAAGCTTAGTCTCCGACAGTTCAAAAACTTAATCTCCGACAGTTCAAAAACTTAGTCTCCGACAGTTCAAAAACTTAGTCTCCGACAATTCAAAAACTTTGTCTCTGATAGGCTCTTAGTCTCCGATAAACAAAAGCTTAGTCTCCGATAGGCTAATTTTGCTTGATCAACTTTGACATTTGTTGAACTCTCCAAGTGCATTCATTGTAGTCTCTGATGCTTTTCTGCAGTTTATTGATAGTAAATTCTCATAGTGCATTATTGCAGGTACTTGTACATTTACAAAATTTAACAATTCTAGGTGTTATACATCATCATCAAATGCTATAATTCCTAATAAAGCTAGTCTCTGGTAGTTAACTAGTCTCCGACCAGCCCATGTGAGAACTAGTCTCTGACGGTTTAGCTTGACCCACCTAGCATGTTGGCTCTTCTTGGAAAAAATCAAGAAAATTTGAATTTTCAAGTTCTAAAGAATTGAAAATAGGAGAATGTACAGATTGGAGTGTTGGCTGCTCCTCAAGAACAGAAATTTGAGGAGCATCAATTTGAGTAGACTTTGTGTGTGCACTCCTTGTGTCACTCTTTCTTTTTTATCATCTCTCTCTTTGGGCTTGCCCCTTCGTATGTACAGGGGGTTATGCAGACTCTGTACTTGTTGTTCCTGGTTGGGAACTGTCTTCAATGTTAGCATCCTTTTGGGAGGATGTTAACAGAGTGTTGCTTTTCCTTTTAAACTCCATTGCCTTTTGAGAGGCAATGGATTGCTTTTGGCTTAAGGTTATTAATCTCTTTTTTCTTTGAGGAGCCACCACAGCTTCCTTTTCTCCCTCAGCCTCACTATCACCCTTATTTGTTTTTCTTTTAATAGGTAATTTTGTGGCTTTCTTTGTTTTTACAACCACAGTCTTTTGAGAGACTGTGGAGGGGGCTTTAGATTGTTGTTGTGAAGATGTTGTTGGAGGATCAACAGGGTTTCTGATTTGTTGCTCTAGATCCTCAAAATAAGACAAAGAATAAAGGTTTGGAAACCTATCTATGAGAATTGATCTCATGATAGGAGGGAAGGAAAGAGGAACCTTTACCTTTGCTGCCTTCTTCTTCATATCAGTGAATATGTGTTTACTCTACATAACTATAGGAACAACTTGCATACTAGTGATATTTAGGTTAGGTATCGAGTGATTTGCAATCATCATCAAAAATCGAGCATAATAAATTTTATTTTTATCACCAATTTTCAATTTAGTCACGAAGTTATGCAGAACTAATAGCCCTAAATTTATGTGTCTATCATTCAATACACTATATGCAATCTGTTGTGTAAGTGTAGTGATGGTATCATAACCACTGCATTTGGATGTGAATGCTTTAATGATAATCTCGAAAAATAAAAACCACTCCTGCCTAAGATGAGGTCTAGTTATGGAACTTACTGATGCAATTTCTTCATCATAATGTAAGATTTTGAACATATCTAGTATTTCCTCATCAGAGGCAGTTAGGTGATATACATCATGAACAAATTATCATATCTAAAGTTTACCATAGGAGATTCATCACTTTCATCTTGGATTTCAGCAGTGGACCACATTGCGGTGATAACTTCGGCAACCTGTTTGGGAGCTTCGTATATGGCATACGAGAGTGTAGATGTTTGTAGAAAATCTACAACAGGATAGTACTATGCTTCAAACTAGTTCTTATCCACGACTCCAGCATGGTTGGTCTTGATAAAGTCGAAGTCACCGAACTTGAAACACATAGCCTTGGATGCCATTGATAATATCTATGAATAGCTTGAAGAAATTCTTTGCAAAGATGTTAAATCGCACAGATATGAGAGAAGGTTCTTTGAGTGAATGAAATTGCAGTTGTGTTTGATTTTTCTTTTAACAAAGTATAAAAAAAACGTTTGCAATTCAAAAGATAATTAACGGTTTTCAATCGTGGGTATATGTGTAACTACCAATTTACCCCTTTTCGATATGAGTCAACAGAGACTAATTTAGTCTCTGCCATGTTCACTTATCAAAGACTAAAGTAAGTTAGTCTCCGATAGCTTATTTTTGTTTAGTCAGAGACTAATTAAAAACAACTATGTTTGTCCTACAAGATGATTTGTAGAAGGGGGGCTTGAATACAAACCACAAAATTCCTTCGAACTTTGTGAGTTTAGTGAATATACTGTATTAAAAGTTGCGGAATTGAAAGAATACAATATATCACAAGTGTTTATAAACTTTTATAAATCAATGAAAGATTACAAAAGCTCATTGGTGTGAATGACCAGCTTTTAACAACTTTGTTAAACATAACAGTTGCACTCTAGAATATGAATTCTAGCTTTTCTCAGGTTATGAAAACTTGTTTCTCTTTCTCTGTAAGTTTATTACAGCTACAATAGGATCTTAGATAAGATATATTCTTGTTGTTATCTCGATGTCTATTATCTCAGCTACTCCATGTCTCTATTTATAGAAATAGTTTCCTTGTTCTCCAAGTTTCTTTAGTGAGTTGCCTCCAAAAAAAAAATATCTCTGATATTCTTTGATAATTGCAGCTCTGTCACATAACTTCTTCTTTTTTCATGACCTTCCTTGCACGCCAACCTATTATGTAACATCTCTGGTGTATCAGCACACCAACTCCCTCTTTTCCTCTTGGAGTTCCCATGATAAGTTATCTCTGCAGTGAATAACTTATCTCTATGAGCTTCCTGGTTTTTGATTGGACCAGCTTCCATATTTTCCTCCTTCAAGTTTCTATAAGTTATCTCTGCAGTTTTCACTCCAGCAGCTATGTACACATGCTAGTGTATAAGTATGACTTTTCTCCTTATCAGTATTCACACATGCAGTGTATAACTTATCTCCTTGAAGCTTTTTTGGTAGCCAATCTCTCCTTGTTGGACCACCATCTATATTTTAATTCCACCTCCTTTAAACTTGAGTTAGCGAATTTGTGAACTCAGTCATGTGTCATCCCATTTGTCATGTTTAGTCTCTGATTATTTTATCCCCTGATAGACAATCTGTTTATCAGTGGATATTTATCCTTTGTTGGACAGACTCTGGTACTGAGAAGTCCATCCCCTGATGACGAGAAAACTATTCCCTGATTTCTGAGACACTCATCCACTAACGTCGAAAATCTCATTCCCTGATGCCGAGAAACTCATCCACTGATGCCGAGAAACTCGTCCCTTGATGTGACATCCCCAATTTCCCAACCATAGACCAGCGTTGTCAGTTTAATAATAACTGTTCAGACTTAGGCCTTTCAGTGGAAAATTGGGTTGCTAAAGGGGGAATACAAAGAGCTATCACACAAAAACCTCTTTTCTTTATAATAATAATTGAAAGTATACACAATAATTATTACAAACATTATTTTGAAAGTTCTTAGCAGTGAAATAACATATCTTTTTCTTGAAAACAAAACAAGATCAAACCAACCAAAAATCCTATTTATGAGCCTCGAACTGCCAGAGCTACTAGTATTGACATGACCTTTCTTTACCCTTAGAACCTTCTTCTTTCTTGGGTTAAACTGAAAGAGAATCAAACAAGTATGAGCAACAAGAGCTCAGCAAATAATATAATATAGGACATTTAAAATACATTTGGATATGAAATTAGTTCAAAATATCATAAAATATTGAGAAAATACTAAGATCTCAATTGTCGAATCCAGATGGGGAGGATCCATAACTTTAGATAGAAGAAATATTGTCAATACCATGCCACTGAAATGAAGAAATAAGGAATCCACATAAGTCCTTGGACGTCTTTTAGTACTATGACTTACTTGATCGTCTCACTCATGACGTCTTGAAGTACTATAATTTACTTGATCATCAATTCTATTCGGCACCAGGGCCTACTGAGAATATCTCTTACCACATGACAATAGCGGGCCAATGCTATTTCATTATGGTCTGCTATGTACATACGTATGAAATTTAATAGTAGACTTAATTACATCTACATTCTCATGGGCCCGACAGAATAGAGTATCTCATTCTCATATCCAAGTTGATTCCCCTACTCATACTAAAGTCCTTATAGCGAATTGGATTTCGACACCTCAGTGGAATTTACCAAGGTGACTACATAGCATCCTTGTAATTTCAGTGAGGGTCTTGACATCAGGGGACTTACCAAGGCGATCACACAACATCCTTGTAGTCTTAGTGAAGTCATAATGTATTTATCAACCTTGTAAAAACTGAAGAGCTCAAAATGTCATGTATTAACATGAAACCGATAAATGCTTGTAAGCAAGATATTAAAATCAAGCACTTCTCAAAATAGTATTAGCTTCGGTTGAATAATTAATTCTCTATTAATACGCATATGAAACAATTATGTATACGTAAGAAGAAAAGTTTAAACAGTTGCCTGCCATAGCTTGACACAGATCGAATTAATTAATCTATATAAATTTGAGATAAACATATTTGTGTGATATATTGAAAAGATGATAAATATATCACTTGGAAACAAATTTTATGTATAACCGAACAATCAAGTTATAATTTGAAAGAATAATAATAAATATATTACTTTCCTTGATCGGGGTGGCAACGTACGATAGATCTGCGAAATTTGTTTTTATAAATCATAAATGATTAACAAAAATTAGGACTATATACTACCATGTTTAGGTAATAAAGTTATAATATTTAAGTCATGCTAAGTCTGCGTTAGGGGATGGATTCTACTTGTCAGGGGATACGTTTTATGCTATCAGGGTATAGCTTACATCCATCATAGCTTACATCCATCAGGGGATAGCTTTCAGCCGTCAGGGGATAGCTTTCAGCCGTTAAGGGATAGCTGTCAGGGAATGAATTACTTATCAGGGGATATTTACTATCAGGGGATAAACTACCCGTCAGGGGATATATTACCCGTCAGGGGATATATTATCCGTCAGGGGATAACTACCTATCAGTGAATATTACCTGTCAGGAGATGACTTGGTCATTGCCAAACTCGTCGATATTAAACTTGACTGTTGTCAAACTCTCTTGGCTGTCAGGGGATGATTTGTTCATCGCCAAACTTGTCGATAATCTATTTGACTACCGCCAAACTCACTTGGTTGTCGCCAAACTCATTTGGCCCTCAGTTGGTCATCAGGGGATGAGTCTTGGTTATCAAGGGATGGGTTTTGGAGGATATTTATCCTCTGATAGCTAAAATAGCCCAACAAAGACTAACAGTTTATTCGTCGAAGACTCACAGTTTATTCATCGGAGACTAACATATTTTGCCCATCGGGGACTAATATGTTTTAATCATCAGAGACTAACACTTTTAGTCATCAGAGACTAACAATATGAAGAATATTTCTAAGAGTATAGAGATTACCCATGTGGTTTATCTCTAATATAATTCAAGATTTTATACAGGTTTCTATTCAAGCTAAACGACTAATAATGTAAATACACAACTTAATAAAAGCTCTTAATATTTACCTGGTAAGCTTCTGATATTGTAGAACAAGCGATAGGAATATTATCGTGGGTTTAGAGAGTGTTGTGAAGAAAATGAGTAGCAGAGGTCTCCTTATATAGGTGCTTAGGAAATGAAAATATCTAAGATATTTCTTACCTAGATTAACATCGGACTTGAAATCGACTAAATTATTACAATAGGCTAACAATTACGGTTACACGTAAGTATGATAAAGTATGAGTTACTAATAGGTGTCAAACAGTGGTACAAGCTACTAATGACTCAGCTCTTATATGCTTACTCATCGAGAATAACTTCAACACCTGTAACGCTTACTCATCGCGGGATAACTACTCAGCTATCCTTCCCGTAATAGTACTATCACATAAATTAATTCTGGTAATATCCTTCACCAAAAATTAATTTAATAGTAGTAGTAATTCATATTACCACATAAATTAATTATCCTTTTTTAGATAATATCTCATACCAAATATTTATTTTGGTATTTATATAGGAATAATTGTTCATGCTTGTAGATAAATTTTGATTAAATTTATTTATTAATAGTTATAAGGTTGTAATAGTAATTACTCAAATCTGGGGTATTACACTTGATGCCGAGAGATTTATCCCCTAACGCCCAAGCACTTTCGTGCTTCACATTTTATCCATTGATGCCCGAGTACTTTGGTGCTAGTGTAAATTACCGGACGACTTTGGCGATGAGTAATTTTGAGTTTGACGATGTTTGTTAATTTGCCCGACGACTTTGGCGATAGTCATTTTGAGTTTTGACAGTCAAATCTTCTCAAGGATACTTTAATGCATTGGAGTGTCTTTGCTTTAGTCTCTGGTTGTTTCAACATTAGTGTCTGATGAACAAACACTTAGTCTCTGATGAACAAGAACTTAGCCTCCGATGACCAAAAACTTAGTCTCCGATGAACAAAAACTTAGTCTCCGATGACCAAA
>CM025786.1:46624018-46741588 GCA_014636745.2 Centella asiatica | reverse complement strand
ACTTAGTCTCCGATGAACAAAAACTTAGTCTCCGATGACCAAAAACTCTCCGATAACCAAAAAACTTAGTCTCCGATGACCAAAAAACTTAGTCTCCAATGATCAAAAACTTAGCCTCCGATGAACAAAAACTTAGTCTCCGATGAACAAAAACTTAGTCTCCGATAGACTAATTTTGCTTGATCACTCTTTGACTTTTGTTGAACTCTCCAAATGCAGTCTTTGTAGTCTCTGATGCTTACCTGCAGTCTCTGATAGTAGTATCTCATAGTACACTACTGCAGGTACATGTACAATTACAAAATCTAACAATTCTAAGTTTATACATCATCATCAAATGCTATAATTCCTAACAATCTCCCCTTATTTATGATTTATCAAAGATAAGCATAAATCAAGGTTTGATGATGATGTCAAAACATCAACCTTATAACTCCGTTACTTAGAATTGAATTTAAGCATGTAAAAACATAATTGTACATGAACATAACAGTGATGGTTTTGTTGTTTTCAGTTCCTCAATGCCCAACCATTATTCTATTAGCCTTTTTAACAATTCTCCCCCTGTCTTTATCAGAATTAATTAGTCTCCCCTGCCTTGATCATTCTCTCCCTTTTTGACATCAGCATCTTAATGTTGGAAGGTAGAAATTACTAGCAGAGGTTGAATAAAAGGAAGGAATTGTTTGAGTTTTGTGTGAAGGTTATTGATTATGAAGTGTTGAAGCTTCGTGTTGTACTTTCTTTGATCAATGCTTCAAAAATATTTTGTGAGTACAACTGCACTTGACCTATGTGAGATCAAATATTCTAATATGAAGTGTACTGCTGTCTCATCCAATAATCATGTGTTGCTTGCTTCCAACCAAACATACACAAGTTCTTCTCTTAGTATTCTCGGATAATTGATCAGAATTGGGAATTAGAGAATACATGCGTTGCAAAGGTAATGAGTGAAACAATTTCTCTCTATTATTTTCTTCAAGGATCTCATCCTTGCTCACACCCTCTCTTTTTGCTTAACTTTTACAAGTCAGTCTCTCACACTTATTTTTCCAAAAAAAAATTTGCTTTAATTTCTTTTTCCAGACACAAGGTCTGACTCTCATTTTGAATTCTCACAGGCTCACAAAATATAAAATCTTCCTATTGTGGGTGACCTGGAGTGGTGTAGAAAATATAGGAAGAAAGTGTTTTGCATTAGTGGATGTTTGATAAAGTACTATTGTAGTATCCACTAATGAGTTGAGAACTGCTCTTTGTGTTTCAGCTTCAAGAATTGACTTCTTTGATGATTGAACTATCAAAGAATCTGAAACCAATGGAATTAAGAAATTTTTCATTGCTTCTTAAGAAATATCAAAGAGAGAAGAAGAATTAATAAGGGTAGAATTTTGAGTATTGGTTGTTCCTCTTAAGAGAAAAGAGAAACATTCAACGTAAAACCTGGTGTGTGCATTAAATGACAGGTTGATCATTGATCAGAGCCTATTTCTTCTTCTTCTTCTGAAATGTATTTATAGATGTCATCATTGTAGACTCAAATACCTATGTCCTTGGAGGTGGACTATTTTCAATAGATACATCCTTTTGAGAGGTTGCACCTAGAGATGTGCTTTTTCCTTTCAGAACTTAATATCCTTTTGAGAGTATATTAAGCAGTCTCCAAGGGTTCTCATTATTCCTAATTTCTTCCTTATAACTTCCTCTAAATGCTTACCCTCCCCCTCAGCTATTGCTATTTGTGATTGTTTTCTTTTTACAACCTTTATCTTTTAAGAGATAGAGGAAGTGGCTTTTGATATAGACTTGTTTTTAGAGAGTTTTGCTACTTGGGTAGAAGGAGTTGGATCATTACTAACATCCTTCATTGTAGCAGAATTAGAAGAAATAAAGAATAATGTAGTAGAGAGTTAAGACAATACCTGAATCAGCTATGACAAAATCCTTAAAAAGATGAAGAATATTAAACATAGGGAATCCTGCATAGTATAAAAGTTTCTCTACTATATATATACAATCAGGAGTCAATTATCCACCGACAGTTAAACTGGTTTAGGATAATTAGCCACTACTACATTATCACCAGGTAATAATTATCCTTAAATAAGAACAATTATTGACTAAAGCTTCACAATGTTATTATCTTTATGAACAATTAATTTTTTCAAAAGATAATTTCAACTGCTTCATTCAGCTGTGAATTAGTCTCTGGTAACTAAGTCATCATAAAATAATTAACTACTGCTGCAATTCAGACTTGCACAAAATTTTCAAAGAATCTTATTCACCAAAATTGAGCATACCTAGCTCACTTACCAACCTATTAAAGGTGGCTTCATCCAATGGTTTGGTGAATATGTCTACAAGCTGCTTCTCTGTTGGAACAAAATGAAGTTCCACTAAACCATTCATCTCATGTTCTCTGATGAAGTGGTATCTGATGTCTATGTGCTTTGTCCTAGAGTGTTGCATAGGATTCTCTGTAATGGAAATGGCACTTGTGTTGTTATAATAAATAGGAATTTGATTATACACCATACCATAGTCCATTAGTTGATTTTCATCCATAAGATTTGAGCACAGCAACTCCCAGCAGCAATGTATTCTACTTCAACTGTTGAGGTTGACATAGAATGTTGTTTTTTGCTAAACTATGACACTAGTTTGCTTCCAAGAAATTGACAACTTCCTATTGTGCTTTTCCTGTCTAATTTGCAACCTGCATAATCTGTATCTGAATAGCCTATTAGATCAAATCCAGAATCTCTAGGATACCAAATTCCAAGATTTGGAGTACCCTTGAGATATCTGAATATTCTTTTAACTACAATCAGATGAGATTCTCTAGGATATGATTGGAATCTAGCACATAAACAAGTTGAAAACATTATATCCGGTCTACTTGCAGTGAGATATAAAAGAGAGCCTATCATGCCTCTATAACTTGAAACATCAACCTTTTTACCAATAGAATTTTTGTCAAGTTTAGTGGCTGTTGCAATGGGAGTTTTAGAAGTTGCAACATCTTGTAAATTAAATTTCTTTAAAAGGTCTTTTAAATATTTGGTTTGACTGATGAAAATTCCATTAGAGGTTTGTTTAACTTGTAAACCTAAAAAGAAAGTTAATTCTCCCATCATGCTCATCTCATTTCTACTTTGCATAAGCTTAGAAAACTTAGAGCATAAGTTCTCATTAGTAGAACCAAATATAATATCATCAACATAGACTTGAACAAGTATTAATTCATCAGCATATTTTCTATGAAATAAAGTTTTATCTATGATACCTCTAGTGAATTTATTTTCAATGAAAAACTGAGATAGAGTATCATACCATGCTATAGGTGCTTGTTTAAGTCCATAGAGTGCTTTGTCTAACAAGGTTAGATGTGATTGGGAAACTTCTGATCTTCAAAGCTAGGAGGTTGCTGGACATACACCTCTTCTTGTATGTTCCCATTCAAAAAAGTACTCTTTACATCCATCTAGTACACTTTAAAATTTGCATGAACAACATAGGCAAGAAGTATCCTGATTACTTCCAATCTTGCTACTGGTGCAAAAGTTTTATCATAATCAATAACTTCTTCTTGTGAATAACCTTGTGCAACCAATCTGGCCTTATTCCTTGTCACTGTACCAGCTTCATCTAGCTTGTTTCTGAAGATCCATTTAGTACCAATGATTGATTTATTCTTTGGTTTTTGTACTAGTCTCCAGACTTTGTTTCTTTCAAACTGATTGAGTTCTTCTTGCATAGCAATTACCCAATTAGCATCTTGTAATGCCTCCTCAACCTTTTTAGGTTCAATCTTTGATAGAAAGTTGAGGTATAGGCATTCATTCTGAGTAGCACTTCTTGTTGACACACCTTTAGTTGGATCTCCTATTATTTGCTCCATAGGATGATCTCTTGTCCATTTTATTTATGGAGGAAAACTTCTTGAAGAAGAAGCTTTTTTATTATAATTTCCTTCATAGTGTCTAGTGCTCTCAGCTTCATGTGAAGCTCCCCCTGAATCAGTGGATATTTTTTGATTGGAGATTGAGAGATCCTCTAATTCATTTTCTACTGACTGCTCCCCCTCAGTGGTTAAAGGAATATCCACTGGTGGATTGGCTCCATGGGGTTCAACTTCATCATCCGATGAGTCATTTTTAGCATTTTCTGACTCATCTTTATTTTCAAATCTTAGAACCTCATGCATTCCTTCATCTAAAATTCCCATTATTTTCTTATCATCAAATGCAAAATGTATAGATTCCATTACAATGTTCAGTCTAAGGTTGTTGACCATGTATGCTTCGCTTGTTAGAGAATAACCTAGGAAAATTGTTTCATCCGCTTTAGGATCAAATTTTCCTAAATTCTTACCTTTTTTTAGCACAAAGCATCTACCACCAAATACATGAAGAAATTTGACATTTGGTTTCGTACCTGTCATAAGCTCATAAGGAGTTTTGTTGTGAGTTTTTTTAATCAATGTTCTATTTTGAGTTGAAATTGCTTCAGCCCAAAAATAGGTAGGAAGTTTGGCTTCTTCAAGCATGGTTCTAGCAGCTTCAATAAGAGTTCTGTTTTTCCTCTCAACTACTCTATTCTGTTGAGGGGTTCTTGGAGCAAAAAATGTGTGAGATATTCCTTTCTCCACACAAAAACATTCAACTTTGGAGTTCTTGAATTCTGTTCCATTATCAGTTCTTAGAACTCTGACAGTCAACCCAGATTCAGTTTCCGTTTTCTTGATGTGATCAATCACCAACTGAGTTGCTTCATTCTTGGCATGCTAAAATTTTACCCATGTGTATCTAGTGAAATCATCAACTATCACCAGAGCATACCTTTTCTTTGAGATAGACATAATGTTTACAGGTCCAAATAGATCCATATGAAGTAGTTGCATTGGACTTGTAATTAATGATATCTCTTTGCTCCTAAAGGAAGTCTTCTTTTGCTTCCCTTTTTGACAATCTACACATAAGCCATCTTGGGCGAATTCCAGTTGTGGAAGTCCTGTCACTAATTCTTTCTTCACCAAAGTGTTGATTGTCTTGAAATTCAGATGAGAAAACTTCTTATGTCATAGCCAACTTTCATCCACTGATGCTTTACTATAAAAGCATGTGAACTGATATTTATTTGATGAACCAAAGTCAGCTATGTAGAGGTTACCTTTCCTAACTCCAGATAGAACAATTTTTCCATCTCTACTTATCAAGCAATGTTCATCCTTGAAAACAACATTGTAACCTCTGTCACACAGTTGGATGATACTAAGAAAGTTGTGCTTAAGACCATCAACTAGTGCTACATTATCTAAGATGACATTTCCATTTGTGACTTTTCCATATCCCAAGGTATATCCTTTGCTGTGAGAACCCGAAAATTTTAAATGTATTTTATGTTAAGAAATAATTTTATTTTGTGTTATTATATTGTTTGTCATGGAGTTAGCCTTTTTAAATATGAATGATAAATTCATATCTACAATGAAAATTTTGACGATGATGTGATATCCATGATGATGAGGTTAAGTTCCTTAAAAAGGTATCAAAAAGGGGATTAGCAAATCCCATATAAGATTATATTGAACAGCATGGAGGAAGAGGAGAGGGTTACGTAACATTGGTAATTACGTATTTGATTAGGAACTGTTTAGGTGGCTAAGTCTTCATGCATGTAGGACAGCAGCTGTTTGTTGTCAAGAAGTCATGATGAACAGCCGTTTTACTGTCCAAATTAACCAATCATTTTATTTCAATGCGTAACCTTAGTTTACTGCTCTTGAACTCTATAAATACCTCATTTGAGATGAAATTTTAATTCCTTTACCAAAATTTCTCTTCTCAGAGTTTCGTTTAAACTTATTATCTCCATAAATTTCCAAGTTCTTCTTTTGGAAAATTATTTTCAGACCAGTTTTGATTTCACCCTTGAGAACAAAGAGGTAAGAACCTGGAACCCTACTCAGTTTCTTTCGTGCATAGCATCAAGATTTATGCTAAGTTCTTATTCTTTTGCATCTTCATAAGACATCATAAGCTGAGTTTGAGCATGATAGGTCTTCCATCGTAGCAGAAGTAAGCGCTGATGTTAATCTCTAATGAGATGTTGTTAATCTCTAATGAGATGTTGTTAATCTCTGATGAGATATTGTTAGTCTTTGACGAGATATTCGTAGTCTATGACGAGATATTCGTAGTCTTTGAAGAGATATTCGCAGTCTCTGATGAGATATTCTATTAATCTCTGGTGATGACGTCAGTTTTAGTCCCCGACAGACTAAAGTTTAGTCCCCGATGACGTCATTAGTCTCCGACGGGTTACTTACTCTCGGATGACGTCAGCTTTAGTCCCCGACAGACTAAAGTTTAGTCCCCGATGACGTCATTAGTCTCCGACGGGTTACTTACTCTCGGATGACGTCAGCTTTAGTCTCCGACAGGCTAAAGTTTAGTCCCTGATGACGTCATCAGTCTCTGATGAGAAGTTAGTCTCCGATGACGTCACTCTTAGTCTCTAATAGAATTAAGATGACGTCATCAGTCCCTGATGAGTTGTTAGTCCCTGATGACGTCATTCCTTAGTCTCCGATGGGCTAAGTTCAGTCCTTGATGACGTCATTCATAGTCTCTGATGAAGGAAATTTCGTAGTCTCTGATGAAGGAAATTCTGCAGTCTGTGATGAAGGAGATTTCTTAGTCTCCGATAGAGGAAATTCCTAGTCTGTGATGGCTAAGGATATCAGTCCCTGACGAGTTTGTTAATGAGACAATTATTCTCCATTGCATAGTCTGTTATTAAGACTATAAAACATTATTTTCTTAAAATTATTTTATGATGTTATTCTTTAAAACAGTAAAAGTTTAAGGACATCACATACATATTTTCTTTCATAAATTCTTATTAAGGTATTAAAATATTACTTGCATAATTTACAGAATCTCTCTCTCACAAGTAAATTGATTTGAATTTTGTGCAAAGGACTGAGGCAAGTATATTCTTACTCTTATGCTTATTTCAGTTAAGCGCATGATCAATTGATTCGACATGCGTACAAAATTATGATATTTATATTTAAATTTCCTTGTGAAACAGAATGCTATGCTTTAAATTTCTGCTAGCATGATATGAATAAAAGTGCATGGATATAAAGAAGCTTTGCTCTTTCAGCTATTTTTCAATGTTATGTCTGTGCAATAAATGAGAATGCTATGTTCCTTGAATGATGATGCCACATGGATGGTTAGAGGAAAGGAAAGGT
Organism: Centella asiatica; assembly: GCA_014636745.2. NCBI lineage: Eukaryota > Viridiplantae > Streptophyta > Magnoliopsida > Apiales > Apiaceae > Centella > Centella asiatica. Next base: position 46,734,318 of record CM025786.1, on the reverse strand, counting down.
GATGATTTGTTCTTCACCTAACCTAGAGGAATTTTATGTGACTACGTACGTTCACACAAGGAGGGATCATACGAGCACAGTTAGGCCAGCTGTATACCGTATGGTTAGCAGATCCAGCGGTTTTAGCCCCCGATGGATATTTTTTTTACTTCAAGGAAGTTATGCTTTGTTTTAAGAAGGATTACACAATTGTTTATCATTAGTAGTCCTAAAGATTCCTTAAAGATTTTTGAGGCATTAGTATTGATTCACTAAGCCCCTTAGCAGAATTGAATTTTTTGAAACATTCCAGAATTGTTTTTCCCAAATTGTTTATATACTTGCTGGGCGTGAACCGCTCATTCTTGTAGAATTTTAATGTTTCGCAGGACAGAATATAAAGGTTGAGCCCTCAGACAAGGGAAAGGCAAAAATGATCGGTTACTGAGGTTGGTAGCCTTTGTAATGCCAATAAGGAGGGAAGAAAGGAAGATGATCTGAGAAGTGATATTTTGTATTTTAGTATAGAAACAGTATAGCTTTCGCTGACAATGTAACATTTTAGGTTGTAATAACTCTTTATATGGTTTCTTTCAGTAATTATTATATGAATGGATGTGTGGTTATCTTTTCCTTCTTTTGACGAAGCCCTGATCCAGTGAGGGATTCTAGGGTCGTCACATTTGCTGTCATCTCCAAAAAAAAACACTTAGGTCAGCTTTCTCCTCAAATTGTGTTAGCAGGGTATAGTCACCAGTTATGTGTCTTGAACAATCACTATCCAAGAACCAAATCTGTCTCTTTGTACCCTGCACACAGTAAATAGCTAAGTTAATTTAGGAACCCAGACTTGTTTAGGTCCATTGACATTTTTAAAGTTTAATTTAGCAGTTGTTAAGGGTTTTTCAATTTTATCTTTCTTTATCACACACTGCTTAGAAGAAATAACTTTCTTCGTAGCCTTAGGTGCATCAGATTTTTGCCTTAACTTTAGAGGAAATTTCAGATAACTGTTTTTAACCTTTTGAACATTTGAGTGGTTCTTAACAGTTAACTTTTTCATTTTATTAGAAGGTAAGTTTCTAGTATGCATGTTCTTAGGGATATTTTTACACTTATAAGCAAGGTGGTTGGGATTTCCACACTTCCAACAATGTTTCCTTGGTGCATTAATAACAGGAGTATAATTAGTATATTTGTTAATTTCCTCCTTACCATTCCTATTATTTTTCAGCTTAACCTTTGATGAGTGAGTGGTCTTTGGATTAAAGCTTTTGGCTCTGAAGTCATTTCATTTCATTTCCAGCTCACTAACTCTTTGTTCTAGCATAGTCTCCTTAGATTTTTCTTCAGTAGCTCCTGCCTTAACAAATTTTATTTTTTTAAAGGTAGGAGCAGTAGCTACTGGAGTACTTTTACTTGTGCTAGTTTCACCAATTCCAGTGATTGGCAATTCCTCAATCACTGGCTACTTTCCCTGGACCTTATTATTATAGCCTAGCCCTTCATTTTGACTGGTGCTATATTTTTCTATTGTCTCTTTAACTATTTTAAAGGAGTTGGTCCATTCTTTTATGATGTCCTGCTCTTTCTTAAGTTATGCTCTTAGCCATTCTTCTATTTCTTTAGCACAAGCAAGATCATCTAGTGCCTTTTTGCACTCTTTCCTGATTTGTTCAAGAACACCTAACTCAAACTCTAAGAAAGAATTTATATTCTTTAACAGTTCAATGGATTCAATGAGTCTAGCATTTTTTTTTACAGAGCATCTAAGTGTTCCTTTTAAATGGTACATTTCTTTACACATGTCAGTTAAGCTTTCTTGGCAATCAGATAATAGTCAAGTCAGTTACCTGGGAGTTCTTGGAATTTGGACTTCCAAAAGTGTTACTGCTATCAGAGGAGTTGGCTATCAGTGTCATGTTGACATATTCTTCATCCTCTAATTCTGAATCAACCCAATCTTTGCCTTCTGTGATCAATGTCTTTCCCTTGACCTTGCTGCTGTTGAGGAGATCATAGTATTTCTTTTTATAGTAATTCTTATCTCTTGTAGCATCCATGGGCTCCCTTGTCTTTTTGTCAGTCTTGGGCTTCCTGCACTCACTAGCAAAGTGTCCAAGAACATCACAGTTGAAGCACCTGAACTTAGATCTGTCAACCTTGCCAGATTGACTTTCTTTCTTTGATGAAAAGACATTGCTAAATCCAAGCTTTCTCCTAGCAAATTTAAGCTTTTTGAATTTTCTAGCTATTAGAGCTAGAACTTCATCAATGTCTTCTAAATCTTCAGGTGTGTAGAGTTCTTCCTCTACCTCCGCATCTTTAGGTTCTTTATCAGATTCTTGGTCAGAATTTGATTCCTTAACGAAAACTCTTTTCCCATCAAGTTTCATATTACTTGTCTCTGCTGTAAATGCAACAGACTTCTCTTTCTTGAAGTCAGGATTTAGCATGCTTCTTTGTTGCACTTCAAGCTCATAAGTTTTGAGATTACCATAGAGCTTGTCCAAGGACATGGTATTCATGTACTTAGCTTCCCTTATAGCAGTTGTCTTGGCATACCATGACTGTGGAAGTGACCTTATGAATTTAATATTTGTGTCTATATTCTGATAGACTTTCCCATGCAATCTAAGATCATTGATGAGTCTGTTGAATCTATCATATAGTTGAGTAATAGATTCTGCAGGTTTGGCAGTGAAATACTCATATTGTTGAATGAGTAATGACTTTTTGTTGGCCCATACTTCTTCAGTTCCTTCACGTAATATTTGAATGGTTTCCCATATCTCCTTGGAACTTTGGTAGTTGATGACACTGTTGAACATAGCATTGTCCAACCCATTGTAGAGGATGCTCATGATTTTTCTGTCTTTTAGAACTTCCTTTTTTTCTTCTTTGGAGAGCTCATTTGGCTTTTTAGTACAAATGTCTCTGGGGTTGGAATGCCATCAACAATACCTTGTGGCACAAGTTTTGTGGGAATAACAAGTCCATCCTTGAGGATGTCAGCATATTGAGAATCAGTTGATTACAAATGCAAAAACATTCTCTACTTCCACAAGAAGTACTCTTCCCTCTTAAGCATCGGAATTTTGACATTTCCATCCTTTTGTCTCATCTTTTGATCTATTGATTGGTGTTTTAATCAATAGGCTCTAATACTAATTGTTTATCCTACAAGCGAATTTGTAGAAGGGGGGTTGAATACAAACCACAAAATTCTTTCAAACTTTATGAGTTTAGTGAATATACTATATTAAAAGTTGCAAAATTGAAAGAATACAATATATCACAAATATTTCTGAACTTTTATAAATCAATAAAATATTACAAAAGCTCACTGGTGTGAATGACCAGCTTCTAACAACTCTGTTGAAAATAACAGCTACACTCTAGAATATGAATTCTAGCTTCTCTCAAGTTATGAAAACTTGTTTCTCTTTCTCTGTAAGTTTATTACAGCTGCAATAGGATCTGAGATAAGATATATTCTTGTTGTTATCTCGATGTCTATTATCTCAGCTACTCCATGTCTCTATTTATAGAAATAGTTTCCTTGTTCTCCAAGTTTCTTCAGTGAGTTGCCTCTAAAAAAAATATCTCTGATATTCTTTGGTAATTGCAGCTCTGTCACATAACTTCTTTTTTTTTCATGACCATCCTTGCACGCCAACATGTTATGTAACATCTCTGGTGTATCAGCACACCAGCTCCCTCTTTTCCTCTTGGAGTTCCCATGATAAGTTATCTCTGCAGTGAATAACTTATCTCTATGAGCTTCTTGGTTTTTGATTGGACCAGCTTCCATATTTTCCTCCTTCAAGTTTCTATAAGTTATCTATGTAGTTTTCACTCCAACAGTTATATACGCATGCTAGTGTATAAGTATGACTTTTCTCCATATCAGTATTCACACCTGTAGTGTATAACTTATCTCCTTGAAGCTTCTTTAGTAGCCAATCTTTCCTTATTGGACCACCATCTATATTTTAATTTCACTGCCTTTAAACTTGAGTTAGCGAATTTGTGAACTTAGTCATATGTCATGTTTAGTCTCTGATTATTTTATCCTCTGATAGACAGTCTGTTTATTAGTGGATATTTATCCTCTGATGGACAGTCTCTGGTACCGAGAAGTCCATCCCTTGATGATGAGAAAACTATCCCCTGATGCTGAGACACTCATCCACTGACGTCGAAATCCCCTGATGCCGAGAAACTCGTCCCCTGATGCTGAGAGATTTATCCCCTGACGCCCGAGCACTTTGGTGGTTCACATTTTATCCACTGATGCTCGAGCACTTTGGCGCTAGTTTAAATTACTCGACGACTTTGGCGATGAGTAATTTTGAGTTTGATTTGTTCGACGAATTTGGCGATAGTCCTTTTGAGTTTTGACGGTCAAATCTTCTCAAGGATACTTTAATGCATTGGAGTGTCTTTTCTTTAGTCTCTGGTTGTTTCAACATTAGTCTCTGATGAACAAAAACTTAGTCTCCGATGACCAAAAACTTAGTCTTTGATGAACAAAAACTTAGTCTCCGATCACCAAAAACTTAGTCTCCGATGACCAAAAATTTAGTCTTCGAAGACCAAGACTTAGTCTCCGATGACCAAAAACTTAGTCTCCGATGAACAAAAACTTAGTCTCCGATGATCAAAAACTTAGTCTCCGATGAACAAAAACTGTGAGAACCCAAAAATGTCAATAAATTTCGATATGAGATTTATTTATTTTAGTCTACTTTTACATGAAGGTTTATTTTATTATTGGGTATAAATAACGAAATTATATTTTATGAAAATTATCTGGCAATGTGATGTCAAAAATATTTGAAATGTATTTGTAAGCCCAAGTGTTTGCAAGATTGTTTTGGGTGTGTCACGCGGGAAGACCCTTTTGGGTGTGAACAGGTTTAGCTACAGTACCCGTTTGAAAATCTGACTGCTGAGGGACAGTAGCATTTAATGCACATCACCTCCACCATTACGCTAAAGTGGGCTATGAAAAATGACCGATGGACACTAGCAGCCGTTGCAGCCACTCTCTTTTCTCACCAGTCATTTCTTTTCCTCTCACAGCCATCGGGTGATATCAAATTGATCCAATGGCCTTTGTTGCTCACCAGGTGATATATATATAGATATCACGTTATTATAACCCTAGTTCCACCTTCATAAATTTCTCTATAGTATACCATCAAACCCCAGCATACTCTCAAGACAACTGTCCTTTTTGGAAGAACAACTCGAGCTTTAACTCTTCCTTTACAGCCGAGGAGGTAAGAGCATTTCATTAAAGTCCTGCTTTATTTCTTATACTTCTGTTCGGTCTTACGTACCACATTTATTACCTTGTTCATTTATTTCCAAAAGTATGACTCAATGCATATTTTAACGCCCAGAGTCAATGTCATTTATTTCAAAAAGTTGTCTAAGATGGGTGTAATATTGTTGACAACCACCTGGCAAACAAGCTCTTAACTACCAAACATTCTTTTGTCACTAGTTGCAACCCCATGCTTGAGTTTTCTTTAACCTGAGTTTGAACCCTAAACCGTGTCTAGGATGGCTTGCAGACCATAGGAAATGCTACGTATCACTGAGAGAATGATGAGTTTTGACCTAAGTGTGGTTATGGTTGAGAGCACCACTCATGGAGGCGCAAGGAAGATGACCCTGTATCTGAGATAGGCCTTAACCTAGTCTCCGACAGGTTTGAGTTAGTCTCTGATGAGAAGATAGTCTCCGATGACGTCAGCTTTAGTCCCCGATAGGCTAAAGTTTAGTCCCTGACGGGCAAGTATGTTAGTCCCTGACGGGCAAGTATGTTAGCCCTGATGAGTTTTGTGGTGACTAAAACATACCTTGATGGTCGACGGCTATCCCCTGATGGTCGACGGCTATCCCCTGATGGCCGAGAAATCTTCCCCTGACGGTCGAGAAGTCATCCTCTGATGACTTTTCCCTGACTAGAGAAGGAGACCCTGATGGTGGGGAAACAATCCCCTGACAGGCGAAACATCCCCTAACGGGCGAAATATCCCCTGACGAGTAGTTTACCCACTGATGGTCAGTCAACCCCCGATGAATGATTATTCCCTGGCGTAGCAGATTTTCCCCTAACGCGCAGTCTGCCTTCAAAACTATAAAACATGATTTTTCTTAAAATTATTTATGATGTTTAATTATGTATTCACCCTAAGCAGTTTTTATAGCAGTTTTGGAAACCTTAAAAGTTTAAGGACATCATATATGCACTTTCTCTCATATTTTAACCTAAGTACTTAATTTATTTTGGGATATGTATATTTTACAGAATTTTCCCCTCTCAAATAAATTGAATTTGTTGTGAGCAAAGGACTGAGGCAAGTATATTCACAATCTTATCTTTAATTGCAAGTTGATGCAAACATATACATTCAATCTGATGTTTATTTCAGTTAACGCATTATCATTCGATTCGATATGCGTGCAAGGCTTGAATTATGTTTCAATTGTTTTCTTTTATAAAAGAGCATGCTATGCTTTAAATTCCGCTAGCATGATATGAATGATGATGCATGGATATAAATGAGCTTTGAATATCAACTATGTTACAATCTTATATCTGTGCAAATAAATGGGAATGATGTCCCTTAATAGGTTATGCCACATGGCTGGCAAGAGGAAAGGAAAGGTGCTGATATGTTCTTCACCGGACCTAGAGGAATGCTAAGTGACTACGTAGTCCACACAAGAGGGATCATGCAGTCCAGTTTGGCCAGCTGTGTACTGTATGGTTAGCAGATCCACGGGTTCAGCCCCCGATGAATATTTTGAGGAAGTTATGCTCAGGTGTATACCTATCTTTTTTCAAGGAGGATCTCATGTTGTGTATCATCAGTGGATCCTCAATGATCTTTGAAGGTTTCCGAGGCCTTGGCATTGTTTCACCAAGCCTCACAAATAGATTTGAATTTCCTTCGATGTTCCAGATACATTCCTTTAAATTGTTTATATACTTCTTTAATGTGTATATACTTGCTGGGGGTAAATCGCTCACCCATGTTGAATTTTAATGTCTTGCAGGACAGAATGCTAAGGCTGAACCCTCTGATAAGGGGAAAGCAAAGATGATAAACTACTAGGTTATTTACTCTTTCGATAACACTGAGGAAGGAAGGGAGGAAGATATGAAGGGATGAAGGAAGATATTAGAAGTAGTGAGGATTTTGATTTGTAATCAAAGATGATGTAATAGCTTTCGCTGTAATTGTATTATTCTTGGGTTGTAATAACTTTCTAATACTGCCCTTATCCAGTAGTTATGCTATGAATGGATGTATGGTTATCTTTATCCTTCTTTTGACGGAGCCCTGATCCATTAAGGGATTTTGGGGTCGTCGCAAAAACTTAGTCTCCGATAAACTAATTTTTCTTGATCACTCTTTGACTTTTGTTGAAATCTTGAAATGCAGTCTTTGTAGTCTCTAATGCTTACCTACAGTCTTTGATAGTAGTTTCTCATAGTGCACTACTGCAGGTACATGTACAATTACAAAATCTAACAATTCTAAGTTTATACATCATCATCAAATGCTATAATTCCTAACAAACAATCAGAGAATAATTTTGACTGGTGTCCGACAGTTCATTTTTAACTAGTCAAAGACTAATTAAAAACAACCATCAGAGACTAATTTTAGTTTCTCACTCAAATTCCTTTAGAGACTAAATTGAACTAGTTTCTGCTGCAATTTTGTTTCTAGAGTTATCCAACAATCAATACAATGATTATTAGCTACAAAAGGTTTGTTCATCATAAAACCTACATTCTAGAAATTAAATTCTAGCTTCTAAAATTTTGTTCATCAAGAACAACTTCAACCTAGAAATTAACTTCTAGCTTCTTACTGCTTTAAAAAAAACTTTCTTTCTAAGATTTTACTTAACTTTTAGAAGCATAATTCAACAAACCTAATTCATAGACTAAACTAGTGAATGTAGGTTCATCTAAAGGTTTTGTGAATATGTCTGCAGGTTGTTTTTCAGTTGTAACCCAGTGCAATTCAATGGTTCCTTCAGAAACATGTTCTCTAATGAAGTGATACCTAATATCTATATGTTTTGTTCTTGAATGTTGTACTGGATTTTCAATTATTGCTATGGTACTTGTATTATCACAGTAAATGGGTATTTTGGATAAAGACATACCATACTCTAGGAGTTGATTTTTGATCCATAGGATCTGAGCATAGCAACTCCCAGCTACAATGTATTCAACTTCAGCCATTGAGGTTGACACTGAATTTTGTTTCTTGCTAAACCAAGAAACAAGTTTGCCTCCAAGAAATTGGTAGCTTCCACTTGTGCTTTTTCTGTCAAGCTTACACCCTGCATAGTCAGCATCTGACTAGCCAATTAGTTTAAAATCAGATTCTTTAGGATACCATAGTCCTAGGTTTGGGTTACCCTTTAGATATCTGAGTATTCTTTTAACAGCAATTAAATGTGACTCCTTAAGATCAACTTGAAATCTTGCACACAGGCATGTGGCAAACATTATATCAGGTCTACCTGCAGTTAGATATAAAAGTGAGCCTAACATGCCCCTATAGCTAGTTATATCAACTTTCTTTCCTTTAGTATCCTTATCTAGCTTAGTGGCAGTAGCCATGGGTGTTTTGGCAGATTCACAATCAACCAGATCATATTTTCTTAATAAGTTCCTTATGTACTTAGACTGACTAATGAAGATCCCATCAATTGATTACTTTATCTGTAATCCTTAGAAAAATGTGAACTCACCCATCATATGTTAGAGTGTATGCCCTAGTGGCCAATTATGTAATGATTGTGACACTATATTTATGATATGTTTTTGGTTAAATGATAATTTCTTTTATTATGTTTTATTTATTGCGTTATATAAATGTTAACATAATAAATGTTTTTAGAAGAATGATACTAATTATATGGATTCAAGTATGTGACTCGAATATGAGATCATATAAGTATGTAATGTATCATTATTCTTAAATGTCCCTAGTCGAGTATCATTGTCAGCGGGACAACAATAATACATTGAGACTAGTATGTGATTAACTGATGGCCATATCTCATTGGTCATAAATATATACGAGATATATTAAGTTGATACATAGGTACATGTTAGAGAACATGGTACTGGACAGACCCACCATGAGAATTCTACATGGAGAGTTATGCTATGTGTCATAAGTAATTCTCATAGTGACAATGATGTAATGGTCCTTCGACCTGAAGTCATGACATTTCTACATAAGGAGTTATGCGTTTTGACATTATCAAAAGTCACCTTTAACCGGGTGGACGATAAAGGTGATTGTTGGATGCATAATGAGTTATGTGAGAAATGGGAATGATGTAGATTGAATTTAACCCTCCTATAAATTAGGGATGATATCTATAGGCCTCTTGATTGAGTGAAACTATGAAATGCATGGCCATGCTCAAATAGAGATTTGTTTCATATAGTTTACTCATTGATCAAGAAACTGAGATTAAATTATGAAGAGGATGACACATCCATGCCTTGAATTTAATCTTAGATGTCATGGTTAAAAGGATTAAGTTACATTGAAACATTGGTCATGAAAGGTAATGTCGAATCTATGACTTTATTATTACTTGGGTAACAGTGATGTATTACCAGATGCCGCTCACTGTTTATAATTTTGTAATATGATTTAAAATTATTGCCAACGTAATAATAACCTACAGGATCACACACAAAGAACATTCGTCAAGGAGATATAATTTAAATGTCAATGATTTTAATATATCAATAAGATTGATTTAATTAAATCATGGCTTTAAATTATATATATATATATATATATATATATATATATATATTAATTAAGTAAGACTTAATTAAATATATATATCTAATAAATATAAAATTCGGATTTTAAGTCTCCTAATTAGATTAGGTTTTAGAATTACTCTATAAAATGCTATATATATGATATATCAGCAATTCTCTCTAACTTACGTTTCACGTATTCTAAGAACCTTAGTTGCTCATAAGAGAGAAACTAGAGTTCAGAGATATAGAGAGAAAAGAGAGATACAGATCGTACAGCTAGTACTGTAACTCTTCTTGTTCGAATCGTGAGACAGTTCATGGGTGTTCGTGTGGATACCGTAGAGACGTAGTTCTGTGGGATTGCGTTAAAGATTTGGAGACAATCAACACCTTCACCAAAGCTTCAAATTCGCACAATTAATCGGTAAAATCTTAAACTATCTGTATTAAATTGTTTCACATAGATCCTTGGGTTTGGGTTTCGTTTTGTCTTATTTTAATCTTATTTTTCCACTGCGTTTTATTCTACAAAACCCAACATCATACTCATTTCATATCTAGACTGCATTAATTTTGAAAAAATTTTACATAGATTTTCATTTGTAGACCCAAATATAATGTCATCCACATATATTTGCACAAGTATTAAGTCAGAACCTAATTTTCTATAAAAGAGTGTTTTATCTATGATACCTCTAACAAATTTATTTTTAATTAGAAACTGGGAGAGTGTATCATACCAGGCTCTGGGTGCTTGTTTCAAGCCATAAAGTGTTTTATCTAACTTGTAGACATAATTTGGAAACTTAGGATCTACAAAACCTGGTGATTGCTCAACATAGACCTCTTCTTCCAACTTTTCATTCAAGAAAGCACTCTTGACATCCATCTGATACACCTTGAAGTTGTTATAGGCTGTATATGCTAAGAAAATCCTTATTGCTTCTAGTCTTGCAACTGGTGCAAAGGTTTCTTCATAGTCAATTCCTTCTTCTTGAGAATAACCCTTTGCTACCAATCTAGCTTTATTCCTTTTGATTCTACCAGCTTCATCTAATTTATTTCTGAAGACCCATTTGGCACTAACTATTGATCTATTCCTTGGTTTGGGCACCAATCTCCAGACTTTATTTCTTGTGAATTGGTTTAATTTTTCTTGCATGGCTATAACCCAGTCAGGATCTTTAAGTGCTTTTTCAATTTTATTTGGCTCAATTTTTGACATAAAACTGAGATAAAGACACTCATTTTGTGTTGCACTTCTTGTCTTGACCCCTTCCTCTAAATCTCCAATAATTAAATCTGGTGTGTGATCTCTTAACCATAATCTTCCAGGTGGCAGATTTAATCTTGAAGATGAGGCTTCAGTTTCTAGATTAACATTCTGTAATCTAGTTGTTGAATCAGAGACTGTTCCCCCTAGACCAGTGACTTCTTCATTGTTAGCTCCCCCTGAGCTGTTAGTCTCATCTTGACTGTTGACTTCAGTAGTCTCTGATGTTTCATTAGTCTCTGATTGTGCACTCATATTACCAGTCTCTTGTGTTTCATTAGATGCTAATACTCTAGTCTCTGATGTAGTATTAGTTCTTGGTACTTCATACACAACCATTAACTCCCCCTCACTAATTGAGGGAACATAGTCATATAGGGATGTTTCCTCATTCTCTGATGGATCTTTACATGCATCCAATTCATTCTCAAATCTGAAAGTTTCATGAAGTTCTTAACCAATCATTTCTGGAATCTTGTTATCATCAAATACCACTTGTATGGATTCCACAATGATCTTTGTTCTCAGGTTATACACTCTATATGCTTTACTTGTTAGAGAGTACCCTAAGAAAATTGCCTCATCAGACTTATTATCAAATTTCCCTCTTGTCTTTGATGAGTCTCTCAGAACAAAGCACTTGCATCCAAACACATGTAGAAACTTGAGAGTTGGTTTTCTCCCAGTCATTAACTCATAAGGTGTTTTGTTGTAAGTCTTGTTGATCAAGGACCCGTTCTGTGTGAAGCAAGCAGTGTTAATTGCTTCCTCCCAAAAATAAGTTGGAAGCTTTGACTCTTCTAGCATTGTCATGGCTGCTTCAATAAGGGTTCTATTTTTCCTCTCAACAACTCCATTTTGTTTAGGGGTTCTTGGAGCTGAGAATTGATGGGTTATCCCTTTTTCAGTACAAAATTCAATTACTTGGGAATTTTTGAATTTTGTTCCTTTATCACTCTTTCCTGACTCAGTTTCTACTTTCTTGATATGATCAATAATCAACTGAGCAGCTTCATCCTTTGAGTGAAGGTATTTTACCCAAGAATACCTTGTGTGATTATCCACTATAACCAAGGGATATCTATTCCTTAATATTGACATTACATTCACTTGGCTAAATAAGTCCATATGTAATAACTGTAAAGGGTCAGTGATTGATGTTGCTGGTTTGCTCTTGAATGACACACTTCTTTGTTTTCCTTTCTGGCATGAATCACATAAAACTTCTTGTGTAAACTCCAATTAAGGAATAATAGCTACCAACCCTTTTCTCACCAAATTGTTGATGTTTTTGAAGTTTAAGTGGGAGAGCTTCTTGTGCCAAAGCCAGCTCTCATTAGCTGAGGCTTTGCTATATAGACATGTGACTTGATCAGTGGTGGAGATCAAATTTGCAATATACAAATTCCCTTTCATTTTCCCTGTCAATATCACATTTCTGGATTCCTTGTCACACACCTGACATTGATCTTCTTTGAAGGCGACATAGAATCCTTTATCACATAGTTGACTAACACTCAACAGATTATGATTTAAGCAATCAACTAGTGATACTTCAATGAAGATGACATTTACATGCTCAACATTGTCATAGCCCTTTGTATGACCTGTGCTGTCATCTCCAAAAGTTACCTTAGGTCCACTTTTTTCTTCATACTATATAAGCAGAGACTTGTCTCCTGTCATGTGCCTTGAACATCCACTGCCCAAGAACCGTGATTTCTTATTTTTGCCATGCACAGTAAGAACAACTAGTTAGAATTTTTTTAGGACCCAGATTTTCTTGGGTCCTTTCTCACTAGTTTTAGAATCAAGACTTGACTCAGATAAAATTGATTGCCTTTTAGAATTTTTAACTTTTATAGGACAATCAATAGTCTTGCTTCTTGAAGGAGAGAGATTGCCAAGTTTAGAATTTTCACAATTGTTGCAAAGATGATTAGACCTACTTAAAGGTGATTTTTCTTTAATTATCTTTGTTGGTTCAGTCTCTACTATAGGAACTCTATTTTTTACTCCTACAATGTAGAGCAATGTGATTGGGGTTACTACATATGTGACATGTTTTTCTAGGAGCATCAGGCATTTTAGCATAATTGGTATATTTATTAATGTCTATCTTTCCATTCCTATTCCTTCTTCCACTACTAGACTCCACTGGTTTTTCATCCTTAGACTTAGTCAGATTTTCCAGTTTCTTGTTTAATTGTGTATTGGTCATGAAACCTACATTCAATCTTTTGTTTCCACTCTTTTCATCAGTATTCACTAATTTTTTATCATTCATTATCACAGTAGTGACATGTTGACTTTGAGTGTTGATAAATTTAGGTTTATTGACTGGTGAGACAAAATTAATCCTTTTAATAGGAATTGCCTTTTGAATCATAGAGTTAGCAGCTTCATTCTTTTCTATATCTGGTGTTTTTCCTAGGTACTCATCATAACTTAGACCAGATTTTTGACTTATCATTTGACTCCTTACCAAGTCTGACAGCTTTTTAGAGGATTGGTTCCACTGTTGTATCTTAACCTGTTCATGTTCAAGTTGTTCAACTAAATAATATTCCCTCTTTTTCAAGGCATCAATCATATCATGAGCTTTATCCAATTCTGACTTGATAGCATTAAATTGTATTTGTCTCTCTTCAAGAAATTTATTTCTATTCAAGAGTTGGTCATGTGATTCCTTAACTCTGGCATGTTCAATGGTCAGTGATCTAAAACTAACATGCAAATCAGACATATCCTTTTGTATGCTTTCTATACTAGATGTATCAATTAGATTAAGCACATTAAAGTTCTGAGTTGCATTACATACCTTTGTAGAATCACTTGGCTCATCAGTTCGAGCCATCAAAACAAAGTTAACAATTTCTTCATCAGAATCACTGTCAATCCAATCTCTGCCTTCAGTAATGAAGGTCTTGCTCTTTAATTTGTACTTTTTATCAACAAGATCATTCCCTGTTTTCCTGTTCTTTTCACCCTTAGATCTCTCTATAAATCTAGGCTTCTTGCACTCATTGGCAAAGTGCTCTAACCCTCACAGTTGTAGCATCTTATTTTCTTTTTGTCAAAGGTTATAGTTTGACCTTGTCGTTTTGGGTTAGGTTTTCTTGATGATCTTTTTCCTTTCCTGCTAGCTCTAAATTTCTTGAACTGCTTCACCATAACGGCCATGAATTCCTTCATGTCATCATCGGTGTTGGATTCATATTCTTCTTCAACCGAGCTTGCAGTGTAGGTTCCATCATCAAGCTCCTCATGAGACATTTATGTCTCAACCATTAATGCAACTCTTTTGTCCCTGCCATGCATCTTTTGTCTTTGTTCTACTTCAAGTACATAAATTTTTAAATTTCCATAGAGCCTGTCCAATGTGAGAATATTCAAATCATGAGCTTCCCTTACTGCAGTAGTTTTTGGATCCTAGCTTAGTGGAAGAGCTCTCATGAATTTGGTATTTACATCTTCATTGTTATAGGACTTTTCAAGTATTTTCAGGTTATTCAGCAAAGCATTGAATCTATCATACACTGATGTTATTGATTCACTAGGCTTTGCTTGAAAGAATTCATATTGTTCTGTTAACAATGACCTTTTATTCTTTCTTACTTGGTCTGTCCCTCACATAGGACTTTAATGGTGTCCCAGATTTGTTTTGATGTTGTGTAATTAATGATCCTTGTGAACATATTTTTATCCAATCCATTGTAGAGTATGTCCACCACTTTAGCATCTTTCATCACTTGTAACTTGTCTTCATTAATATAATCATTCTCAGGAGCAAGTTCAAAGTGTTCAGCAATTATTGTTCCTTCCACAGTTTTTAAAAGAACAAATTTTCTTAGTTGATAAGGACCCTTCTCAATCCTATCTCTCAAGTGCATGTACATCTTTGAACTGCGGTAGTCTTTGAACTATCAAGCTGGGATCCAAAAACTATTGCAGTAAGGGATCCCAGCTTGAGAGATCCCAGCTTCCCTTACTGCAGTAGTCTTTGAACTATCTCTCAAGTGCATGTACATCATATCTCTCAATTTCCTTGCTCTCAAGTGCATGTACATCTTTTGTTTCCAGATAGGATATTCTTCTCTTTTTAAAACTGGAATTCTGGTTCCACTATCACGACTTCCTGCATATGTCATTATACTAGAGTTGTTTCCTTCATCATTGGCCATCTCTGGATCTTGTTAATTAATTGAATTATATCAATCAAATGCTCTAATACACTTGTTGTCCCGATAAGACAACCTAGAACTTGTAGAAGGGGAGGTTGAATACAAGTTCTTGAAATCTTTTTCAAATTCTTGTTTTTAAAAGTAATATAACTTACGGAAAATAAAGAACAAGAACAAGACAAATTTATAAACAATTACTTTTATTGATTAACAATTGATTACAAATTCTAACAATCACAAACTGATTGTCAACTTCAATTTATGTACTATATATATACAAATCTATGAAATCATACAGCTTCTAAACTAAATCGTAATTCAGCTTCTAATCCTATTCAATTTATATTTTCTGTGTACAATTGGAATCAATTCTATATTCTTCCTTCTATATTCATATATCTATATCTCTCTCTAGTTAGTTTTCTAACCAGCTTCGTCTTCAACATCTTCAATGTCCATGTAGAAGTCAACTTCTAATCCAAACAAAACTCTGTACTGCATCAGAGAGTAATCTTCACTTTAGTCTCTGACTGCTTTAACTTTAGTCTCTGATCAACTTTGTTTAGTCTTTGACAGCTTAAGCTTAGTCTCCGATGCTTTAATCTTAGTCTTCGATGGCTTACGGTTAGTCACTGATGACTTAAGATTAGTCTCCCATGTTTTAAGTTGTAGTCTCTGATAAGTTTTTGCCTTAGTCTCCGATAGAGTAAACATAATCTCTGACTTGTTGAAATCTCTAATGCAGTTCTGGTAGTCTCTTATAATACAAATTAACTTACTCTCATAAAAATAAATTACATGAATCAGAGAGTAAACTACCAGCTACAAAAATTCAAATGCTATAAACTAGCACTAACTATACATTTTATATCTAAGTATTCTAAGTACAATCATCATCAAATGTTATAAAACGTAACAAAGATCAATGTCAAGTGTGTGACAAGGAGATTGGAGACGTGATCTTGACAAGGAAGAGAAAAGGAAATTTATACACTACAAATCTAATCTCTTCCTCTGATCAAATCGCATGCCTCTATAGCAAAGTCTCTGCTGATGAAAGTTGGCTTTGGCACTAGAAGCTCTCCCACCTAAATTTCAAAAACATAAACACATTAGTGAGAAAAGGATTAGCAGCTGGCATTCCTCAATTGGAGTTTACACAAGAAGGTTTGTGTGATTCATGCCAAAAAGGAAAATAGAGGAGTGTGTCATTCAAGAGTAAACCTACAACATCAATTACTGACCCTTTATAGTTATTACATATGAACTTCTTTTGTCAAGTAAATGTGATGTCAATCTTAAGGAACATATATGCTTTGGTTATAGTGGATCATCACACAAGGTATTCTTGGGTAAAATACCTTCACTCAAAGGCTGGAGTTGCTCAGTTGATTATTGATCATACCAAGAAAATAGAAACTGAGTCAGGAAAGACAGTAAAGGGTATAAGGAGTGATAGAGGTACAAAATTCAAGAATTCCCAAGTCAATGAATTCTTCATTGAAAAAGGAATAACTCATCAATTTTTAGCTCCTGGAACTCCTTAACAAAATAGAGTTGTTGAGAGGAAAAACTAAACCCTTATTGAAACAGCAAGGACAATGTTAGAAGAGTCAAAGCTTCCAACCTACTTCTGGGAGGAAACAATCAGTACTGCATGCTTCACACAAAACAGGTCCTTAATCAACAAGACTTACAACAAAACACCTTATGAGTTAATGACTGGGTGGAAACCAACTCTCAAGTTTCTTCATGTGTTTGGTTGTAAATGTTTTGTTCTGAGAGACTCATCAAAGACAAGAGGGAAATTTAATAACAAGTCTGATGAGTCAATTTTCTTAGGTTACTCTCTATCGAGTAAAGCATATAGAGTGTATAACCTAAGAACAAAGGTCATTGTGGAATTTGTACAAGTTGTATTTGATGATAGCAAGATTCCAAGAATGATTGGTCAAGGACTACATGAAACTCTCATATTTGAGAATGAATTGGATGCATGGAATGATCCATCAGAGACTAATGAACAACCCCTATATGACTATATCCCTTCAATTAGTGAGGGGGAGTTAACAATTGTGCATGAAGTACCAAGGACTAATACTCCATCAGAGACTAGAGTATTAACATCAAATGAATCATAAGAGACTGGTAATACAAGTGCACAATCAGAGACTAATGAAACACCAAAGACTACTGAAGCTAATAGTCAAGAAGAGACTAACAGCTTAGGGGGAGTTAATAATCTAGAAGTCACTGGTTTAAGGGGAGTAGTCTCAGATCCAACAATTAGATTGGGCAATGTCCACCTAGACTCTAAAGCCTCATCTTCAATATTAAATCTGCCACCTGCAAAACCATGGTTGAGAGACCACACCCCAGATTTAATAATTGGAGATTTAGAGGAAGGAATCAAGACAAGAAGTGGAACACAAAATGAGTGTCTTTATCTTAGTTTTCTTTCAAAAATTGAGCCAAAGAAGATTGAAGAAGCACTTCAAGATTCAAACTAGGTAATTGCCATGCAAGAAGAACTAATCTAATTCACAAGGAACAAAGTGTAGAGACTGGTGCCCAAACTAAGGAATAGACCAATAGTTAGTGCCAAGTGGGTCTTCATAAACAAGTTAGATGAAGGTGGTAAAATCACAAGAAATAAAGCAAGATTGGTAGCAAAGGGCTATTCTCAAGAAGAGGAAATTGATTATGATGAGACCTTTACATCAATTGCAAGACTTGAAGCTATAAAGATTTTTTTTGCATACGCAACTTATAAAAACTTCAAGGTGTACAAGATGGACGTCAAAAGTGCTTTCTTAAATTAAGTTGGAAGAAGAGGTGTATGTTGAACAACCACCAGGTTTTGTAGATCCCAAGTTTCCAAACCATGTCTACAGGTTAAATAAAGCACTTTATGGCTTGAAACAAGCTCCCAGGGCCTGGTATGATATTCTCTCTTAGTTTTTAATTGAAAATAAATTTGTTAGAGGAATCATAGATAAAACATTTTTTTTATAGAAAACTAGGTTCTGATTTAATACTTGTGCAAATATATGTGGATAACATTATATTTGGGTCTACAAATGAAAAAATATGTAAAAGAATTTTTAAACATAATGCAGTCTAGATATGAGATAAGTAAGATGGGTGAGGTAACATTTTTCTTAGGTTTACAGATAAAGCAATCAATTGATGGAATTTTCATTAGTCAGTCTAAGTACATCAACGACTTACTAAGAAAATATGATTTGGTTGATTATACATTTGCAAAAATACCCATGGCTATAACCACTAAGCTAGATAAGGATAATAAAGGAAAGAAAGTTGGTATAACTAGTTATAGGGGCATGATATGCTCACTCTTATATCTATATGAAAGTAGACCTAATATAATGTTTGTTACATGCTTATGTGCAAGTTTTCAAGTTGATCCTAGAGAGTCACATTTAATTGTTGTTAAAAGAATACTAAGATATCGAAAGTGCACCCTAAACCTTGGGTTATGATATCTTAAAGAATCTGATTTTAACCTAATTGGCTATTCAGATGTTCTATACAGGATGTAAGCTTCATAGGAAAAGCACAAGTAGAAGTTGCCAATTTCTTGGAGGCAAACTTGTTTCTTGATTTTGCAAGAAACAAAATTCAGTTTCAACATCAACGACTGAAGCTGAATACATTGTAGCCGAAAGTTGTTGTGCTCAAATTTTATGGATCAAAAATCAACTTTTGGACTATGGTATGTCATTATCCAAATTTCTCATTTATTGTGATAATACTAGTGCCATAGCAATAACTGAGAACCCAGTACAACATTCAAGAACAAAACACATTGATATTAGGTAGCACTTCATGAGAGAATATGATAGTGAAGGTACCATTGAATTGCATTGAGTTACAACTGATAAGCAATTTGCTAACATATTCACAAAGCCTTTAAATGAACCTACATTCACTAGGTTAGTTTATAAATTAGGTATGTTGAATTATGCTTCTAAAAATTGAGTAAGAATTTAGAAAGCAAGCTCTTAGAATTTCATAATCTAGAATTTAATTTCTAGATTGCAGTTGTTCTTAATGGACATAACTTAAGAAGCTAATAATCATTTAATTGATCGTTAGATAACTTTGGAAACAAAGTTGTAGCAGAGACTAAAGAATAAAAGTAATAGGATATTATCTTTTATTTGAATTAAAAAAATTTAGTCTCTGATAGTTTCTATTTACTAGTCTCTGACTGGTCAAATTGAACTATCAGAGACTACTTAAACTAAGTCTCTGGAAAAAATATCAAGCAAGAGCCTAAAATAGTCTTTAATAGTTATTTTACTAGTCCCCGATAAGTCAATTTGAACTATCAGAGATTATCAAAAATTAGTCTCTGATAGTTATTTTTCATTAGTCTTTGACTAGTTAAAAATAAACTATCTGAGACTAACTTAAATTACTCTCTAGTAGTGAACGAGGGAGAGACTAAGATAGTCTCTAATAACTTACTTTAAAAAGGGCAAAATAATAATTAACCAAATTACCTTTTTTAAACTTTGAAAAACTGTTCATTTTCTTTGAGTTGCAAACATTTTAAAACTCTAATAAGGGCAAAATCAAATTCAATTGCAATTCCATTCACTCAAAGAATTTTTCACTCTCTGATATCTGTGTGAATTAACTGCTTGCAAAAGAATTTTTTCAAGTTTTCACAGAGATCAATAATGGCATCCAAAACAGTCTACTTCAAGTTTGGTGACTTTGACTTCATCAAAACAAACCACGCTAGAGTTTCCGACACGAATGAGTTTGAAGTGCAATACCACCCATTTGTGGATTTCCTTCAAGCCTCAACACTATGTCACGCCATTTACCACACTCCCACACAGGCCGCTGACTTCATCATTGTGTTGTGGTCCACTGCTACAATCCAGGACGAGAGTGATGACTTTCCTGTGATAACCTTTAGTAATGATAATGTTGTTTATAATATTGATCATACAGTAGTTAACAATGCTTTAAACTTACGTACACATGATATATTTGACTCATCTGCTTCTGATGTGGAAATTTTTAACATGTTTAAAAACTTACACTATGATGAAGATATTGCATCACTGGGTTCAATAACAAGACCTCATCTTTGGTATGAATGGTTTCTATTTTTCAATATTATCACTAAAGCATTCACATCTAAATGCAGTGATTATGATGTCATCACTACACTAACACAACAAATTGCATATAGTGTGTTGTTTGATAGGCACATAAACCTAGGGTTGTTGATTTTGAAAAACTTAATGGCTAAACTTAAGTCTGGTGATAAAAATAAAATTTATTATGTTAGGTTTTTGATGATGATTACTAATTATCTAATTTCTAACATAAATATCACTAGTATGCAAGTTGTGCCTACAATTTTGTAGAGTAAGCGCATCTTTTTTTATGTGAAGAGGAAAGCTGCAAAGGTAAAGGTTCCTCTTTCCTTTCCTCTTATGATGAGATCAATTCTCATAGATAGGTATCCCGATCTTTATTCTTTGTCTTTCTTTGAGGATCATGAACAACAAACCAAAAACCTAACTGATCCTCCAACAATATATTCACAACAACAATCTACAACCCCTCCACAGTCTCTCAAAAGACTGTGGTTGAAAAACCAAAGAAAGTCACAAAGTTAACCATAAAGAGAAAAACAAATAAGGGTGATAGTAAGGTTAAAGGAGTAAAAGAAGTTGAGGTAGCACCTCAGAGAAAGAAGAGATTGATAACCCTAAGCCAAAAGCAATCCATTGCACTCAAAAGACAATGGAGGTTTAAAGGGAAAGCAGTAGACTAAAAACATCCTCTCAAAAGGATGTTGACATTGATGACAGTTCCCAACCAGGAACAACAGGCAGAGTCTGCACAACCCCTTATACAAAAACAAGGGAATAGCTATTATGAGAGAAGAACAAAAAGAAAGAGTGACACAAAGAGTGCAAACATAGAGTCAACTCAAATTGATGCTCCTCAAATTTCTCTTCTTAAAGAGTAGCCAACACTTCACTCTATACTTTCTCCTCCCTCTTCTCCTAACTTTGTTTCTTTAGAACCTAATAGTTCAAATCTTCTTGAATTTTTCCAAGAAGAGCCAACACTCATGGCAGATTAAGCATTAAACTTGGAGAGATCCCTAACTACTTCTTTTTCAAAGGAACCCCCTCTCTTTGGTGTCATACATAATTCTTCTTATCCTCCTCCTTTTTTAGGACATAGTGCACTTATTCAAATGAGTGGGGAAGAGAGAATACCTAGTGAAAGTCAAGCTCATGACCTAGAAAAAGGAGAGATTCATCAAATTATAGAGAGTCAAGCTTTAGATAGCTTGGAAAAAGGAGAGAGAGAGTAGTTGTATGTTCAACTCTAGGCAAAAGGAAAGGGTGTGACCAAGGATAAGATCCTTGAACAAAATAACATAGAGAAATCCACATTCTCAGCAGGTGATTTTTTAAAACCTATTGAGCCATCCATCTCCATCATAACTCAAGTTTCCTCTACTTCACCAACATAATATTAATCAGAGGATACTGAGGGAAGCTCACAGCCAGGGGATGCAACACTTCAAATGTTGGCTGATATGTCTAATTCAGACTTTGAAGTCTTATACGGGCTTCAAAAACATCAAGATAAGATATCAACTATGAAGACACAAGCTGCAAGTGAACTTGTGCCTATTGAGCACTTTGAAGAAAATGTGGACACTTGGCTGGATGCAAGCTACGGATGAAGCAACTGCACAACTCCGACAAGATTATTTGACCACATTAGGGTCTGGTGCAACTGAACTCACTCCTAGTGCTGTCTATGAGGAGTTGATCAAAACTGATAACAAACATATGAAATTCCAGCACTTCTTGATCAACTTTCTCAAGGCTGCACTTCAAAATGCCGAGACCAGATTGAAGCTGGAGACAGACAAAATGTGATAGTGCTATGAAGGCCATCTTCCCAATAGGATGCTCAACTCAATTGAAATGCGACTACGAGAACAGTCCACCATTGAGAAGAGGCTTTAAGCACTGGAATCTAATGTTCAGTCCATTCTGCACAAACAAGCCCAATTTTCAATCGACGTACAAGCCCTCACATAACTTCTACACAAAGTCATCCTTACTCTAGCTACTACTTCTCCTTCCTCTCAAGATGCTAATGTCAAAAAGTGGGAGATTAGTCAGGTAAGGTTTGAAGTTCAGCCACAACCACAAGGCAAAGAAGTTGTCCGTGAGGATGCAAGCTTGGCTAGCTTGATGGCTGAATTAACAAGGTTACAATCTATAAATAAGGAACTTGATGCAACCATCAAGACTAGTATCTCAACTGATTCCACCACTGCAACAACACCAACAGTTCCTCCTAGCCCCAACCACCAAACAAGACAAAGACAAAGGCATCCTGGTTGCAGAACCAAAGAAAAAAAGTCCATTCAACCAGGAAAACCTAAGCTACTGGTTGATGTGTTTGTCCTACAAGATGGTTTGTAGAAGGGGGGTTGAATACAAACTACAAAATTCTTTTGAACTTTATGAGTTTAGCGAATATAATGTATTAAAACTTGCGGAATTGAAAGCATACAATATATCACAAGTGTTTCTTAACTTTTATAAATCAATGAAATATTACAAAAGCTCACTGGGGTGAATGACCAACTTCTAACAACTCTGTTGAAAATAACAGCTGCACTCTAGAATATGATTTCTAGCTTCTCTCAAGTTATGAAAACTTGTTTCTCTCTCTTTGTAAGTTTATTTCAGCTGCGATATGATTTGAGATAATATTTATACTAGTATTTTTGTGTATCTCAGTGATATCTTGTTGTATTTGTGTTATTTTATCTCAGCTGCTTCATGTCTCTATTTATAGACATAGCTCCCTTGTTTTCCAAGCTTCT
This sequence comes from Centella asiatica, assembly GCA_014636745.2. Taxonomy (NCBI): domain Eukaryota; kingdom Viridiplantae; phylum Streptophyta; class Magnoliopsida; order Apiales; family Apiaceae; genus Centella; species Centella asiatica. The sequence goes on along the minus strand of CM025786.1, from coordinate 46,711,129 downwards.
TGAGTGAGTTGCCTCCAAAAATATCTCTAATATTCTTTGGTAATTACAACTCTATCACATAACTTCTTTTTGCATAACCTTCCTTGCATGCCAACCTGTTATGTAATATCTCTGGTGTATCAGCACACCAGTTCCCTTATTTTCCTCTTGGAGTTCCCATGATAAGTTATCTATATAGTGAATAATTTATCTCTATGAGCTTCCTAGTATTTTATTGGACCAACTTCAAAATTTTCCTCCTTCAAGTTTCTATAAGTTATCTCTGCAATTTTCACACTAGTAGCTATATACGCATATCAGTGTTCACTAACATAAGTTATCTTCATATCAGTGTTCACACCTGTAGTGTATAGCTTATCTCCTTGAAGCTTCTTTGACAGCCAATCTCTTCTTATTTGACCACCATTTAAATGTTAATTCCACCGCCTTTAGACTTAAGTTAGTGGATTTGTGAACTCAGTCATGTGTCACCCTACATGTCATCTTTTGTCTCTAATCATTTTATCCCCTGATGGGCTGTTTTGTTCATTAGTGGATATTTATCCCCTGACAACCAATTTTGTTCATCAGTGGATATTTATCCCTAATGGGCTTCACTTGACTTCAATGATAAAGAATATTTCGATGACTTTGGCAATAGTTTTTTTGAGTTTGGCGATGTTGTCGATTTGTTCGACGACTTTGGCGATAGTCATTTTGAGTTTGGCATTGTTGTTGATTTGCTTGACGACTTTGGCAATAGGCAAATGACTTTGGCAACAATCAAAATAACTTTGGCGTTAAGTAATGTTGAGTTTGGCATTAGCCAAATAACTTTGGCGACGGTCAAATTTTCTCAAGGCTACTTTAATGCAATAGAGAGTTTTTGCCTTAGTCTCTGATGGCTTCAACAATAGTCTCTGGTAGTACAAACCTTAGTCTCTGATAGGCTAAAATTTTAGTCTTGGACAAGCTAAAGTTTAGTCTCTGACTCGTAGTCTCCGATAGGCAAAAACTTAGTCTCCGAGAGTCTAATTCCTTAGTTTTCGATAGGCAAAAACTTGGTCTCCGAGAGCCTAATTCCTTAGTTTTCGATAGGCAAAAACTTAGTTTCCGATAGGCTAATTTTGCTTAACCAACTTTGACTTTTGTTGAACTATCCAAATCCAGTCCTTGTAGTCTTTGATAGTAGTATCTCATAGTGCACTACTGCAAATACTTGTACAATTACAAATCTAACAATACTAAGTGTTTATACATCATCATCAAATGTTACAATTCCTAACAATCTCCCCCTATTTATGTTTATCAATGATAAACATAAATCAATGTTTGATGATGATGTGAAAAAACACAACCTTATAACACCATTATTTAGAATTGATTTAAAACATGTAAAAACATAATTGTACATGAACTTATCAGTGATGGTTTTCTTGTTTAATCTGTTAATATTTTTAACAATTCTCCCCCGGTCTTTATCAGAATTTCTCTTTGCTTCTCCTGTCTTGATCATTCTCCCCATTTTTAACATCAGCATCTTAATGTTTGGAGGGTAGAAATCACCAGTAAAGATTGACTAGTAGGAAGAAATTGTTTGAGCTTTATTTGAAGATCATTGAATATGCAGTGTTAGAGCTTCAAGTTTTTCTTTCTTTGATCAATGCTTCAAAAATATTTTCTAAGTTTAGTTGCACTTGTCCTATACGTGATCAAATATTCTAATATGAAGTGTGTTGTTGCATTATCCAATAATCTTGTGTTGCTTGTATCCAACCAAACATTCACAAGTACTTCTCTCAGTATCCTCTGTTGTCTGATCAAAATTAGGGAATAAAGAATACATGAGTTACATAAAGTAGTGTGTGAAACAATTTCTCTTTATTCTTTTCTTCAAGGATCTCGTCCTTGTTCACACCCTCTCCTTTTACCTGAATTTTACAAGTCAGCCTCTCACACATACTTTCCCAAAAACAAAATTTTGCTTTAATTTTTTTTTTCCTCACCTTTTTCCAGACACAAGGTCTAGCTCGCATTTTGAATTCTATTAGGCTCACTAAATATAAAATCTTCCTGTTGTAGGTGACCTGGAGTGGTGTATAAAATAAGAAGTGTTTTGTATTAATGGATGTTTGATAAAATACAATTGTATTATCCACTGATGAGTTAAGTTCTGTTGTTTATATTTTAGCTACAAGAGTTGGCTTCTTTGATGATTAAATTATCAAAGAATCTGAAACCAATGGAATTAAGAAATTTTTTATTGCTTCTAAAGAAATATCAAAGAGAGAAGAAGAAATAGTAATAAGGGTAGCATTTGAATATTGGTTGCTCCTCTTGAATTGAGAAAAGAGAAGCATCAATGTGAGACCCTGTGTGTGCATTTAGTGATAGGTTTATCATTGAACAGAGCCTATTTCTTCTTCTTCCTCTAAAAGGTAGTTATAGATGTGATCATTGTAGACTCAAATACCCGTGTCCTTAGAGGTGGACTAATTTCAATAAAGACAGCCTTTTGAGAGGTTACACCTAGATATGTGCTTTTTCCTTTTAGAACTTAATATCCTTTTGAGAGAATATTAAGCAGTCTCCAAGGGTGCTAATTGTTCCTTATTTCTTCCTCATAACTTCATCTAAATGCTCATTCTCCCCCTTAGCTATTGCTGCTTCTGGTTATTTTCATTTTACAACCTTTATCTTTTGAGAGATAGAGGAGGTGGCTTTTGACATAGACTTGTTTTTACAGGGTTTTGCTACTTGGATAGAAGGAGTTGGATCATTATTAACATCCTTCATTGTAGTAGAATTAGAAGAAATAAAGAATAAAGTAGTAGAGAGTTAAGACATACCTAAATCAGCTATGACAAGATCCTCAAATAGATGATGAATAATAAACATACGGAATCCTACATAGTATAAAAGTTTCTCTACTATATATATAACCAGGAGTTAATTATCCACTGACAATTAAACTATTGGAGGATAATTAGTCATTGTTACGTTATCATCAGTTAATTATTATCCTTTAGTAAAAATAATTATTGACTAATGTTTCACAGTGTTACTATCTTTATGAACAATTAATTTTGTCAAAAGATAATTTTGACTGCTTCATTCAACTGTTAATTAGTCTTTGGTAACTAAGAATTAGAAAATAATTAACTACTACTGGAAATATCAGACTTGCACAAAATTTTCAAAATCTTATTCACCAAAGTTGAGCATACCTAGATCACTACCAACATGTTAAAGGTGGCTTTGGGCAATTGAACTTTGGCAGTTGATGACACTGTTGAACATATCATTTTGGACAATGATATGTTCAACAGTATCATCAAATTTCTTCATGTATTTGGTGGCAGATGCTTTGTGCTAAAAAGTCAAGGTGAAAACTTAGGAAAATTTGAACATCAAATTTCTTCATGTATTTGGAGGCAGATGCTTTGTGCTAAAAAGTCAAGGTGAAAACTTAGGAAAATTTGAACCTAAAGCTAATGAAACAATTTTCCTAGGTTGCTCTCTAAAAATCAAAACATACAGGGTCTATAACCTTAGGCTGAACATTGTAATGGAATCTATTCATATTGCATTTGATGATAAAAAAAATAACAGGAATGCAAGATGAAGGAATGCATGAAGTTCTAAGGTTTGAAAATGAAGATGAGTCAGAAAATGGTGAAACTTACTCATCAGTTGATGAAGCTGAACCCCAAGAAGACACTCCACCAGTGGATATCCCTTTAACCACTGAGGGGGAGCAATTAGTGGAGAATGAATTAGAGGATATCTCAAACTCCAATCCAGAAATATCCACTGATTCAGGGGAAGCTTCACACGAAGCTGAGAGCACTACACACCATGGAGGACTTGGAACAAATGAAGCTTCTTTTTCAAGAAGCTAACCTCCACAAATAAGATGGACAAGAGATCATCCTATAGAGCAAATTATAGGAGATCCATCTAAAGGTGTGTCAAAAAGAAGTATGACTCACAATGAATGCCTATATCTCTCAACTTTCTATCCAAGATTGAACCTAAAAAGGTTAAGGAAGCATTACAAGATGTTGATTGGGTAATTTTTATGTAAGATGAACTCAATCAGTTTGTGAGAAATAAAGTTTGAAGACTAGTACCAAAACCAAAGAATAAATCAATCATTGGTACTAAATGGATCTTCAGAAACAAGCTGGATGAAGCTGGTACAATGACAAGGAATAAGGTCAGACTGGTTGCCCAAGATTATTCACAAGAAGGGATTGACTATGATGAAACCTTTGCACCAATAGTAAGATTAGAAGCAATCAAGATATTCCTTGCCTATGCTATTCAGGCAAATTTCAAAGTGTACCAGATAGATGTAAAGAGTGTATTTTTTAATGGCAAAATACAAGAAGAGAAAAAGAGGTGTATGTCCAACAAACTCCTGGTTTTGAAGATCAAAAATTTCTCAATCATGTCTGCAGGTTAGACAAAGCACTCTATGGATTTAAACAGGCACCAAGAGTATGATATGATACTCTATCTCAGTTTTAAATTGAAAATAAATTCACTAGAGGGATCATAGATAAAAATTTATTTCATAGAAAATATGTTGGTGAGTTAATATTGGTTCAAGTCTATGTTGATGATATTATCTTTGGTTCTACTAATGAGAGCTTATGCTCTAAGTTTTCTAAGCTTATGCAAAGTAGATATGAGATGAGTATAATGAGAGAATTAACTTTCTTTTTGGGTTTATAGGTTAAAATAACCACTAATAGAATTTTCATTAGTCAAACAAAATATTTAAAAGACCTTTTAAAGAAATTTAATTTCCAAGATGTTGCAACTACTAAAACTCCCATGCCAACAACCACTAAACTTGAGAAGGATTCAATTGGTAAAAAAGTTGATGTTTCAAGTTATAGAGGCATGATAGGCTCTCTTTTATATCTCACTGTAAGTAGACCTGATATAATGTTTTCAACTTATTTCTGTGCTAGATTCCAATCAGATCCTAGAGAATCTCATCTAATTGCAGTTAAAAGAATATTCAGATATCTCAAGAGTACTCCAAATCTTAGAATTTGGTATCCTAGAGATTCTGGATTTGATCTAATAGGCTATTCAGATGCAGATTATGCAGGTTACAAATTAGATAGGAAAAGCACAACAGAAAGTTGTCAATTTCTTGAAATCAAACTAGTGTCATGGTTTAGCAAGAAACGTCATTCTGTGTCAACCTCAACAACTAAAGTAGAATACGTTACTACTGGGAGTTGTTGTGCTCATATCCTTATGGATGAAAAAAATCAACTAATGGACTATGGTATAGTGTATAATCAAATTTTTATTTATTGTGACAACACCAGTGTCATTTCCATTACAGAGAATCCTGTGCAACACTCTAGGACAAAGCACATAGACATCAAATACCACTTCATCAGAGAACATGTGATGAATGGTACAATGGAACTTCATTTTGTTCCAACAGAGAAGCAGCTTGTAGACATATTCACCAAACCATTGGATGAAGCCACCATTAACAGGTTGGTAAGTGAGCTAGGTATGCTCAACTTTAGTGAATAAGATTTCTTTGAAAATTTTGTGCAAGTCTGATAATTGCAACTGTAGTTAAATATTTTCTGATGACTTAGTTATCAGAGACTAATTAACAGCTGAATGAAGCAATTGAAATTATCTTTTGACAAAATTAATTGTTTATAAAGATAATAACATTGTGAAACATTAGTTAATAATTGTTCTTACTAAAGGATAATCATTAACTGCTGATAATATAGCAATGACTAATTATCCTTCAACAGTTTAACTGTCAGTGGATAATAAACTCATGCTTATATATATATAGTAGAGAAACTTTTATACTATGCAGGATTCCTTATGTTTATTATTCATCATCTATTTGAGAATCTTGTCATAGCTGATTCAGGTATGTCTTAACTTTCTACTACTATATTATTTATTTTTTTCTAATTCTGCTACAATGAAGGATGTTAGTAATGATACAACTCCTTCTACCCAAGTAGCAAAACCCTGTAAAAACAAGTCTATGTCAAAAGCCACCTCCTTTATCTCTTAAAAGATAAAGGTTGTAAAATGAAAACCAGAACCAACAATATTTGAGGGGGAGAGTGAGCATTTAGAGAAAGTTATGAGGAAGAAATAAGGAACAATGAGAACCCTTGGAGACTGCTTAATATTCTATCAAAAGGATATTAAGTTCTAAAAGGAAAAAACACATCTCTAGGTGCAACCTCTCAAAAGGATGTATCGATTAAATATAGTCCACCTCCAAGGACACAAATATTTGAGTCGACAATGATCACATCTGTAAATACCTTTCACAAGAAGAAGAAGAAACAAGCTTTGATCAATGATCAACCTGTCACTAAATGCACACTCAAGGTCTCACATTGATACTTTTCTTTTCTCTATTCAAGAGGAGCAGCCAATATTCAAAGTTTACACTTATTATTTCTTTTTTTCTCTTTCATATTTCTTTAGAAACAATGAAAAATTTCTTAATTCCATTGGTGTCAGATTCTTTGATAATTTAATCATCAAGGAAGCCAACTCTTGTAGCTAAAACATAAATAACAGCTCTCAACTCGTTAGTGGATAATACAATTGTATTTTATCAAACATCCACTAATACAAAAAACTTACTTCTTATTTTCAACACCACTCCAAGTCAACTACAATAAGAAGATTTTATATTTAGTGAGCCTGAGAGAATTTAAAATGAGAGTCAGACCTTGTGTCAGGAAAAAGGTGAGGAAAAAGAAATTAAAGCAAAAAATTTTTTGGGAAAGTAAGTGTGAGAGGCTGACTTGTAAGAGTCAGACAAAAGGAGAATGTGTGAGCAAGGATGAGATCCTTAAAGAAAAAAATAAAGAGAAATTATGCAGACTACTACCTATGCAGCTCATTTATTCTCTGATCCCCAATTCTAATCAGACATCAGAGGATACAAAGAGAAGAACTTGTCAATGTTTGGTTGGATGCAAGCAACACATGATTATTGGATAATGCAGTAGGACACTTCCTATTAAAATATTTGATCACACATGGATCATGTGCAATTGAACTCACAGAATATTTTTGAAACATTGATCAAAGAAAGCAAAACATGAAGCTCCAACACTTCATAATCAATGATCTTCAAACAATGCTCAAACAATTTCTTCCTACTAGTCAACCTTTACTTGTGATTTCTACCCTCCAAACATTAAGATGTTGGTGTCAAAAAGGGAAAGAATGATAGAGGCAGGGGAAGCAAAGAGAAATTCTGATAAAGACAAGGGGAGAATTGTTAAAAATATTAACAGATTCATGGTTGGGCATTAAGGAACTGAAACAACAAAGCCATCACTGTTAAGTTCATGTACAATTCTGTTTTTACATGTTTCAAATCAATTCTAAGTAATGGTGTTATAAGGTTGAGTTTTGACATCATCATCAAACCTTGATTTATGTTTATCATTGATAATCATAAATAAGGGGAGATTGTTAGGAATTATAACATTTGATGATGATGTATAAACACTAAGTATTTGTACTAGGTGTTTGTTCATCAGAGACTAAGTATTTGTACTACCAGAGACTATTGTTGAAGCTATCAGAAACTAAGGCAAACACTCTCTATTGCATTGAAGAAGCCTTGAGAAGATTTGACAGTCGCCAAAGTTAGTTAGCTAACATCAAACTCAACATTACTTAATGTCAAAGTCACTTTGACTGTCGCCAAAGTCATTTGCCTATTGACAAAGTCGTCAGGCAAATCAACAACAACGCCAAACTCAAAATAACTATCGCCAAAGTCGTCGGGCAAATCATCAACATCTCCAAACTCAAAACGACTATCACCAAAGTCATCGAGAAATTCTCTATCACTGAAGTCAAGTGAAGCCCGTCAGGGGATAAATATCCACTAATGAAAAAAATTGGCCATCATGGGATAAATATCCACTAATGAACAAAACAGCCCATTAGGGGATAAAATGATTAGAGACTAAAAATGACATATGAGATGACACATGTCTGAGTTCACAAATCCACTAACTCAAGTCTAAAGGCGGTGAAATTAAAATATATATGGTGGTCCAATAAGGAGAGATTGGCTACCAAAGAAGTTTCAAAGGATATAAGTTATACACTACAGGTGTGAACACTAATAAAGTAAAATATAGAGATAAGTCATACTTATACACTAGCATGCGTATATAGCTACTGATGCGAAAACTGCAAAGATAACTTATAGAAACTTGAAGGAGGAAAATTTGGAAGTTGGTCCAATCAAAAACCAGGAAGCTCATAGAGATAAGTTATTCACTACATAGATAACTTATCATGAGAACTCCAAAAGGAAAATAAGGGAGCTGGTGTACTGATATACCAGAGATGTCACATAACAGGTTGGCATGCAAGGAAGGTTATGCAAAAAGAAGTTATGTGACAGAGCTACAATTACCAAAGAATATTAGAGATATTTTTGGAGGCAACTCACTGAAGAAGCTTGGAGAAAAAGGGAGCTATGTCTATAAATAGAGACATGAAGAAGCTGAGATAAAATAACATAGATACAACAAGATATCACTGAGATACACAAAACACTTGTATATACATATTATCTCAGATCATATCACAGTTGTAATAAACTTACAGAGAGAGAAACAAATTTTCATAACTTGAGAAAAGCTACAAATTATATTTTAAAGTGCAGCTGCTATTTTTAACATAGTTGTTAGAAGCTGGTCATTCACACATGTGAGCTTTTATAATATTTCATTGATTTATAAAAGTTCAGAAACGCTTGTGATATATTATATTCTTTCAATTCCGCAACTTTTAATACAATATATTTACTAAACTCACAAAGTTCGAAAGAATTTTGTGGTTTATATTCAAGCCCCCCACCCCCCCGCCCCTCGAACCACAAACCATCTTGTGGGACTATGGTGAATATACACCATAAAGGTCACATAACAGGCTGGTATGCAAGAAAGGTTATACAAAGGAAAAAGTTTTGTGACAGAGGTGCAAATACCAATAAACATCAAAGAAATTTATAGAAGCAACTAAAAAGTAGAAGTTTAGAGAACATGGAAGTTGTGTCTATAAATAGACACCAAGTAACTAAGATAAAAAAAAAGATCTTAAAATTATACCTCTCAGAACATTTCTTCATCTCAGATCAAATAGTAGCTGTAATATATTTACAGAAAATAAACAAGTTATTAGAACTTGAGAAACTGTAAAAGAGAAATTGTTCTTCTTTGAACAGAAAAAATTGTAAAGATTCAATTTAATTGAAAACAACATTCTTTATTGTTGATTGTCATTTATATCTTGCAATTTTGCTTTACTGTTCCAATTGTTTTTATCATATCAGTAAAGTGATATAACGATTCTTGAAAATTAGATTGTTCACAACAGTTTAATTTAAAGAAAAGTTAAAAATTATATTTAAGCCCTCCTTCTACAATTACTCCATAGAACAAACATACTTGAACAAATATTCGTGGATGATATTATATTTGGTTCTGTTGATGAAAAACTTTGTGCAAGATTTGTTAAGATTATGCACAGAAAGTTCGAGATGAACACGATAAGAGAGTTAAATTTCTTCCTAGGAGTTCAAGTTAAGCAAAACAAGGACGGTATATTCATAAGCCAATCAAGTCCTATGAAGTCTCACATGTCATCAGCAACAAAGTTAGACAAGGATGAACAATGTAAATCCGTAGATATTACAAGCTATAGAGGTATGATCGGATCCTTCTTATATTTAACTACTAGTAGACCAGATATAATGTTTGTTACTTGTATTTGTGCTTGTTTTCAAGCTAACCCTAAGGGATCCCTGTTAGGAATTATAGCATTTGATGATGATGTATAACACTTAGAATTGTTAAATTTTGTAAACGTGCAAATACCTGCAGTAATGCACTATAAGAATCTACTAGCATCAAAGACTACAATGAATGCATTTGGAAAGTTCAACAAATGTCAAAGTTGATCAAGCAAAAATTAGCCCATCGGAGACTAAGTTTTTTGGCTGTCGGAGACTAAGATTTTGGCTGTCGGAGACTAAGTTTTTTGGTTGTCGGAGACTAAGATTTTGGCCGTCAGAGACTAAGTTTTTTGGCTTTCGAAGACTAAGTTTTTTGGTTGTCGGAGACTAAGATTTTGGCTGTCGGAGACTAAGTTTTTTGGTTGTCGGAGACTAAGTTTTTTGTCTGTCAGAGACTAAGTTTTTTTTGGCTGTCGGAGACTAAGTTTTTTGTTTGTCAAAGACTAAGTTTTTGAACTATCGGAGGCTAAGTTTTTGAACTGTCAGAGACTAAGTTTTTGAACTGTCGGAGACTAAGTTTTTGAACTATTAGAGACTAAGTTTTTAAACTGTCAGAGACTAAGTTTTTTGATGTAACGACCCAGAAAATTTGTTTATCTACAAATAATTTATTTATTCATAATGTTCTTTTTATATATATTAACGTGTATAGTTAATATATAATGTTTTTGAATGTCTAAACATTTTTTATCCATTAAAGGATTATGCTTGTTTGGATGTTGGACTATAAGATCTAGTAATTTATTTTGCTTGAAGAAGTCAAGCGTTTAAATCAATAAATCTCTTGTTGAATAGATGGCATACGTAGGATTGATGACATCATGTGTATGTATGAAAATTTGATTAGTAAGCTGTTTTAATAGCTGGCATATGTGAATGAAGGACAGCAGGTTTAATACTTATGCTTAGCTGCTAAGAATCATGATGAGCAGCCGTTTTTACCGTCCAGTTCAACCAATCATTTTATTTCAAAGCTTAATCGCAGCCTACTATAAATACTTCATTTGGAGGAACATTTCAGTTTCTTTTCTACAGATTTCCTTTTTCCAAAATTCTTCTTTAAACCTACCATCTCCGTTTAATTTCAAGTTCTTTCTTTTGGACTATCACTTTCAAACAAGTTGTGATCTCTTTCGACAACCCAAGAGGTAAGAATCTTAAGTTCTCTTTTGCCTTTCTTTTTGCTTGGTATCCGAGAAGTTTAGCTGTAGGAGCAAGTCTTTATGAAAGAAAAAGAAAGGATTATATCCTTTTGTGTCTAGAAGTGTTGCTCATAGCTTAAAGCATGTTGAGAGTTGATTTATGGAGTTGTAGTTGAGATCACCACCCTTGGAGAAGTGAGGAAGACGACCCTGTATCTGAGACAGCTTCTAAAGTTTGTCCCTGACTGTGTTGATGTTAGTCTCTGATGACGTCATCATTAGTCCCTGACTGTGTTGATGTTAGTCTCTGATGACGTCAGCATTAGTCCCTGACTGTGTTAATATTAGTCTCCGATGGGTTAAGATGACGTCATCAGTCCCTGATGAGTTAACCAGTCTCCGATGACATCACCCTTAGTCTCCGATGGGTTAAGATGACGTCATCAGTCCCTGATGAGTTAATTAGTCTCCAATGACGTCACCCTTAGTCTCCGATGGGTTAAGATGACGTCATCAGACCCTGATAAGTTAATTAGTCTCCGATGACGTCACCCTTACTCTCCGATGAGTTAAGATGACGTCGTTAGTCTCTTATGGGTTTAATAGTCTCTGATGATGTCATCCTTAGTCTCTGATGAGCAAAGATGACGTCAGCAGTCTCTGATGAGTTAAATAGTCTCTGACGAGTGAAATTCTTCCCCGATGGGCAACCCCATGCCCTCATAACCATTTTCTAAATGAATAGCCATCTATTAAGTATGGATTTCTCATGATATACCCACAATGATGTTATGCAGAAACTTTATTCAACCGATATAGTGAATTTTAGCTAAGGACCAAGGCAAGTATATATTCATTCCACTTCCTTCTTACAAATTACGTATGATCATTGATTCAATTTACGTAAATGAATGATGTTAATACCTATACATGATGATGATCTCTTTTATGATTAAGTAACGTACGATCATTGAATCCGATGTGCGTGAAAAAAAATGTTGATGTTTGAACTATGTGTTATTGGGTGTTTGCTAGTTGTTTAAAGTTCCTAGCACACCAAATGATGATAAAGATGATGTTTGGGTGTTGCAAGTCATGGACTTGTATGCACACCCAAGTAACTTCTGTATGGATATATAGTTCCGCCTTTGATGATCACTGTCTTTTAATTGTTGAGCACGCCAATATGTGTTGTTGGCAGTCGCTGCTTTTAATTGATTAGCACGTCTGGGCTATTCAAAAATGAGAAAATGTTTACAAGAAGATATATCCATATGGAAAGTTAAGGGTTGTTGAATACTTTCGCCTGGTATTCTGGCCAATGATGATAATGAATGATAAACCGAGGCAAGGCATCGGTAATGAGACTTTCTGCAGACCATATGCTTTCTGCGAAGGACTACGTATGTCAAATGATGAATCAAACGACCAGGCTGACCAGCTAGGATGAAATTTGATTATGTATGATAGTCAGATAATGATCAGTCTAGTCAGGTGATACATTATCTGATGAGTAAAGGGCGAATCTTGATTTATTGAGAGAGGGTCAACCCCTTGATATCACTTGGGAACCCTAAATGATACATGTTGATTGATTTTTCAGGAGGTGTTGGCATTGCTTCGCCCAACCTCAATGAATGCTAAAGCTTTTGAATTATCTTTTCTTCTAGCCTATGAATATATATTTGCTGAGTGTAAACGCTCATGTGGAATGCTATGAATGTTTTTTTTCAGGTTATGTCGTGAAGGCTGAGTCCCCTAAGAGAGGGAAGGAGAGAATTGCTTAAGTATGTTTAAGTTGTAAGGCCATACGAGCCATCTAAAGTTTTGTTTCCACTGTAGCTTGTTTATTTTCAAACTTTGAGGTTTTGTAAGATGATGTGGACCTTAAGATTTTTAATGATGTATTTGGGAATATATTTCCCACGGGTTTGTTGTTAAGGCTTGGTTGTGTTATTTGTGTTGCTGTTGTGATGTTGTGTTGTAGTTTTCTGGTGCAGCTCGGGGTTCCAGCCTGGGGAACTCGAGGACTGTCATCCAAATCGCTGACAATATCCAGGGCCCGACTTGGGAGATTTTCGAGGGCGCCACATTTGAACTGTTAGAGACTAAGTTTTTGGTCTATCAGAGACTAAGTGTTTGTTCATCAGAGACTAATATTGAAGCAACCAGAGACTATCCATCAGAAAACAAATTTCCACTAACATATGACTAAAGACGGTGGAAATAAAGATAAGGATGGTTGTCCAATAAGGAGAGATTGGCTACCAAGGAAGCTTCAAGAAAATAAGTTACACACACACACACACATCAAGTTGCAAGTATGAAACCTGCAAAGCCGCAAGCATGAAAACTGCAAAATAGCAAATTGAAATACTGCAGAGACAACTTATAACAACTTGAAGCAAGAAGTTCATTGAAGTTGGACTAATTATGTCCAGAAAAGCCCACAAAGATAAGATATATATTGCTAATATCTTATCTTGGGAACTCCAAGAAGAAAAATGGAAGCTGGTGCAGTGAATATACACCAGAAAAGTCACATAAACATGCTGGCATCGAAGAGAGGCTGAATAATGAAGAAAGTTGTGTGACAGAGCTACAAGTACCAATAAACTACAGAGATATTTTTGGTAAACAGCTCAGAATTGAAGTTTGGAGTACATGGAAGCTGTGTCTATAAATAGACATAGAGCAGCTGAGGTAAATATATTTGAAAACTGAGAAACATCTGATAATAACAAGAATATATTTCATCTCAGATCACATATCTCTCAGAACAACACTTCCATACACATAGAGAGTTAGCAGCTATAATTATTTTTAAAGAAAAAGAGAAGCAAGTTTTCATAAACTTGAGAGAAGCTAGAAATCATATTCTAGTGAGCAGCTGTTGTTTTCAACAGAATTGTTAGAAGTTGGTCATTCAAACCAGTGAACTTTTGTAATATTTCATTCTTTTATAAAAGTTCAAAAACACTTGTGATATATTGTATTCCTTCATTTCCGCAACCTGTTATATAGTATATTCACTAAACTCACAAAATTCGAAAGAATTTTATGGTTTGTATTCAACCCACCCCCCCCCCCCTCTACAAACCATCTTGTGGGACAAATAATCCCACTTAGCTTCAATAAAATGAATTTTCAGGTATCTAAAAGGTACACGAGGTTTAGGAATTTGGTATCCAAAATAATCGAACCTTGACATTGTTGGATACTCAGATACTGACTTTGCTAGGTGTAAAATTGATCGAAAAAGCACCAGTGGAATATGTCAATTTCTAGGAGGAATACTTATGTCATGGTTCAGCAAGAAGCATAATTCAGTGTCAACTTCTACTACTGAAGCAGAATATATATCAGCAGGAAGTTGTTGTGCTCAAATCTTATAGATGAAAAATCAACTTGTTGACTATGGGTTTGATTTCAAATCTATTCCTATATTTTGTGATAATACTAATGTTGTTGTCATTGCTTATAATCTTGTTTTACACTCTTGAACTAAACATATTGATATAAGACATCATTTCCTTAGAGATCATTTTCAGCAAGGTACCATAGAAATTCATTATATTCCTACTGAAAAATAATTAGCTGATGTTTTCACAAAACCTCTTGATGTCAAGATTTAATAAACTAATAAGTGAATTAGGCTTGCTAAATTTAGACAAGAAAGTTGTTGTACTAACAATTCTCTCAGCAACGACACATGTCTTTAGCAAAATGAACTATTTGCTTAGGTGAAGAAAGAGATCCTACTTATATCATTCAAGTAGTGTTTGTCAATGTTGTTATCTTCATCTATGACAATCATGCTGATTATATCAAAAAGGGGAGCCCCGCCAAACAATGTTGAAGTTTCAAATATTAAGTACAAAATTCTGCTTACATCATAAGCAAGGATGTAGTTGTTGCTGATAAGATCTCGCAATTCATGCTCACATCTCATATTCCCAAGGAAGTCGTTTTCCCATGACCATAATTCAGAAAGGATAATTGCTTGTTGTTGATAAGCAAGACAAATGGACCAATTCTTATTGAATTCTATCACTCCTTGAGAATTTGAAAGGCCACCAAAGACTTATGACAACACTTTGTTGACCTTCATGATAAACTTAAGCATGATAAGACTAATCATTTTCCTCATATTTATCTATTTCTCTAACTCATTAGAAAATGACATCATCACCTCTTTTACAACCGTAAAAATAGCCAACATGGTTTTAGCTGTATATTTTCTCTCTCCTCATTAAATGTCACTTTAACCCATGATCGAATAATGATTCTTGTCATATAGTTAATTAATTTTCACCATTACCCACATATTTCTCTCCCACTAACTCTACCATTTCTCATATCAGTAACTGCCCAAAACATTTCAACTTCTTTTCACCTCATATATAAACTCTTTCACCCTTATCAATTCTCTCACTTTATCTCAAATTGTCTCAACTCTCTCTCGCAAAAATTCTGTCTCTAAAGAGTATTTACCTAAACCACCACAACTTGATCCAAATTTTGTTATAAATATAATTTCACATACATACAAAATTTGACTTTCGAAACAAATGCAATATATAATTTATATTATGAAAATCTAATCGAAACAAAACATAATAACAGATACTAATTAAAAAAAACTCAAAAGTTTGATTAAGTTACTTAACTCCAATGCGAAACAATACAATGATATACCTATAAAAATTATGTTAGGTCCCAAGGGAAAAAATACTAGAAGGGGGGGTTGAATAGTGTTTTTCAAAATTTAAGTCTTGCTTATAAAATTTGCAGTTTAAAACACTTCTTGCTTATTAAAAATCTTTCTTATATTTTAAAAAGAGTCAACAACGGAATTTATAATAAAGAACCCCTTAGCTTTTGATCGAATAACTTAAGGCAGCAATGCCAGTAGGTCTTTGCTAAAGTAATTTAGCAGGGACAGAGCAAATCAGGGATAAAGGAATGAGCCCTGTAAAAGATAAGCAGTTAAGTAAAGTGAGCAGGAGAATTTTTATAGTGGTTCAATCTACACCTACTGCACTTTTCTTCTTTTTACTTGAGAATGCACTCATTAAGAATGTTCACATAGAACAAAATATAGCAGGACACTTAGTTCAAAAAGGTCACTAAGACCAGTTTGAGTCACATAGACTAAAATAAGATAAAATATCTTGTTTGCTATCTCTAAGCAGTATGCTTCTTGTTGAATAAATTAGATAGCACTTGTTCAGGCTTGAATTTTTGTGTCTTGCTGAACTTCTAAGATGTCAGATGTCAACGAAAATTTTTTGGTAGTTCAATTGTCATAAATGAAATTCATGACTCTTATTTATACTACTCCAAAAAATCTATCCGTTGAGAATTTGAAATAGATCCGTTAGAGTTGTACCATCTTGACAGTGACTTGTACTTTATGGCTATTCCTTGTTTGGTTCAAAAGATAGCCGTTATTTTGTTTTCTAGTGCTTTTTGAAAAACCTTCTAGAAGTTGACTAAGCAGGGCAAAAGGTAGAGACCTTTTATGATATACTTATTGTATTAAACCTTGCTTATTTCCATTATAAGCAAGACTATCCTTGAAGGTTCTTTGCAGCTTCAACATCCTTCCTGATCGATTAGCAGAGTCTTTACTTGTAATCAAGATCCTTGCTTAACTATAGTTGTGAGAACCCAAAAATTTTAAAATAGGTTTTGTTGTATGGATAATAAATTCATATTATGATTAATTCATATTATGTATGAAGGTTTAATTTTTTTATTCGATAAGAAAAATTCATATCTTGAATAAAAGTTTCTATGGTAATGTGATGTCCAAAAGATTTTAAATATATTTTTGAACTCAAATCTTTAATTGATTGTTTTTTTTATCCAAGTACTAAAAGAAGTGAAATTTATTCACGTGGGGAAGGCAATGCATGGGTGAGCTACAATGTCCATTTTTGAACCAAGGACTACAGTGAGGCAAGTGATATAATTATATTATATCAAGGTGAGTTGCACGTGACTCGTCAAATTGTAAATTAACTCCAATAGTACACTAGATGGTGGGCTATGATAGATGACTGACTGACTTTTAGCAGCTGTAACACTGCCTTTTCAAACCAATCACTTATTTCTAAAAGCTTATTACTGCCCATTACAACCAACGACTAAAATCTACTTTCAAATAATCCAACTGCTCTTGTTGCTCGACAAGTGATATAAATATATCATTTGGAGTACAATCCTAGCCCCACTTTCATAAATTTTCTATGCAGCCAAACCACCCACAAAATCCAGGTTCACTTTCAAGAGAAACTGTCTTTCTCGAAGAACAACCCAAGCTTTTAACTTCTTCTTTACAGCCAAAGAGGTAAGAGCACTATATTAAATTCCTGCTCTGTTACTGCACTATTTTGTTATGTTATGCATGCCATGTTTGTAAAAATACCTTGTTTATTCACTTCCAAAAGTATGAGTTAATGCATGCTTTTAACATATGGAGTTAATGTCATTTATTCTAAAAAGGCTATCCAATATGAAAGTAAGAAATGTCGACGACCACCTAGTAAACAAACTATTAACTTCCAAGTATTCTTTTTTCCATAGTTAAAACACCATAAAATTTTTCAAACAAACAAACAAAATAGTATATTTCTGTCCATTATTAGTTTCGGCGGATTTCTCCCGAGATGAAAGAAAAGATAGGCAATCTGTCTTTTCAGAGCTATCGCCCCAATAAAAAAAATATTCTTGTGATTTGTGTCTTCGTCAAACAGAGTTCTTGTAGTCTATTGGTGTCCATAAGAATAAGAAGACAATAAGAAATGTCTCACACTGCAAGATAGTTGATGAGAGAATGCCCTATGTACGGTTATTTGTTGATAACACCACCCTTTGAAGAGTGAAGAAGTCACCACTGTATTGGAGACAAGTCCCAACTTAGTCTCCGACAATGTAGAAAAGTTAGTCTCCGAGAGAAGAAAATTTTGTTAGTCTCCGATGAGAAAATTATCTGCCAATGAGTTTAGCGCTGACTTGTTGAGTTTGGCACTGACTTGTTGAGTTTGGCGCTGACTTGTTGAGTCTGGCGCTGAACAAATTTACCCACTGATGAGTTTGACGACAGCCAAAAGACTTTGGCAGTAGTCAAATGGATTATCGATGAGTTTGGTGATAGGCAAAAGACTTTGGCGGTAGTCAAATGGATTACCGACGAGTTTGGTGATTAACAAATTCATCCCCTGATCACCAACGACCATCCCCTAATGGTCGAGAAACACCCCTTGATGACCAAGGATCATCCCCTAATGACCAAGGACCATCCCCTGATAGTTGAGGTTATCCCCCGATGATCTTGAACCATCCCCTGATGGTTGAGGTCATCCCCTGATGACCGAGGACCATCCCTTGACGAGTAATTTATCCACTAATGACAAGTTATCCCTTGATGAGTGATTTATCCATTGATGATAAGTCATCCCCTGACGAGTAAATTGTCCACTGATGACTAGTCATCCCCTGACGAATAAATTATCCACTGACGGCTAATTTATCCCCCGATGATCATTCTTAGTCCTTGATGACCACTTTTATACTAAAATGACTATCCACTAATGCGCAGTTTATCTTTAAGGGTATAAGATATTATTTTCTTCAATTATTTAAGATAATTGTAATTAATTATTAAACCTCAACAGTGCAAATGTCAAATTAAGACATTAAAAGTTTCAGGACATCACATGTGTGCATTTTCTCATATTTTCATCAAGGGTATAAATTTCTTATGTTATGTCAATATGTATGTTTTACAGAGTCTCCCACTCACAAGTAAATTGAATTAGAATTTGTTAAGGACCGAGACAAGTATATACTCACTCTACTTTCTTTCAATTAATATGTATGATCATTCTTTCGATATACATAATGTATCTAAGATGTTATTATGTCAATATTCATAATTCAATTTCTTCAAGTTAAGTAACTTATGATTTCTTGATCTGTTGTACGTGAAAATGTTGTACTAAAATCAAGAAATTCTTGGGGCGGATATTACCTATTCAAATTTGCTAACACGCCAAGGTAAATCCTATACAGATAGAAAAAAGACTTAATTTTTCTCACCCCATACTTGTAAAGTATATCTGTGTGGGTAATTAAAGGCTAGTGGGCTGCATCTGCCTGGCACCCCGAGCCTAGGAATGATAGGGAACATAAACCGAGGCATCGGTAACTGAATCCTCGCAGATAAAAGATTTATACTTTGACTACGTATGTTATTATGATGAAGTCAGACGGTGGTCAGGCTGGTCAGTTGATATACTGTTCGATACAAAGTTCCTAAGGGCACGTGCATCAAATGGACATGATTACAAGACACATGTGAATTACTCAAGATTCTTTCAAGTAAAGGGTCAAATCCCTCATTATCACTTGGGGACCCTGGAAGCTATACATTTTTCAATTTATCAAGAGGTGTCAGAATTGCCTCCGCCCAACCTCACAAACACTTAAACCCTATAAATTTTCCATTTTTCAAAAGCTCACCCAATAATTGATTATATACTTGTGAGCATAAATAGCTCATGTTGCTATTATCTAATGTTTTATAAGATATGGCAAGAAGGCTGAGCTGTCTAACAAAGGCAAAGCAAGGATGGCATGATGAACGTTTCCTGATTGCCCTCTTCTTATAGATGGCATTCAAGGGAAGAGTGAAGCGTGAGGCGATTATTGAAATGTTTAGATTGTAAAGCCTGTGTGGTCCCCTCATAGACTTCCGCTATTAGAATTATATTTTGGGGTGAATGTAATAGAGATTACTATTTATTTCTCTTATTTAATGATATACATGCTTGGATGATGTTATCTTTCTTTTGTCAATTATTAACGGTGCCCGAAGTTCGATATGGGATTTTTGAGGCCGTCACAATAGCAGAATATATCCACCTAACAAGTTGGATATTTTTCTAAGTCCTTTTCCATCTCTTAAGTAAGGACTATATTACATCATCAATTCTTATAAAAGTAAGGACAGAATTCTTTAAGCAAGAATAATATAAGCATAGTGCATCAACAAATTCAATCATCAAATAATATCTATCAGTACACATATTTAATATTATTTTATTATCCTAGACCACAATATCATTCTTAAAACCAACAAGAAAATAAAAATTAATATAGTATGAATAAGAACTACTTAAATGTTTCTACCATTTTGTCACTATTTTTGTCTAGCTTAATGATAAAATTGCAAAACTGTAGAGAACAAAAGTTTTAGATTTTTTAAGGACCTTTACAAAATGATATGATTCATAAACTTTAGATTTAGATTTGTAGCGAATTTTACAAGTTTATTGTCCAAATCCCTATTACGGAACATATAGTTAACAAAAAATGAATTTTTTGACCATGTTCTGTTCATTATTTTACAAAACTCAAAGAATGATAATGTTAATTCACTCATGCTTATATTAGTCTTACTTATAAAGAATAATTGAATTTATTTTTATAAGAATTGTTGATATAATATAGTCCTTACTTATTCAATGAAAAAGGACTTAGAAAGATATCCAACTTGTTAGGTGGATATAAATAGTTTTAGTTAAGCAAGGATTTGATCACAAGTGAAGACTCTGCTCATTGATCAGTAATGATGCTAAAGCTACGAAGAAAATTCTAAGGACAGACTTGCTTAGAATGGAAATAAGTAAGGTTCTAAATAGAAAGACCTTTTACTAAGATCTAAGCTGACTTTATGTCAAAAAAGCACTTCACCGTTTTTACTTTACTTAGTCAACTTCTACAAAGTATTTCAAAAAGTACTAGAAGATAAAATAACTGTTACTTTATTGACTAAGTAAATGACTGTAAAGGTGCAAGTCATTGTCAAGAAAGTACAACTTCCAACAAATCTATTTTTAAATTACCAACGGATAGATTTTTGGAGGAGTATAAATAGGAGTCATAAGTTTCATTTATGACAAGTGAACTACCAAGAAGTGCTATGACATTGGATACTCTCACACATCAGCAAGAATCTCTTGAAGAGCTTGAACTAGTGCTATCTTATCTGCTCAAAAAAGAGCTACTTCCTTAGAGATAGCAAACACAAATTCATTAATTACTTATTTGTCAGTGGTACTAAGCAAGTTCTTAGTCACCTAGTTTAAGCAAGAACTTTGTGTTCTTTGTAACTGTGTGTTTCTCAGTGGTTTCCTTCTTAAGTAACAAAGAAAAAGAGTGGAGTAGGTTAGGCCGAATTACTATAAAAATCTCCTTGCTTTCTCTTTTCATTACTGCTCATTATTTACTCTGCTTATCCCTCTACCCTTACTTGGCTTAGTCTTTGCTAGACTAAAGATTTCACTGATATTGCTACTTAAAATCATTTTGTATTTACAAGGGGTAATTTGTTAAAATTCCACTGCTAAGTTTTTTCAAAATATATGCAAGATCTTTTATAAACATTTTTATCAACATATTTCTTTTCTTTACCCTTAAGGGTGCATGAAAGCTTGAAAGGTAAATCATCAGCATATAAGATAGTGCCAGTTAAAATCTGTGATTTTTCCTTACACAGAAAAGATAAATGATTATTATTATCACCACAGTTCCAGCACACTTTTCTAGGGGCTTCTTGAATAGGGGTGTAGTTACTACCAAGGTCTGATGCACTCTTATCCCCTCATGACTGTGTATTCACTGATGCATAGTCTAGTCCCTTCTTGATTGGGAGTTTGAGTGCTTCGGCAAGAATAGGTTTCTTGCTTCTCCCGCCACTTGTGGAAGCTTCAGACATTAGAAAAACATTCCCTTTTTCTAACTTTGTCACAGCCTTTACAAATTTGATAGGTTGTATAGGCCTTTTTCCAAAGCTAGTTGCATTTTCAACCTCAATAGGAGGTTGCTTCACTAGAGTCTCTTCATAGCCTAAACCAGATTTGTGATTAGATTTCTGACAATTTAATTGATTATCCAATTTCTTGCTTGATTCATTCCATTTCTTTATGACTTCCATTTTTTGTTTAAGAAGATTTGAGGTTCATTCCTCTCTTTTAACAGCACAGTCAAGGAGATTCTTAGTTCTTGAGAGTTCTTTTTCAAGATTCTCAAGTCTAGTTAGTTTTGATTCTAAAAGAGTATTTTGAGTAGTCAAATGCTCATTTATTTTTTGTACTCTCTCAGTCTCAGCTACAACACTCCTTAAAGTGTCATACAGATCTTTTATCTTACAAGTCATTTTCTTAACAGTTTTAACACAATCATTTCTAGACATGTGAGAGGAATTTCAAGACTTACTTGTGAGTTGCTACTATTAGTGGATGAGGCCATCAGGGCTAGGTTGATATATTCCTCAGTGTCTTCTCATTTCAGTCAACCCAGTCATTTCCCTCTGCAATATAGGTTTTTCCCTTCTTGTGGCCTTGCGGCACTCATTTGCAAGGTGACTCATCTCATTGCATTTGTAGCACTTTATTCTTGATTTATCAATAAAGCTTTTGGTGCTACTAAGTTTCTTCGCTGAAAATCTTTTTGACCCTGATGGTTTTTGAAATTTCAGCTTGAAAAACCTTTTTGCTAGAAAGGCCATGGTTTCATCTAGTTCTTTTAACTCTTCAGGAGTATACTTAGTCTCCTTTGAGTCAACTTCTTCTTCTTCTTCCAGACTTTCTTCAGCATCCCCCGATTGCCACTTCATCAAGACACTTGGTCTTGTTTCTTCTTTGTTCTTTCTAGTAGCCATCAGGGCTCCAGATTTAAGCTTCCTGGCATCCCTTGACATTTCAGATATTTATTGAACCTCTAGTTCATATGTCTTTAGGGTGCCATAGAGCCTATCCAAGTCTAGGATATTCATGTCCTTGGATTCCCTAATGACTGTAGTCTTTGGATCCCACGATATAGAAAGTGCCCTCATGAATTTTCTATTGATGTCTTTGTTGGCATAGCTCTTCCCATACATCCTCAGGTCATTTACCAACCTGTTAAATCTGTCAAACATTTCAGTGAGTGTTTCACCATTTTTCATTATGAACCTCTCGTACTGTTGTGTCAACAGCTGTAGTTTGTTTTCCCTCACATCCTCAATACCATCACACAAGATCTGAATAGTATCCTATATAGATTTAGACGTTGTAAGATTCATGATACTGTTTAGCATATCATCGTCTAAACCATTATATAGGATGCCTGTGACTTTTAGATCCTTCTTTACTTTCTCTCTTTCCTCTAGAGTCATTTCTTCAGTAGTCTTTGGAACTAATCTTTCTGGAACACTGACTCCATTGACAACCTCTTGAGGAATGAGCTTCTTTGGAACGTGAAGGCCTTCTTCTAGAATTTGCAAGTATTCATCATCAATTGCTCTTAGATGAACTATCATTCTTTGTTTCCAGAAAAAGTACTTTCCCCTTTCCAACATGGGGACTTTGCTATTTCCAACTTTGTTAGCCATTTTCAACGATCGTCTAGCAAGTATAATCTGCTAGTTGGCTCTGATACCAATTGTTAGAACTAAATAAGCTCAAGTGTTTGTAGGGGGGGGGGGGTTTGAATACAAACACTCAAAACTTTTTGCTCTTAAAGAAAAACTTGTTAATCACTGTCGGAAATAACTACAAGAACAGAAAAACTATAATGAGTATTAAGATGAACACACAAGCATTCAAGTTAAAATTGTTGTATTAAAACTTGATGTTTTTCTGGAAATCTGTTTAATCACAAATGTGATTAATCAGCTACAATCTGTAATAAATTACAACTTCAAATCCACACTCACTATCTTCTAACTTTCTTTGAATATTTCTCTCAAGATATATTACAAAACTTCTCTCTAGTATTTGTGTGCTTCTATTTGTTGGTTAATCCGTTGGATATCCATATTTTGTAATGAGAACTCTTTTGCATATATAGAAGATCAGTTGTTGAACTCACATGCTTAGACGTACTACTTTTTCAACTTGGCCGCATATATGTCACATCGTTGTCCATTTTGGAATGATGTGTCAGACTGCTAATGACTTTTGTTGCTTCTTTTTCATCCTCTAATATTCGAGCATTTAATGATCGAGAGTTGTCATTGGATCACCAAATTTCAAGAAACATCTTTTCAGTTATATCTCTTGCTTTTGTGTCAAGCTTCAATGATTTGCGTGTAAAACCTGATGACAAGTATATGCAGTCATAACTATCCCTTGATAACAAGCCCTGATTTGGACTTGATCATTGCTTATGGATCCCCTGATGGCAAATCCTGTTTAAGACTTGATTAGTGCTTCATGCTTTACTCAAGTTAATCTATTTTTGTAGAGTTATCCAAGTGTTTCTTGATCTACTAATATTAAGACTTACAACATCTACTGATGGCTTCCACTGAGCAGTGTTGAGCATTTCCCCTGACGAGTTCCTTATCACTGTCATGCCTTGATAGATTCCCCTGAAAAGTTGGCCTGCTATTGTCATGCCCTGACACGTTCCCCTGATGGGTTGATTTGACAATGTTATGCCCTGGCGCATTCCTCTGACGGGTTCCCCTGATTGGTTTCAATCACTGAATCTTTGTCGATTTCGTCTGGAATGTCTGATGTGCGGAATACTCAAAAGCTTGTAAGTAACTTCAGACATTCTCTACTATACTATTAAGTCTTTTAGATGTTTTCACTGATGACTTGAATAGTGTAGAGTAGTTCATCCCCTGATGACTAAATTGAGCATCAGTGGATGCAAAACTTGTGCAACTATATTAAGGTTTATTGAATACCTTAAGTATTTATAGATGTATAAAGAAAACTCTAAACATCATCATCATTTGTACCTAACATGTTAGAAAAACACTATTCAATCCTCTTCTAGTATTTTCCCTTTGGGAGCTAACAAAAAGTTTTAGGGGACAAAATATCTTTAAAAAATATAAGGCTCATCAAAATCGAATTTATGATCGATTTTACATAAGTTTTACAAAATTCCAGAAGTTATCTACATTATTTTCTACAAATTCACTTAAAACTTTTATATTTCTGTTTCCCACAAAGAAGTTAACTCCACATGAAAGCAAACATCGAAGAATTAGTATCTTGTTTCATTCATGTCAAGTTATATAAGGGTAATACCATATTAATAACCTTTTAAATTTTCAAATGACGTAACCATAACTTTCATGCATACAATTTCAATAATATATTATTAGGCCTATACACGCATTAGACTAAATCATTGAAGTATAGATACAATGCAACATCAGATCATAGAGCTAAAAAAACTCAAGCCAACACAATTAATAATCATGTAGCTTTTGCAGGTATCAATAGTACAAAATGAAGTTTGACAATGGAATTACCTGCACTTGAATTACACTCCCTCTTGTTCTGTTATGTTCTTGTTGTATTTTGTTTTTGTTATATTCCATTTTTAAATAAAATCTAAGTGTTTTGATTTTCTCAATTTTTACAAAGTTAAATTTAGTAAGGTTTCCAATAAGACAAGGTCTCAAGACATTTATCTTAATTCAACAAATTTTAAAATTTAAAATTTAGGATCCCTAATTTACTTTCAAGTGGGTGATCTTGTTTGGTTGCATCTGAGGAAGGAAAGGTTCCCTAATTTACGAAAACATAAGTTAATGCCGCGGTCAGAGGGTCCTTTCAAGATTGTAGAAAAGGTCAACAACAATGCCTTCAAGTTGGAATTGCCAGGTGAATATGGTGTAAGTGCAACTATTAATATCGGTGATTTAGCTCCTTATCTTCACGATGACGATGTGGCTCAATTGAGGACAATTATTTCTGAAGAAGAGGAGGATGATCCGTTGGAGTCATTGGGTGCCAAACAAATGAATGTAATTTCAGGAGGAAACATAAATCTTGCTTGGAAGGAATTATCCTTAGATTTATTTTCTATTAATACATTTGTAGGAGGGTGGTTAGGAGGGGCTATTCAACCTATAGTTACTTTGCTTACACGCGGGGATGTGAGATTTAGTTGAAGAGTGGATGGAAACTAGCGTCAGGGGATGCGCCTGGCGTCAGGGGATGTTTAACACATCAGGGACTAAAACTGGTGTCAGGGGATGCGTCTGGCGTCAGAGGATAACTAACGCATCGGGGACTAACGATGATGTCATCAACGGATGTTATTGTTCTATCAGAGACTGCGACTGACGTCATCATCAGGGGAAGTATTGTGCATCAGAGACTAGTCTCGTCATCAGGGACTAATTTAACCTGTCAGGGGATAATTAGTCTCCAACAGTCTATTTCATCCGTCAGGGATTTGTTTAGTCTCTGATAGTGTAATTGATCCCTCAGGGGATCATTAGTCTCCGACAGACAATTATCCACTAACTGGTACAATTATGTTATTTCTTATATTTTATTATTTTCCGTGTTTGTTTTGGAAATTGTTTCCAGTTTGCATTAGAATATCTATTTTCCTTATTAGATTAGATATCTCTCCATTATGGAATTCTTTCCATTGTAAATTCTTTCCGAAGTGGGAATTAGGATTTATTTTTAGCTTATAAATAGCTGCTTGTAATATTCATTAAAGAGACTTTTGAATAAAAAAACTTGTGTGAGTTTTTACTTACGTTTATCCGAAAGTTGGTGGTTAATTCTTTTATACTTTCACAACTGATTTGTGTTAGCTTTGTGGGTGATTAATTTCTTTAAGCAAACTAACCAAATTGATCCTTTAGTGTATTTCTGGTGATTAATTTCTTTACGAAATCTTCCTAAAGTTATTTTTCGCAACCTGTGTTTGATCCTACCGGATCAAATACATCATCTTGGTATCAGAGCTTTGGTGGACAAATTGTTCTTGATTTATTCTGCAACTTACAACCTAATGGCTGGAGAAGAAGAACAAATTATTCCATGGGGACTTACCATGGAGCAACCACAAAACTTGCGCCGCAATAGACAGATCAATGTCCTGACCTAAAAGATGAACGAGTTACTAGCTAGGTTGGATCAAAGGAACCCTTCTACGAGTTCAAATCGAAGTACAAGTTCTGCTTGCACTTCAGATTCAGAAGGAGAAGAAGTGGCTAGGCTAGCACCAAGGAGGCAGAGAGACAATGCTGACGATGATAAGGGTCTGAGGTTAGATATCCCAGACTTCGATGGCAGCATGAAGCCTGAAAAGTTCTTGGAATGGTTACAAAGAATTGAGAGAGTCTTCGAATACAAGGACTATGTGACCACAAGAAGTTCAAGGTGGCAGTATTAAAATTCACAGGTTACGCTAATCTGTGGTATGAAAATTTAAAGAATAAAAGAAGAAGAGAAGGTAAGTCATGCATAGGATCTTGGGAAGCTTTAAAAAGTAGGATGAAGAAATGGTTCCTACCTACGGATTACATGCAAGACGTGTTTCTAAAACTGCAAAGTTTCAAACAAGGGCCACTGTCGATGGAAGAATACACGGTGGAGTTTGAGAAACTCACCATGTTGTGTGATCTGGAAGAAAGGCCCAAACATAAGATGGCTCATTCTTAACTGGACTAAATAATAATATCGCTGAAAGGGTGGAATTATAACCCTACTGGTCCTTTGAAGAAGTATGCAAGGTGGCCATGAGAGCTGAAAAACATGCCAAGACCAAGGTCAATAATTATATACGACTAGTAAACAAAATGGTGGAAAGAGGGAAAATTGAAAGGAGGAACGAGGCACCACCTATGCCGAAATTCACTCCTACCTTTGACAAGTTCAAAAAGGACAAAGGTAAGGCTTCTACGCCCTTGGCGATAGAAGATAGACGAATTTGCTTCAAGTGTAAAGGCTATGGACACATGCAGCATGATTGTCCTAGCAACAGAGTAATGACTCTCCATGATGTTGAAGAGATTGAGGCATCCTATGCTTCAAGGGAGAGAGAAACACTTGAAGAAGAGGAGTCAATTGGTTGTAGAGAAACTGAAGATGATTTCGAGGCTGATTCTGAAGAGGAGCCTGAAATTCGTGGTTCGCAGTTGATAGTCCGGAGATTATTGCAGGCTAAACCAGTTCCCTTGGAAGCTGACCAAAGGGATAAGATCTTCATGACTAGAGTGTTGGTAAAAGAAAAACTGTGCAATCTGATAATTGATCCAGGTAGCTGCACCAATGTGGTCTCTACTACATTGATTGATAAATTAAATTGGCCAACGTCACCCCATCCCAAACCATACAAGTTACATTGGCTGAGTGATGGAGGAGAAGTTAAGGTGACGAAGCAAGCACTGATTTCCTTCGAGATTGGCAAATTCAAGGATCAGGTGCTATGTGATGTTTGTGTCATGGATGCTTGCCACATACTATTGGGAAGACCATGGCAGTACGACAGGTTTGTTAAGTATAACGGCAGAACAAATGTATACATTGCCAAGGTAGGCAACAAGAAGACTACTCTAAAACCTTTATCCTCTCTTGGTGCACGCAAAGAGAGTTTAATGGTGAGTGAGAAACAATTCCAGTCTGAACTGGAACAGGAAGGGTAGTGCTACTTGCTGATTGCTGTGGGTTTTCAATCTAAGCAGAAGCCCGAAGGATTAAACAAGGATGTGAAGAAATTGTTGGAAGAATTTAAGGATGTGTTTCCTGAAGACTTACCACCAGGTTTGCCACCTATTAGAGGAATTGAGCATCAGATTGACTTGATTCCAGGAGCATCATTACCAAACAAGGCAACTTATAGATGTAACCCCCGGGAAGCTAAAGAGATACAGAGACAGATTGAGGAGCTGATGGAGCGAGGTTATGTACGAGAGAGCATGAGCCGTTGTGTTGTTCCAACTTTGGTGGTACCAAAGAAGGATGGAACATGGAGGATGTGCATTGATAGTAGGCAGTTAACAACATTACTATCAAGTACAGATTTCCAATTCCAAGATTGGATGACTTACTAGATGAACTTCATGGTTCAGTGGTATTTTCCAAAATAGATCTTCGCAGCGGATATCACCAAATAAGGATAAGAGAAGGCGATGAATGGAAGACAGCGTTCAAGACAAAGGTGGGTTTGTATGAATGGTTGGTCATGCCTTTTGGACATAGCAATGCACCAAGTACCTTCATGAGGCTGAATAATGAGGTACTAAAACCCTTCTTGGGAAAATTTGTTGTGGTGTATTTAGATGATATACTTATATATAGTAAAACTATTGAAGATCATCTTAGACACTTGAGATTGGTGTTTGAAATGTTGAGGAAGCAACAGCTATACGTCAAGTTGGAGAAGTGTTACTTCTTGGTTCCTAGCGTAACTTTCCTAGGCTATATAGTATCAAAAGATGGAGTTTTAGTTGACCCATCAAAAGTGGAAGCTATCAAATCTTGGCCAGCACCAACTACAGTGATAAAGGTAAGATCCTTCCATGGTCTTGCTTTGTTTTATAGAAGATTTGTTCAGAATTTTAGTAGTGTGGTTGCACCTATTACTGAATGTATTAAAAAGGGAAAATTTGAGTGGGCAAAAGCTGCTCAGAAGGCATTTGAAAAGGTGAAGGAACTGTTGTGTGATACACCAGTATTGGTTTTACCTAATTTTATAAGTCCTTTTGAAGTAGAGTGTGACGCAAGTGGAGTTGGCATAGGAGCTGTCCTAGTGCAGAAGAAAAGGCTCATTGCTTATCTTAGTGAAAAGCTCAATGGTGCAAGACTGAACTACTCGACTTATGACAAAGAGTTCCATACAATAGTGAGAGCTCTTGACCATTGGAGTCATTATTTGCAACCGAATCATTTCATATTGCATTCGAATCATGAGGCTTTAAAATACATCCATGGGCAGCAGAAACTAAATCCTCGTCATACTAAGTGGGTTGAGTTTTTGCAATCATTTAGTTTCTCTTCAAGGCATAAACATGGCAAAGATAATGTTGTGGCTGACGCATTATCAAGAAGATATACATTGTTGGGGGTACTGAATTCGAAATTGCTCGAGTTTGAATTAATCAAGGAATACTACAAGCTGAACCTTGATTTCCAACCAATAATTGAATCGTGTGCACGGGGAGCTAAAAGAGAGTACGTGCTTCAAGATGGATTCTTGTTCAAAGGTAACTGCTTGTGTATTCCATCTTGTTCAATTCGAGAATTATTGGTTAGGGAAGCTCATGGAGGAGGGTTGGCTGGACATTTTGGCATTACCAAGACGTTAACAGTATTGCAAGAACATTTCTTTTGGCCAAAAATGTAGGGAGATGTTACTGGGGTGATTGTGCGATGTGCGACATGTCAAAAAGCAAAGAGCACATTTCATCAGGGGTTATACACTCCTTTGCCTGTCCCGAATTCTCCATGGAAGGATGTAGCCATGAACTTCATTATAGGATTGCCTTGGACTCAACGAGGTAACGATTCGATAATGGTGGTGGTGGATAGATTTTCCAAAATGGCGCACTTCATGGCTTGTCATAAAACAGATGATGCGTCTCAAGTGACTGATTTGTATCTGAAAGATGTGGTTCGATTGCATGGTGTACCACGAATCATAGTTAGTGACTGAGACACTAAATTTATAAGTTATTTTTGGAAGACGTTATGGAAACTGTTGGGCACTAAATTGTGTTTCAGTACTTCACATCATCCTCAAACGGATGGGCAAACATAAGTGACCAACAAAACATTAGGAGTCTTGTTGCGTGGGTTGGTGAGTAAAACTACAAAAGATTGGGATGTCAAGCTTGCACATGCTAAGTTTGCTTACAACAGATCTCCTACCTACGCCACAAAACATTCTCCCTTTGAAGTGGTTTATGGTGAGAATCCTAGAATCCCAGTGGATTTAATTCCTTTGCCAAAGGGTGAGTATGTCCATATTGACACTAAAGCAAAGGCTTAGGCCATGATCAAGTTGCATGCCCAAGTACGAGCCAAGATCGAGAAAGTAAATGCAAGGTATAAAGCTCTAATCAACAAGCATCGTAAACAACCTGACTTTCAAGTGGGTGATCTTGTTTGGTTGCATCTGAGGAAGGAAAGGTTCCCTAATTTACGGAAACATAAGTTAATGTTGCGGTTAGAGGGTCCTTTCAAGATTGTAGAAAAGGTTAACAACAATGCCTTCAAGTTGGAATTGCCAGGTGAATATGGTGTAAGTGCAACTTTTAATATCGGTGATTTAGCTCCTTATCTTCACGATGACGATGTGGCTCAATTGAGGACAATTATTTCTAAAGAAAAGGAGAATGATCCGTTGGAGTCATTGGGTGCCAAACAAACGGATGTAATTTCGGGAGGAAACATAAATCTTGCTTGGAAGGAATTATCCTTAGATTTATTTTCTATCAATACATTTGCAGGAGGGTGGTTAGGAGGGGCTGTTCAACCTATAGTTACTTTGCTTAAACGCGGGGATGCGAGATTTAGCTGAAGAGTGGATGGAAACTGGCGTCAGGGGATGCATCTGGCGTTAGGAGATGTTTAACGCATCGGGGACTAAAACTGGCGTCAGGGGATGCGTCTGGCGTCAGAGGATAACTAACGCATCGGGGACTAACGATGATGTCATCAACGGATGTTATTGTTCTATTAGAGACTGCGACTGACGTCATCATCAAGGGAAGTATTGTGCATCGGAGACTAGTCTCGTCATCAGGGACTAATTTAACCTGTCAGGGGATAATTAGTCTCCGATAGTCTATTTCATCTGTCAGGGAATAATTAGTTTCCGACAGACAATTATCTATTAATGGGTACAGTTATGTTATTTCTTATATTTTATTATTTTTCGTGTTTGTTTTGGAAATTGTTTCCAGTTTGCATTAGAATATCTATTTTCCTTATTAGATTAGATATCTCTCCATTATGGAATTCTTTCCATTGTAAATTCTTTCCGAAGTGGGAATTAGGATTTATTTTCAGCTTATAAATAGCTGCTTGTAAATAGCTGCTTGTAATATTCATTAAAGAGACTTTTGAATAAAAAAACTTGTGTGAGTTTTTACTTACGTTTATCTGAAAGTTGGTGGTTAATTTTTTTATACTTTCACAACTGATTTGTGTTAACTTTGTGGGTGATTAATTTCTTTAAGAAAACTAACCAAATTGATCCTTTAGTGTAGATTTCTGGTGATTAATTTTTTTACGAAATCTTCCTAAAGTTATTTTTCACAACTTGTGTTTGATTCTACCAGATCAAATACATTCGTTCGAAAATAACTGGAAGAGCAATTCAATGAACTTATTCAAAAGTCAAATTGTCTAAAAATATGAAATTAAAATTAAACATCAAGTTCTCAAAGATAGTGCGCCTATATAATCATTGCATCTCGAATAACTTAATTCTCCATCTCCAAAATTTGAAATATTAAAAGATGAGTTACGGAGTCCAATAAATAACTAACCTCCCTAACTAGATGTATCAAGTGTTTTATCAGTATTTATACATCAATATCAAATAGTGATAGTTCAATATATGTAAAAATAAATGTAAAACATAAGTATCATATTTTCATAAACATGTATATTCAAATAAATTGTATAACAGTCTTCAATTTAGATTCGAAAATTCAAAATATTAGATGTTGTACGCCATACTAAATATCAGAGATTACACGTTAATGAGGAGTATCAAAAATTATTTTTTTATTCTTTTCTTTTCTAATTCAAAACTTATGAGCAAAGCGTTAACGACATCAACTTATGATTGAGAGTTGACATACCATACTTCTAAAATGACAAGCATGCATCCCAACATATTAAATTTATTTCGTAGGTCGGTGATACCTCGTAAACGTACTGATATGGTATAACTGTTGTAACTAATATTTTCTCAATTTAAGACTTGTTCGACACTACAAATTACTTTTAGATTATAATCTAATTTTAACTTATAAAATTACTTTTTGAAAATAAGTAAAAATTGTTTTTATTTTTTTGAACCATAAGACAATATCAAAACCTTACTGTTTGTTTAAACAATAACTTTGAATTAAAAGTCACTCTAAAAGTAGGTCCGAACATGTTGTTAGATTCATTTGCCCAAATAGTTGAGAATTACATTTTTTTTTAACTTAAACTTTGATTTTAATCAATTTTTAGAAATTAAAATGTTTAACTTTTCAACTTAACATGGAAAAGTTAAAACTTAACTTTAAAGTTGAAAAGTTCTAAGCTTTTGAATTGGGCACTTACATATAGTTGCACTTTGATTTTTCAAGCCCACTAATTTTGAGACAATTATATACTAGTCAGAATCTGACAATGTAAAAACAATTCCCAGTGGTCTCTCCGTTTTTCACGTCTCTCCACTCGATTCATCTCTTCTTCGCTCCCACTCTCTCTCGGTTAAGGTACGATTCTTCTATAATCAACTGATTTCAGTTCAATGTTTTGATCATTAATTTGATTATTTCCTTGCATTCTGACTCGGAACCAACTTCTCAATCCAGTGTAGTCATCGAAGAATATTTGAATTTTACTAAATTTTTGATTCTATGGTTTTTTGTTTCCTAAATCTTTCAATTCCTATGAACATGCGTATATAGCATGATCGTGATGCTGTTTGTATGGAATTGTGATATATAATGAATGTGTTTGACTTGACGAAATTGCAACTCACTCTTGGCGAGTGATGTGATATAGAATGAATGTGACTACCAGATCTGTTGTTGAATTTTGATATGAGTAAATATGAAATGCTGCAGTGGAATTGGACTTCGCGATGGTCTTCTTTAGAAGTGTTTCTCTGCTTTCAAAGCTGCGTTCTCGTGCTGTAAGCCATATGTTTCATGTGCAGTGATATTTGTCTTTGTAATGCTTGGCTTCTATGAATTTTCATTTTCCTGCTGTTTTGCTTGACAGGTTCAGCAATCTAATCTCAGCAATTCTGTTCGTTGGTTTCAAGTCCAAACCTCTTCTGATCTTGTGATTCTTCTCTCTTGTGCTGTTTGTTTTGAGAAAGAGAGCTAAAAAGTATCGGAGTACTTTGAGAATAGGATCTGAGCTATATCTGGATATATTATAATCTTCTTATTCTGTTTCTCTTGAGCTATTTCTGTCATTGGCATTATGCTCTTCCTCTTGCTTTACCATCCCCCAAAACCCCCCACCCTCAATCCCACCTATATTATTGTGCCTTGTTTTTATATTTTGTCAATATAACTTTTCATACATTTTTTATCATAAAAAATTGTCGAACTGTTAACCGAGGTTTGATTTTGTTTTCGATTACTAGTTTACTACCATGGTTTTGACTTCACTAGATGGAGTCAACATATACAAGTTCAATGGAAAGACCAATTTGAGTTTGTGGTAGGTTTGTATGAGTATGTTCTGATGTTCTAAGGTTTAAAGAAAGATCTAAAATAGGGAAGACGAAATATATAAAATGATGATACATCAGATGTAAATCAGGAGATAAAGAAACATGCTAATTTTCAGATTAAAATCAGGGAAAATATGGAAAACCCCTAACTATCATTCACTCATTCAGCTATGTTCTTGGACAAAGAATTTCAGGAGGTACTGAAAGGGAATGCAACATCTGGTTTATGGACAAAACTGGAGTCTATATTAATGAAAACACTCATTAATAGATTGAAGTCACTAACTGATTGATATTGTTCTTGTATCTTGTGTTGGTTAAGGTTACTAGATGTACTAGTTAGAACAATGCAATGTAAAGGAAGGAGGAACATGGGTCAGCATAATAATGTTAAATCCATACCAGCCCCTACGCAACTAATTATGTGCTATCCTTTGTGTTTAACAAGGGATAAGTATAACTGTATCAGTGATATATTAGTTCATTTGGGTGGCTTTGTTTTTCTCAGTTAGTTAACTTGGTATTGTTTTAGATATTATACTTCAACTCAGTTGAGCAAAGTTGGAAGATCCAATTAATTTTCAGCTCTTCAGTTATAAGAAGATAAAATATTTGTTCTCTACTATTTTTTCAATATTCTGCCAAACAGACAGAGTCAACATTTCTTTATGTGTTTTTGCTGCACATGATGCTTTAAGAAATTATTCTAATGATTGATTTCTAATTATTGTTTTTACTACTTCTCATAATGTTTTTCCTTTGCGTATAGGATCTTCATTCTCATCTTAAGGAACTAATTCCAGAACAGCAGGTAGATATTACTAGTTTTCTATTTCTTAATCAATCTTCAATGGCTCCTTTCTGATTAAGATAGTGCTAATATCCAATACATGTATTTGTTTGTGTGTGTGTGTGTATAGATACTAGAAAAGGGAGATGCTTACCCTATTGTTGTGCCCATTAAGCTACACAAATAGAAACAAGTTCATCTAAAGTTTCATCCAGTATAATGTTATATCGACATTTTCATAGTATTAAATTTGAATGAATCAAAACCCTAGATAGTAAAAGGTTCACAAAATCTTGAAGCAGATGAAGTTTCCCATTTATCATATTTTTGCATACTTATTTCATCCATATGGTTGAATAAAAGGGGTCAAAATGGTGACGTCTTTTATGGTTTGCATAGGCAGCATGGCTAAGCTAGCTGTGTAGTTGATTAGCTCCCACTGAAATCTATGTCTTTGTACTCTTCGTTTAATCAGTTGACCTTGCTTGTAATGAGGTTAATGCAGATCAAATTTAAAGTGGTTGGGGTGTGGAAAGATTGTACAAGCAATTGGTTTCTCTTCTAGATAAACATAATGCTATAAACAAGTGTTTTGAGCGTCATAGTGTTATAATATTCAAATCAATATGACTGACTGTTTGAGTCTCTTTTCAGAACATCATCCGTAATTTATTTATGTTTACAGGAGCGCTTAAAAAAACTTAAGGCAGAACATGGAAAGGTTCAACTGGGTAACATAACTGTTGATATGGTAAATGAATTCCTTTTCATTCATCTTTTTTCTTCTATATATATGAATCATGGATAGTCACATATCATTTAAATTTGCTACCCTAAGTTTTGACATGTATCATTTTATTGTATCCTGTTTTCAATATATAAAGGTACTTGGTGGGATGAGAGGAATGACAGGACTACTGTGGGAGACCTCTTTACTTGATCCCGAGGAGGTATACTAGCAACTAACTTGTTCACATACTTGTGCTTTAAGAACTCACTTATTATCTTAGTTGGTAACATACTGGTGCTTTGGGAACTCACCTATTACCTTGTGAAATGCATGTTACGGAGGAAAGAACTGTATTTTTATGGTTTGGCAACAAGATTGTTATTACTATTACTAACATAATCCTCGTGATTATATTGTTTCTTTCTCAGGGAATTAGATTTCGGGGATTGTCTATACCTGAATGTCAGAAGTTATTGCCAGGAGCAAAGCCTGATGGAGAGCCATTGCCTGAGGGTCTGCTTTGGCTTCTCTTAACTGGAAAGGTCAGTAGTCAGGATGTCTGAAGAACTAGGAACATAACAGGTCAACATGAATTTCAGATCCTGTTCAGAGAAAAAAAAAAGAAGTATGAAGCTGAGGAATATCAAAATAAAAAATCTATTATTCTGGCCAAACAGTTCTTGACTCCACTAGGTGAACAAACGAAAAGTCATAACAGAAGTTTATTAATTGAATTTCAAAAAATGCCTTACCACAGAAGGTAAGTGCAATTTAACTAGGGTGACTAGGATATTTCTGGACTTTAAGAGTTCTTTAAATTTTGACTGTTAGACTTTCAGATTATTCTTGTTTCTGTAGTACTATCTCCATATTTCAGACATTTTTTCCGAGACTAACAGAAATCAGTTAGGAAATTACCAAATGAGGTGTGCAATTCCACTCTTCTACATCAAAGTAAACGTTGTTTACTCTATCAAGATATCATCTTTGAGGTTCTTAATTTTTTGATTTAAACTTTTCTTCCTTGTTTGGAATATATTATTGTTGTACATTTTTTTAAGGTGATATATGTGGGCTTTTGTGAATTCCTTTTGTGATTTATATGCCTTAGTTGAGGCTTTCCTTTTGCTAATCAATCTTGGTAAAATGTACTTATAAAAGAAAATTACTTTAAAAGTTCAATATTGCAGTCAATCTTACTCTTTAGTTTCTCTCGTTCTCTACGCAGGTACCAACTAAAGAGCAAGTAGATGCATTATCCAAGGAATTGCGGAGTCGCGCGGCGATTCCAGGTTTTATTGTTTTCTAGATCAATCTTTAACTTCTCATAAATCAATCGTCTATCCGGGCGCGTGTTTGTTTGATTTCCATTCTGATTCCTCCTCACTGCCGTTTGATTTGGGCTGTATTAGGCTCTTTTAGGTCACAATATGTTAAAAAGTTATATTGTACGTGTAGAAAAAACTGGGAAAATATATTTTTGAGCAGCTAACGTCCTTCCCAATTTTTTATATTACAAAATGGAAATCTTTGCAGCATTTGTTGCTATGGATGAAAAGTAAGCTTGATTCAGATCTTTTCCTATTCTAGTACTTCGTGGAAATAAGACATCAAACTTGTATTATATTCGTAAGCAACTATTTTAAAATTTACAAATAAGTGGAGGTAATAAACTATTCAAACTCACATTACATTTAATCAGTTTCTTTTCCCTAAAGATTTCAATTACTCCATTTCTTTTACAACAGAACTTACAGACTGTAGTTCATCTTCTTAAATGAAATAATACCTGAAGCCAGTGTGGTGTGCTCTTGTGTTATATGCATATTGTCTATATTAGTTCTGCGTGAAGCCTTTATATTGTAAAATATGTAATGTATGTTCAAAGAGAGGCCCTACATGACTGTCAACTTCATGTATATAAATTGTGTTTTGCCTCTTCTTATTTAGCCATGCAAGTTAATATATTGGTGATTGTGCTTGCAGATCATGTATATAAAACCATTGATGCATTACCTGTTACAGCTCATCCTATGACTCAATTTGCAACCGGGGTTATGGCTCTTCAGGTTGATTATTGAACAAACTACATTGCTTTATTGTTATACACTTATAATTCCATTGTTCTGCACCATTTTTCCCTTCAGCTGGCTGC
The DNA here is from genome assembly GCA_014636745.2 of Centella asiatica. Lineage (NCBI taxonomy): Eukaryota > Viridiplantae > Streptophyta > Magnoliopsida > Apiales > Apiaceae > Centella > Centella asiatica. The sequence goes on along the minus strand of CM025786.1, from coordinate 46,673,245 downwards.
CCATTTGTTTGAAAAATGCGCATTGATAGAGGTGTGATGAGAACTCTGGTTATTTATTACTACTATTATTTTTCATGTGGAGCAGCAACTAACAATGGTTAGAATATTATGAAATTTCCTCCCATACAGGCCAGAAAAAAAACAGAAGATAAATAATGAATAATAAATTTTCCTCTCACTCCCTCCCTTATTAAGCATAATGCTGGGTTCTATGGCAGCAGAAGATGATGACAGTGAAGGATAGTGGTGGGATTGAGAAAGTGATGAGTTTGGAATTTGTTTTGATGTGAGACAATGACAGGGATTCAGATATTATAGGTGTAGCTTACTGGATCCCTTGCCAAACGTTATGTAAAATAAGGACTAGAAGAGTCAAAGAATGAATAATGGAGGACAAATAATGAAAAGAATCCTTCTTAAGTTTCAATTTGTTCCATTTGGAAAATGGATTGCCTTGCAGATACTATTTCCTTTTTTCTTTAATTTTGTCGAAATTCTCGTTTTTGATATAGTATTTTAGTCCTTATGATGCTAGTCTGATCTTTTAAAATATGAGTGTCTTGTTAAGCGGAAGGAATGAAATAAACTGGATTAGTTTTTCTGAAATAAATATTATGTGAATTCTTCAGTTGATTCCATCTTCTTCTTATGCATGGAAAAGTACAATCTTGGGTTAAGAAACAATAATTGTTTTTGCTAAATGTATAAATGTAATTCTGTTGCAATTCCTTCTTGATATCTTCCAAGGAAAATTTGATTTGCAATCCAAGTTGATGGGTTAGAGATTTCATCCGTGCAGTTCTGTGCTCAAGTTTTTGGAAGACCTCCATTTTGTGCTGTCACTAATTTTTCAATTTTTCCATTTTTTTAATTTATTTATAATTTCTTCTTAGTTTTTGCTTCCTCCATCCCAAAAAGCAACTGGCTTAGTTATGAATTTTGAGGTCAAATTGACCAATTTTAGAATTAAAATATATTCCATTTTCTTCTGAATATAGGCAAAGAGATTATAAAATCATAAGAAAGTGCATGTATTTTACTACAAGATCCAACTTTTAGAATCTTAGAAATATTAATTAATTTGCTTAATTATCAATTTTAAAATTGGTCAATTTGATAACTTTTAGGAGATTTGTTCATTGTTTGGTAACTTTGATCACATTGGGTTGTGATTTCCTTGTTTAGTATGACCAGTGCATGTATACTATTAAGGTTTTGTTTTGGATAGATATTATAATCTGATAGCTTCTCTTTGGGCTCGTACATTGAGAAAATTTGAGTATTTTATTTTTCAGACCTTCATAAGGATCGCAAGGAAAATGGTTCATAAAGTAGAAATTCTTTTTGGGTAGACCTGTCATCCATGTTTATTATAATCGAACCAAAAATCATGGTACATGTTCGCTCATTTAAAAATCATTTTTTGCTTTGAGTTTGAAATTCATCTAATAGAAAGTAACAAACAATAATCAAAACATACTTTATGTTATAAAATCAATTATAAATATATGGCATTTATTCATATAATGAACTAATTAGGAATGTTATATAAGTACTACATTTCAAGCAAAACACATGACATATATTTGTTCTGATTTGGTAATATCTAGGTAAGTCGGGTACTGCGGGCATCTCATAAATCTGTATGAATGTATTATTATCGCCATTGAATTGAAATGAGACCACATGTATCAGTGTCTGTGACTTAATTACCATATCCGTTTATCTAAGCATATGTTTAATTTTCCAACTTTAGAGAGTTATTTTTAAAGATTCTAAGAGTTTTGGGACCTAAATCTGCTTTAGTATAGTTTATGTACTAATTTAGTTGCCTATGTTACCCAGTTCGTGATCTGACCCTCAAATATTTCTTTCTACTTTGCTGCAAGCATCGCCATTGATTTATTGTGAGCATATTAGAATAATTGAAGAGGAACCTAATTTTCATGCTTGACTCTTTAACTTTTTTGGAATACTTTTTGCTATCAGGTTCAAAGTGAATTTCAGAAGGCATACGAAACAGGAATCCACAAATCAAAGTGAGTTGATTTCTTTGAAGTTCTGTGATGAGAGCATGCTTGTTTCCACTTTCCATCAATGTAGATATTATTGAAGGTTATTTTCTTTAGATACTGGGAGCCAACATTTGAGGACTCCCTTACTCTGATTGCTCAATTACCGATTGTAGCAGCTTATGTCTATCGCAGGTCAGTGAAGTATATCCAAGTGTTAAGACCATTTTATTTATTCAATCTCCATTGGACTCAACACTATACTATCTTGACATGGCATTGGGTCAATCTCTGAGCACTTGCTGCATTATGCATGTGTAAAATTTTGTGATGTAAATGATTGAAGTTGCATTTAAGTACAAGCATACTTAATTCATAGAACTTTTGACTTTTGATGCTGCTAGAGATCCCGCCTAGGTTATTGTATATTTGGTGCCTCTTCATGGATATTTGTTTGGTGACTTTTGCTTACATTTTTGAAGGATGTACAAGGACAAGAAAATTATATCCATGGATGACTCCCTAGATTATGGTGCAAATTTTGCTCACATGCTTGGTTTCGATAGTCCTAGTATGCAAGAGCTTATGAGGCTCTATGTTACCATCCACACGTGAGTTTGTCCTTCTGTTGTCCAGTATATTGTTATTACTAGTATGCAATGTGGGGATGTACAACTTGTTTTCAGTTTTTAGTAGAAGTTTTAAGTGAAACACTGTCTTCTATCATTAAATAACTCAAACTTGTATATCATAAATTATTACAGTGATCATGAAGGTGGAAATGTTAGTGCTCATACCGGTCATCTGGTTAGTAATTAAGCCTTTTTCCACTCACATCTATCTGCATTTATGAGTAACTGATGTTTTACTTTCTTTGTTTCCTGAAATTGAAGTCTAAGACTCCCTAGTTTTAACTTGACACTGTTGGTGGCTGTACTACGATATAAAGCTAAGTTGGTCCTTGAAAAGGAACCTGATTATATGTTTCATGTGTATTTCAGGTTGCTAGCGCCCTTTCAGACCCATATCTTTCCTTTGCTGCTGCATTAAATGGTTTAGCTGGACCACTCCATGGTTTAGCAAATCAGGTATGTTACCTCTTTTCACCTGTGGTTTCCTGTTTCACGGTTTCACTCAAAAATGGTGGCCTGATATGTAGTACTTTCTCATGCTGCAATTGTCAAATTGAAAACCTTTACTCTCTGAAAGGTATCTCTTTGATTGGTTGCTACATTATACATGTTTGTATTCCTTTGGTGAGCAAACAAATACAAATTTTATAGTGGTTGCCTGTCTGCTGAAGAGGCTTTAAGCATGTTTAAGGAATTTTGAAATGCTCCAATTCTTAACTTGCTCATTCTCTTTGTCCAGACGGTAGTTGCAGTGAGTCGACTGATGATTTATTAGCTGCACTAGCTTTAAAACCTGTGCACAACGTGGGTAAATTTGTAATTATAAATTTAATTATAATTATTTTAGTTTACATAAATAAATTTAATTAATAATTGATATTATAATTGATTTAATTGTCATTGATTAGTTATGGTAAACCACATTATTATTTGGGATTGGCTTGATTATAATTATTTTAAACAGACATATTTGATTAATTGATGTGATTATGATTAATTCAATTGTAATGTATTCTGTGAATGGGCTCATTCTCTGTAGTTATTAATTAATATGATTATGATTAATTTAATTGTGATTTAGTCTTCAAATGGTCTCACTCTAAGTCAGCCAATTTGTAAACGACTCTTGTGAATTAATATAATGGTATAGATGTGTCTGTCATTCTTATAGAACCTTCAATGTTATACTGATTAAATTCATCACCAAAAAAAGATGTAAAACTAAATCATGACTGAAGGTATGGAAAAAGTAGTTATTAGTAAAGAACAAGAATGGAAGATTGCTTAATCATAATTTATTCTCCTCTTTTTTCTCCGTGAGTATGTCCTCTCTAGTCTCCGCAACTAGATCCAGTACATATAAAGCTCCAATTTATCAGTTATCACTTACCAGAAAATTAATCTCTTTTACGTATCTATTTCATGTTTTCATTTTATTTTACAAATGCAATTTCATTTCATGTCCCTTGATGTTTACCTTAATTATCCCTGTGTCCACTTTATGTTGTCAATTCAACATGACAGTATAACACATAATTTAATGGTAGAATATTTGAATTATCATATGCCAACTGTTCAGTTATCCTATCCTTCCTAAGTATATCTCAACTATTTTTCTTAATCATACTCGGTAGGGCTAATACAGGCTAAAGTACATTGATGTCAAATAGTGATAAACATGTAATGTGAAGTTGACCACATAAATTGATAGGAGAAGCATAGAAATACTTTGAAATAGAATTATGATAATACTCTTTGGACTGTAAACTGTACAAGATCAGAGGTAACAGATTCGGGTGATTGACACTTCGAAACGATTAACTGAAGTGGATTTGACTAACGACTGAATTAGCATGTCTTGAAGTGTGATTTTTTTAATAGACTTGTTCTGGTTTTACATTTTCTGTTCACAGTGAACAAATATAGTTTTACTAAAGATCATCAAAGATGGAGACATGGAAATGTATCGACAGGGTTCAAGAAGGCTCCTCCATTTTGCTCTCTTTTTTTATATGATAAAGTATCAAGTTCACCTGATAGTGAATAATATTCAGTATTAGTTAAGAATTTCTTTCCAAGGTTTTGAATAGATTTAGAAAGGAAAAGCTAACATGAGATATACTGCAACTTCCAATATAGGGTAAGTGGTGAAGATATCATTGAGAAAAGAATAAGCAGAAATTCTTTTAAAAAAAAGTTAGTTTAGATAAATTTAAGCTTCTTACTACATTTGGCATATAGTACTTCAAATAACCACCTAAACTAATCCCAAGCATGATATATTCCTTTCCATCTTGTTAATCTGTTGGTTAGAACATCTTAAAGAGCTAAAGCATTTTGAGTCACATAAGTGGGAGTTCCTGTTTCTGACATTTACAGATGTTCTGCTTTAAGAATCAAAGTCATTGCCCTACATTAGTCATCTTCATGCTAGTATATTTCTTTCAGTTTTATTCATTTACATGTTTACTTGCAGTTATGGTCATATTAACTGTTACAAAGTGAAAAATGTAACAAAATTACCTTAAATAATATACATATCAATTTGGTGTTAAGTCTTAGTTCGTTAGAATACAGAATTAATCTTGCTGCATCACAGTTGAGGACAATGTATCTCTAAAAATTTTAAACCCCAGTGTTTCTAATAGGCCTTTTATATTCTTCTGAGTCAGTCCCCTTCTGGTGATGGGTACTTTTTAATGTCGACTGATGGACTGAAAGGGTTTGTCAGGTATATATTGACAAATTTATTTGTCCTTATCTTTTTTAAATACTTTGTTCTAATACTACTCTATTGTTTACTTATGCACTCTTTGTCTTCCTCAGTTTACCTTTAAACATGTACCTGCACTAGTAATTGTCCTGAACATTGTATTTGGCTAAACAATTGCCCTGAACTTAAAGATACGCATTGTTACAAATTTTTGACACAAATGCACATGACTCTCTCATCCTTGTGTTTTCTCTTGTTCATTCAGGAAGTTTTGCTGTGGATCAAATCTGTGGTTTCAGAGTGCGGAGAAAATATGACAACTGACCAGTTGAAAGAATATGTTTGGAAAACTTTAAACAGTGGAAAGGTATTATTTCAGTTTCGTACATTAAATCTGAAGTCCCTTTTGAAAGTGCTACTAATGTGATCCGTCTGAATTTCATTTATTAGTTTCTGTTGTCATTTGTTTCTTCCCACACATACTTGCAAATGACAATTGAATTTTCAATTAAACCTTTTTTAAATTTTGACTTGCTGAATCACTTGAATGTGGACTTTAGTGAAACTTTTAACCATATAATCTTGTGACTGCATTCATTGTTCATAAGTAGGAAGAAGCATTTTTATATTCTCTGTTTCTCCTCATGGCTACTCTTTTCCTTCGATGTTGCAGGTTGTTCCTGGATTTGGACATGGAGTTCTGCGTGATACAGATCCAAGATATACATGTCAGAGAGAATTTGCATTGAAGCATTTACCCGATGATCCACTCTTCCAATTGGTTAACCCCTTGAGCCTTGATAACATTATGCTGTTTGTTGTCTGATTTCACAAACAAGTGAATGTTATATTGATATGCACTACAATTAGTGTTTTGGACCTTTACCTTGTTTCTTCTTTTATAGGTTTCAAAGCTTTATGAAGTGGTGCCTCCTATTCTTACAGAACTAGGCAAGGTTAGTTGGTTTTCTAATAGTCATTCTAGTACTTCGGGTTATAGTTAGTGCACAACCACCCCAGCAATAATTTTTGACAAAAATGGAATATCTTCCAAACGTTTCAAAAATATCTACAGTGTTAAATAAAATTATGAAAATAAATGGCCAATGGTATGATTTGAATTAACGCCACTCACTTTTCCAGCTTTAGTGCAATATATTTTTTATCTTGTAGGAATAGGTTGAATGAATCATATATGTATTGGAAGAAAAGAACGTGATTGAGTGGAGATAAGTAGGACGAAACACATCTGCGTATAGCACATACCTACATATAAACATGTATACATATCTACAAAATGCTAAAGGAAAAAAGGTAGAAGAAGAAGAAGCTGTTCGTATAATTTGCTCGTACCAAGTCTCTTTTTAGAACCTTTTCCCACTGTCTCCATCTTATATTCCTGTCACATGTCCTTTTTCCTTAACCTCCGTGCAACCTTATATTGCAACCTTTTCCCAGTGTTTCCATCATTAGTCTAGATAGCATAAGCCGGATATATAATACTCCAATTTGATTTCGTTTCCAATTTTCCAAGCTCAATGGCGAGATTAAGCATAAGGTTGATTTAGGTTTCTGATGCTTATAGGTGAAGAACCCCTGGCCTAATGTTGATGCACATAGTGGCGTATTGCTGAATCATTATGGTTTGACAGAAGCAAGGTATGAAACTTCTACTGGTATCTTTTTCCTTTTTTGGCTATTCTTTTCGTATTATGATAAATTGATGATATTATGATTATTGTCAGATATTACACGGTTCTTTTTGGAGTGTCGAGGTCTATTGGTATTTGCTCTCAGGTACATTCAGTGTCACATATGTTAATCAATTAATATATCTTATAGTTCATGTGACCTTATATTTCTGAACTATATAATGATCACAGCTAATATGGGATCGAGCACTTGGCTTGCCGCTTGAGAGACCAAAAAGTGTAACGATGGAGTGGCTTGAGAATTACTGCAAAAAATCTGCTTAAGTTTCTAAAATTCACTTTGATAGTGCTGTATCATTTTTCTAATAATAATTGCTCAAGTAACATTACTCAGATGACAGAAAGTCGACAAAAATGTTGGAAAAAAAAGGACCTCAATTTTGTAGATCCTCCGGCAAAGCAATAATATCTATCACATAATTGCTCGAGATTTATGAAATTAATAGTGTACGTGATTTTCGTGCTTTACCATTTATAGCATGCTGCTTTTGGGCTTTCAACGTTGAAAAATTTTCACTCTGTTTTTTAATACGAACAACATTCTGTAGTACATTGTGAAGGTTCACTTTATAAGGTCTGCTGTTGATTCTTAACCAACTCTCATTATGTTCAGAGGCTACTCTCTTTATGTTTCCTGTTGATAAATCTTAGTATATGTGATTAAACTCTCTATAATATGAAGTTGGTTGCGCTATTTTATTTATTATTTCATAATCTGTTATATTCTTTCTTTAATCGACAAGTGTCATATTATTTAATTTTCCTTATTTATAAAACTGAACTCCAAAAGAACACGAGATAATCCCGATGAAATGGATAACGGAACAATTTATTCATTTCCTAAGATATACCCTAAAAGAAGGCAAATCCAAAGTTCGTGCTTGGTATGCGGAAGCACAGAGAAAAAGGACCCTCCGGTTATCACTGAACAGAAATGTGTAGCTTCCGGAACATGTTAGGAGCACATATGTTTTCTTTTGTTTTTACCGAGTATTTTTTATTATTTCTTATGAACCTATGTAGCTAGATATATTCGAGTGCATTGACAATCTTTGGTTATATTACATCCACGTAGTTTCTAAAATGTCCAACCTTGTAAATGGATAAGACGTTAAAAAACATGATTCTCTTTCTTTCTTTTTTTTCTATTTTTTTTTTTCGTTTGGGCGCAAAAGACCAATCATAACAGCTGATAAAAATAAAACAATGTAAATAAGTTTTAAGGCATGAAACTATGCATTTAAGTCCAAATTATCATCAAACAACTAAAGGTATAACAAAAATCCCATTCATCAGTTACTCTCTCGGTGGAAGGGATATTTTTAGCAATGAATATTGTCAAAACCACCATTCAAAATCAAATGGTGATATAACCGTGTGTGTCTATATACATATACGTACATATATATATGTGTATATATATATATATATATATATATATATATATATATATATATATATGTATGTATATATGGGAATTCAACAATATTCTATGTGGCAATTCTATAGACAATAATTTCCAGATGTCACACGATCAACCACGTTTCACATGTCTCTCACAAGAACTACAGATGTCCTGCATGATATCAAGTTCTTGAAGTTGTATCAGAAGATGATGCACGCAGATCCTACATAAAATCAAGTCATTGAAGCTGTATCAGAAGATGATGCAAGCAGAAGGCGGGAGAAATATATCAAAAGATTGATGCGTGATATGTACATGATCTTTTCAATCACTGAAATCAGCTCATTTGAGGAAGGACCTGAAGTTCAAAGGCAGGAAATAGGCGAAGCCAATGATACAGCAAGGGGTGATAATGCTCAAGCATCTTTGGAGCAGTCTATTGAGGTCTAAAGGCCACATTAGATCTGCTCAAGAGGAGACCCTCAACACGATATACACCGGTTTGTTTAAGCTTAAAATTGTGAGATTTTAGATTCTGGCGACGTATATTACGTTGACAAAATCTAGAATCTCATAATTTTAAGTCGAAAGAATAGATACATTGTCATCCCTACCCAGGAAGAATCAACTCAAGTCGTGGACATAGAAGGGAGTAAACTCAGAGAAAAAGGAGAAATCAGCCCAAGCTAAAATAATATGATCAAGGAGATGGGTCTGCAGGATGCAAACTCTGCTAAGCAGCAGGTACAAGCCTAGGGCCAGGTATTCTAGAAAAGCAGAATCATAATCCTAGGGGGATATGGAGAAGAATCAGCAGGACTGAACAACAAATAGTACTAGTGGTAGTTGTAATTTTGCTTTTATGGTAAAGTTTATTTATTTATTTACGTAGTTTTATTTTCTTTTGGTCTGTCTAGATGTACTGCGTGGAAAGTCAAATTAATGATATTAACTTGAGTTTGCTTGTCATTGTGGTGATTAAAATTTCTTTTTTTGACATCACCAATTAAAGGGAGATTATTACGTTTTACGCTCCTGGAATATGTTGATTAACCTAGCTTATTGCATGGTAAAACAAACTAAGTTATTGAGAATTGATGATGTGCAAAAACTGTAATATAATATAGTCATTGCTGATAATGAATGTAAAAGGATTTAGATTAAATCCATAATGTTAGTAGAAGATTAGGACTTAGATGGAATCCAACTTGTTAGGTGGATTCAGCGGAGAATTAGGATCAGTAAGGAGAAGCTCCACAAACACTCTTAAGGCATCTCAAGAAATTATCACTAGATCATGATAAAGATAATCATTAGACTCGATAAAACAATTTTAAGGACCCAACAAAACAACACAAGGGGAAACTCAGCAAAACGTCAAAAAGTCTCTACTTGATCATCATGACTCAATTAAATAAGGAATTCCACTGATTAGTAAAGTTAGTAGCACGTATATAATCAACTATCTATACTGACTCAGTTTTTAAAAACATGATCTATGAACAACTACATTGCAAGCATCAAGGAGAAGCACGTTGTTGGAGGAGTTCCAAAGCCCAGGTTCCCGAAGCAGCAGAGCAAACCAAAGACAGACAACAATGGAGTTCATAGTTTGTCTCCCTCTCCTTATGTGCAATTGAAGAAGCAGAGCTACTAGACAAAAAGTCAGAACCTGTTGAGAATTTGAAGCTACTCAGCAAGATCAAAGAGTCTGAACCGAAGATAAAACAGTTGGAACTTTAGAGACTCATGGAGGAAAATTAGCAGAGGAAACAAGAGTATCAGAGAAGGACGGAGAGCTTGCTGAGAAAGCAACAAGAGAAGCAGAAGAAGAAGAAGAAGAAGAAGAAGAAGAAGAAGAAGAAGAAGAAGAAGAAGAAGAAAATAAAGATCAGACTTGGATCTTTTGTGATCTTCTTTGTTTCTTTGAATAATTAGTGCTTGTATATCTTATTTTGTTGAAATTAATGAAGTTGTTGACGCTTGCTTATGGCAATCAAAATATCACATTTTGACATTATCAATTAGGGGGAGATTGTTAAGTCAACCCTGCTTATTTATATTTTCTAAAGTTTTTACACTTAGAATTTATTTGAAATTGATGATATATAATATAGTCTTTGTCTAAATATAATTATAAAAGGATTTAGAATAAAATCCAACTTATTAAGTGGATTTCTAACTAAGTAGTTTAAACAAGACTTACTTACGCAAAGGTCTGTTCGGTAGATTTGGTCATCAACAAGATTTCATCGATAAGCAAGGAGTATTAGACTAGAAAAATGATTAAGTATTTTCATCAAGACCAAACAACTGCTGAGTAGATCTTCTTATGAATAATTTAAGCAATGGTCCTTTTAATTAAGGCTCTTTCTAACAAAACCTTGTTTAAGTAGATATCGAGATAAGCAAGGCTAAGAAATTTAAGTAAGGGGTTTTAAGCAATGTCTAGCTGGACTTCAGTGAGTAGTGAGTGAGTTACCCAGTGAATTCCTTAAGCAAGGATTTCTTAAAGCAAGATATCTCACTTTAAGCGAGACTCAAGAAAGCCTTGCTGAATTAGTCTACTTTTTAGAAGACCAAAAGATGACTTTTGGACGCTTGCTAAAGACTGCTATTACCTACTAGATAATCACTACAAGAAAAAATAACGGCTAGCAAGGACAACTTTTCAAACAGCTCTAAAAGTACATCTCTACTTTCAAATTATCAATAATCATATTTTTGGAAGAACTATAAATACCAGTCATAAATGAACACATTAAGTTTTGCAAGGTACAAAAAATTACAAGTTTGAACAGACTGCTGACTATCTACTCAACAAGAAGTCATGCTTAAAGTGTGACGGCCTCAAAAATCCCATAAAGACTTTGGGTATCGTCAATAATTGACAACATGGAATTTAACATCATCCAAACATTCATAATATAAAGTAAGAGCAAATTAATCTCTTTTACATTATCCAAAATGAATATCTAATAACGGAAGTCTATGAGGGGCACACAGGCCTTACAGTCTAAACATTTCTATTAAATCTCACGCTTCTCTTTTTCTTTGAACGTCATCCACAAGAGGGAGATCAGAAATCTTTCTTCAGTACATCTTCACTTTGCCCTTATTAGACGACTCTATCCCTTCTCGCCATAACCTGTAAAACATTTAATAAATAGCAATAGGAGCGATTAACGCTTGTAAATATATAATCATGTAGGGTGAGCCTTGAAGAGGGATAAATTTTTAGTGTTTAAGTGTTTGTGAGGTTTGGCGGAACAATGCCGACACCTAGAGAATAATTTGAAAGAAAATAGTTTTTAGGATTCTCAAGTGATAACGAGGGATTTGACGATTTACTTGAAAAAATGTTTGAATATATTACATGCGCCTTGTAACCAAATCTGTTTAGCGCACGTGTCTTTAAGAATTCGTATTGAATAGTATATCAGCTGACAAACCTGACCACAGACTACTTTTATCATAATATCATATGTAGTGAATGCAAAGATTTTTCAACTGCAAGGGTTCAGTTACTGATGCCTCGATTTTTCGTCTCTTATAAAATTCTAGACTCGAGATGTCAGGAAGATGCATCCTACTAGCCTTTATTACCCATATACTTCACAAGTATGATGTGTAAAATAAGTTTTTACATCCATATAAGATTTACTTTTCTGTGTTAGCGAATTTGAATAGCTAAACAACCGCCAAATAATACTTGATTCAATACGATAATTTTCACGTACATCGAATCAAACTTCGTACGTTCCTTATCTTTGAAGAAATTGAAGGATAAATATTAATGTTTTCTTTGATAAATTACGTATCTCGAATAAATGATCATATGTATTAATTGAAAGAAAATAAAGTGAGTATATTTTTGTCGTAAGGCCTTAGTAAGCTTAAATTAACTTGCTTGCATGCGAATAAAACTCTGTAAAACATGTACATTCATATAACATGAGTAATTGTGGTGCCTCGAGCTCAGGTACCCTTGCAACACCCAACCTTAGTCATCACAACCAACAAATAACACTCACGCACCCTATACACAACAGAGACATAAATATAATTTATGTTATTAAATACAACAAGTCTTGTACATAACTACAAGTACAACTGGTAACAACAAAATTTAAATAGGGTCCATAACTTATGCCCAGTGATCCTACACAAAAATCTAGCACTGACTAGATTCTCTAGTTATTATTAACTATGATTACATAACTGAATATCCATCGGACACTAGGGAGCAAGAAACAACACTAGGGTGCAAAAAAGATCTTCTATTGTTCTTCTCAACACTCGATAATGCATGGGTCGGGGAACGCTCCATATCTAACTCATCTGCTTGGCCCCTCAGTTCCTGTGAAGTCTAGGGTCTCATTCTTCACTGTATGAATTTGGTAAGTAGCAAGGGTGAGCAACAATTCTTAGCATGTAATATAATATAACAACAATAATAGTAAGAGCCAATATGATTATAGCAGTAATGAGAATGATAGAGCAATACTAAATCACAACATTTCACATCTCAATCAACAACAAAAGATTGAATGACCCTTCGGTCGCCAAACTCTACTTAATCGTCAATTCTAGCATGTTTGTACTAGGGCTAGTCGGGCCCACATAGTACTCTTTATTGCATGTAATTTTCTCCCCAACCACATATCCTGCAGTTGCAATATAACCTCTCGTGTTAGACGAGAGTTGTTCGCTCGATCGAGTATCGTCTTTCCAATATTGAAAATGGATGGGGCAAAAAGGTTGAAAGAGAAATTCGCAAGGTCTATTTTTCCATGAAAGTTCTTAGCGCAAGGGAACAATAGTCTTGTTGAGATGATATCTCAATCGAAGAAGTATAGAGTAAACCGAACAGCGTATTCACAAAGGGGTTTGCAAAAATAGTTTTACGGGTCTTGCTCAAGTAATAACACAAGGCAAAGACACTTGCACATATAAATATATGTTAGAAAGAACATGCACAATTATCTAGAAAGGACAAAGATTCTAACACTTATAGAGTAGGGATTAAGATGAACTTGCATTAAAGAGTAAAGGTTAGAGAAAAATTTGCCTGAGTCCTAGTCCTAGTGCAAGGCTACGTGTATTATACGTGCACTACAACTCCCTATGACACGTAGTCAATGTGAGTATTTATTAATAAATTATTCATATGACATTCACTTTCTCTTTCTAAGTATCCAAGTTGCATTAAATTGTCTTTCCTTTTACTTCCTTTCTAACACTACAAGTCCTTGATATTTTAGAGTTTAAAAGACATGCGTCAATTAAACAATCTCGTTCATATTATAATATTATAAGGGCCTATTTATTAATTCTTTAACCAAGTCAACCTTCCCCCTTTGACTTGTTTTCTACTTTTAAGCATTTTAAAAACAATTTATTTATTGATTCATAATAAATTCTTTTCTAAGACATTTGATCAAGAGCAGAGGTGAGCTCCAATGCTTCCCCATTATTAAAAGATAGGTTCTTCATGAAATTAGAGAAATTTCGGCTTTTGTTTCACCTCAATTGGAATGATATAATTTAAGTTATGACATTTTCTTTATAAAAGTCAACTCCATTTTGATTGTGAATATCTTTAAATCCATATGGCCAAAATTCCTGAAATTTTTACAGTAGCCTCAATTTAATATTTATCAATTTTTTTCACCAAATTTCATAATTGTCTAACTTCTAGAACTCATGTTGTATTTACTTCTAGTTTTGAACTTCTTGGATTTTTAATAAATTATTCACTTGTCCAAAAATTATGAAATTAAAACTGGAGTCTTAGGAAACTATTTCTAGCCTCTCAATTTATAGAAAATTCACAATTTATTTTTTGTCTTGTTTGGTTCGACCTCTTGCAATTGCTTATTTCTCCCTTCGATTATAATTGCAATATTTTGATCATTTCTGAAATGTGTAAAGAATTAAAAGTTATAATTTCTCTTTTAAATCCTTCTTTCTATCTTAAAGAATATATTTGTTATCAATATATCGACTTTAATTTTCTTAAAAGGTCTTGTTGCTCTTTCTTGATATTTTATTTTGCAACTTTGTTTGTCCCACAAGATGGTTTGTAAAAGGGGGGGTTGAATACAAACCACAAAATTCTTTCAAATTTTGTGAGTTTAGTGAATATACTGTATAACAAGTTGCGGAAATGAAAGAATACACTATATCACAAGTGTTTCTGAACTTTTATAAAAGAATGAAATATTACAAAAGCTCACTGGTTTGAATGACCAATTTCTAACAATTCTATTGAAAACAACAACTGCTTACTAGAATATGATTTCTAGCTTCTCTTTCTGTAAACCTAATTACAGCTGTTAACTCTCTAAATATGTATGAAAGTGTTGTTCTGAGAGATATGTGATCTGGGATAAGATGTATTCTTGTTGTTAAACTCAGAGTTCTCAGATATCTTACCTCAGCTGCTCTATGTCTATTTATAGACACAACTTCCATATGCTCCAAGCTTTTATACTGAGTTGTTTACCAAAAATATCTCTGTAGTTTATTGGTACTTGCAGCTCTGTCACACAACTTTCTTCATAATTCAGCCTCCCTTAGATGCCAGCCTGTTTATGTGACTTTTCTGGTGTATATTCACTGCATCAGCTTCCATTTTTCTTCTTGGAGTTCCCAAGATAAGATATCAGCAATATATATCTTATCTTTGTGGGCTTCTCTGGACATAATTAATTAGTCCAGCTTCAATGAACTTCTTGCTTCAAGTTGTTATAAGTTGTCTCTGCAGTATTTTAACTTGCTGTTATACAGGTTTCATGCTTGCGGCTTTGCAGGTTTCATACTTGCAACTTGATGTGTGTGTGTGTGTATAACTTATTTCCTTGAAGCTTCCTTGGTAGCCAATCTCTCCTTATTGGACAACCATCCTTATCTTTATTTTCACTGTCTTTAGTCGTATGTCATCCCTTATGTCAGTGGAAATTTATTCTCTGATGGATAGTCTCTGGTTGCTTCAACATTAGTCTCTGATGAACAAACACTTAGTCTCTGATAGACAAAAACTTAGTCTTTGACAGACAGAAACTTAGTCTCCGATAGACCAAAATGAACAAACACTTAGTCTCTGATAGACAAAAACTTAGTCTTTGACAGACAAAAACTTAGTCTCCGATAGACCAAAACTTAGTCTCTGACAAACAGAAACTTAGTCTCTGACAAACAGAAACTTAGTCTCTGATAGACAAAAACTTAGTCTTTGACAGACAAAAACTTAGTCACCGACAGTTCAAAAACTTAGTCTCCGACAGTTCAAAAATTTAGTCTCCGACAGTTCAAAAACTTAGTCTCTGATAGGCTCTTAGTCTCCGATAGACAAAAACTTAGTCTCCGATAGACAAAAACTTAGTCTCCGATGGGCTAATTTTCCTTGATCAACCTTGACATTTGTTGAACTCTCCAAGTGCATTCATTATAGTCTCTGATGCTTTTCTATAGTTTCTTGATAGTAAATTCTCATAGTGCATTATTGCAGGTATTTGTACATTTACAAAATTTAACAATTCTAAGTGTTATACAACATCATCAAATGTTATAATTCCTAACAAACTTTTGTGTTCAAATTTTGAAGAAGTGTGGTTTACACACACATCTGATTGATTATGCATGGAGGTTCATGCACAGAGACTTCACTAATTTGTGAGAGTTAACTTACATATGTTAGAATTTGTTTACAAGTATACTTACATACACAATCACTTTATTTTATTTTTGTCTAGATTATTACACATACATATAATTGTGTATATGTATGACTTTTACAAGTTTACTACTTTTACTTACACATTCATTCTTTATTACCACATATATTCCTTCTTCTATTTTAAATCTAAAAATCATGAACTTGAAATCCTTGTTTTTATATTTGATATAAACAAAGCTCATGCATGTGTATGTCTGTATATATATATATATACACACACACATGCTCACTTTTTCACTTTTCTATCTTAGTTTAGTTTTGGGTATTAGTGTTTATAGACTTCACATGTATCTTATATAAAATTAAACATTACAAACTTCACCTTTTACATTCACATCCAAGTTTCACCGCTTAAAATTTGTGCACAAATTCTCTAACTTCTCTTTTTATTCTTTTACTCACTTAAAAATATATATACACTTTGCTCATTTTAAATACCATCACACATGTGGTGTCTCCCAATGTTAAGAATCTCATCTCCACCAAGCAATACATATAAAAATCTCAAGCAAACAAATCTAAATTTCTCTTTGTTAGGTCCCAAAGGAAAATACTAGAAGGGGGGTTGAATAGGATTTTCAAAATTTTCACTTTGTTTAAAAACTTTCTTGCTGAAAACGTATTCCTTGCTTATGCAAGGTTTACGAAAAGTTTACTTAGAAATTTTGAATGTTACGGAATAAGAAATCCCTTTTTAAGTAATTGAGACTAAGAAGGCAATACTAAAGAAAGAGCAACAGATATAAGCAAGATAACATATACAAGTTGTTATTCTCGAATGAGTAATTGTGGAGGGGGATTGAATACAATTCTCAGATTTCTCGCCCAATGTAACTATCTCAGATATAATTTGTAAATTAATTGCGGAATTAATAAACAAGACAAATTATATCAATCAATAAAAAATAGTTTTTATTGATCTTGAATATGAAATTACAATATGGTGAGTTATAACCAACTTCTTAAATTTGTTCAATGATGAATAACTGCAACCTAGAAAATAATTTCTAGTTTCTCAAGTTCTAAGAACTTCTCTCAAGTTATTGTTAAGCTTGATGCTCAAATTCTAGCTCCTCTTTTTTTTTCTTTTTTCTTTTTTTTTTGTTCTTAAGAATTTGCTGCGTTATTGCAATTAAAAAGAATTTCTATGTACTTGTAATAACTCTATTACATAACGTCTCTAATACGTAATCTCTTTATTACGTAAACTCTCTATATTGGACCAGCTTCCTTTTTAACTTCAGAACCCTAATCGACTTAGGACTTTGTTGCATTCCAATCGGTCACACGTTATCTTCAATATCCACTGATAACTTTATATATGCTGATATCTATTTTATCTGTTGATGAAGAACTTTATCCGTTGATGGTCATTTATCTCCTGATGAAGAATTTTATCCTTCGATGACCATGTTTCTGCATAATATCCTTTAGTATTTATAGTTTCTCCAAAAATATGATCATTGCTAATTTGAAAGAGAGCTATTGGAAAATTTGAACTTGTTAGCCATTCTTTTGTCTTGTAAGCAGTATTACAAATGTTTGGCCATCAGAGGACATTTGAGCATCAACTGATATTTGCCCATCGGCAGATAATTGTTCATCAGTTGATAATTGACTATCAGTTGTTATTTTGTCATTGACTGATATTTGTTTATCAACTGATAATTTACCCATTAGTGGATATTTGAGCATCAGCTGATCTTTGGTCGTCGAAGGATAAATGTACATCAGCTGATATTTGGCCGTCGGAGGATAATTGTCCTTTAGTGGATAATTTGGTCGTTGGCAAATAAATGTCCTCTATCAACGGATAATTAGCCATCGACAGATATTTTGGTCAAGTCTGATACATCTTATACATCATTTTCTTTGTTGATGAAGTCTTGCTGATGATCAACCTTGCATGAACTAGTTTTCCTTAAAATTACTTTGCTTAAAATCCTCCTAACAAGTAGGATTTTATTCTAAGTCCTTTTACAACATTTCAATTAAGGACTATATTATATTTTGCATTTATACATCATCAAGTTCAAATAAATGTTAAGCATAAATACTTTAAACAATATTTAAACAGTGCACATATGTTGAGGTTGACTTAACACTATGCACCATGGCTGAATTCTTCAATTAAGAATTTTAAGCCAAATTTTCTTGCATGCAAACACACACAAGGGTAACTAATTTATATATATGTCTACATATATGCTCTCAAGAGATAAGTTAAAGTTTCAACCAATAACAACCAACATTCTTGCATGTAAAGATTCCAAAAGAAAAATTTACATTATCATATCCATTTTTTAACATGTCCTTTAAATTTATATTAGAACTTAAGAAAGAGAGCTAAGACTATTGGTATAATGCACACACAAACTTACATGCTACAAACTAGAAATGTCTCTAAGGTTTTTATAGTTTAAAGAAATCTTATAACTTAGAAAAGGATAACTCACCTTGCAAGTGTAAAAGAGAGAGTTTTAAGCTCCCTGACTTCCCTTCAAATTAGTTATACAAGAAAACACAAGTATTTAAATCTTTATGGTTTACTAAGGTCATTATAATTTAGAAGTGTACTAGAGTTGTAAGGGATCACTACTTACCTTGAAGTAGCTAATTTTGTCTTTCACACCCTTTCTACCCGTGGCCTATCTGGAGGAGAAGTAGATGAATTGTTGTGGGACTTAGCAAGTGAAGAGAATGAGAGAATTGGTGAAATGAAGAATGAGGGGAGAGTGGTAAGGCCTTGGTCGGCCATATTACTACTACTTCCTCATTATCTTTTCAAAATTTTCTCCTAATTTTTCTAAGGGTGCCCCTCAGCAATGCAAGCCACTGTCATACTTTCAAAGCTTGACAAGTCATCCCTTAATTTCTATTTAGCCAAATGATTTACAATGCTATCTAAATTTACACACACACATACACACACACACACAAGCCATATATACTACATACTTGCAAGTTAAATTGATAATCTAAAACTTAAAGTGTTAGGTTCCAAAGTGAAAAATACTAGAAGGGGGGTTGAATAGTGTTTTTCAAAGAACCCCTTAGCTTTAAACAAATGCCTTGAGGCAGCAATGTCAGTAAGTCTTTGCTAAATGAGTTTAGCAGTGATTGAGCAAAACAAGGATAAAGAAAATAAGCAATGTAAAAGATAAGAAATAAAGTAAAGTGAGCAAGAGAATTTTATAGTGGTTCGGTCTAAGCTTACTCCACTCTTCTTCTCTTTACTTGAGAAGACACTCACTAAGAATGTTCACACAGAACAAAATACAGCAAGACACTTAGTCCAAAAATATACTAGGTCACTAAGACCAAATTGAGTCACGCAAACTAAAAGAAGATAAATTGAGTCACGCAAACTAAAAGAAGATAAAAATATCTTGCTTGCTATCTCTAAGCAGTAAGCTCCTTGTTGAGCAAATTAGATAGCACTTCTTCATGTGAAAATTCGTGTCTTGCTGAACTCTTAAGATGTCAGATTGTCAGAGCAATTTATTGGTTGTTCAGTTATCATAAATGAAATTTATGACTCCTATTTATACTACTCTAAAGATCTATCCGTTGAGAATTTGAAATAGATCCATTGGAGTTGTACTGTCTTAATAGTGATTTGTATCTTTACAATTGTTCCTTGCTTAATTCAAATACATAATCGTTATTTTGTCTTGTAATGCTTTTTGAAAAGTCTTCTAGAAGTTGACTAAGCAGGGCAAAAGGTAGGGTCCTTTTCTGACATTCTTGCTTGAATTAAAGTAAGGGATCTTTCTATATCAGACCTTGCTTATTTACATTATAAGCAACATTGTCCTTGAAAGTTTCTTCACAACTTCAACATCCTTTTTTATCAATGAGTAGAGTTTTCACTTGTGATCAAAATCTTTACTTAACTATAGCATAATATATACACCTAACAAGTTGGATAATTTTTTAAGTTCCTTTACATCATATAAGCAAGGACTATATTACATCATCAATTATTGTAAAAGTAAAGATAATTCTTGAAGTAAGAGTAATATAAGTAAGGGTGCATTAACAATCTCTCCCTAATTGATGATGTCAAAATGAGTCATTTTGATCACCTCAGCAAGCAACAAGATATATTTCATTTCAAAAAAATAAAATAAAATGAGGTACATAAATAAATGAAATTCAATAAATGAAAGACAACTAAGAAATAAAATACTATTCTTGTTGGCTTCCCTTCATCATTTGTAGATTCTTCAAAGCCTTGTTGTTGTTCCATTCCAAAGTTTAGCAGCGCCAACCTTCTTCTTTCTTCAGCAACCTCATTTTTTCTCTTTAAAGCTTCTTGCTCTTGTTTCCTCCTTTCCATCCTTTCCTTCTTGCGGTTGTACTCCCTTCCATGTTGTTGATCCCTGAGTTTCTTCATTTTCAACTCGTACTGCTTGATCTTGGATTCAAATTCTTTGATGCTAGCAAACAATTTGAGACTCTCAGTAAGCCCTGACTTCTTCGACATTACATCGACTTCCTCAATTGCCTTTTGAAGTCTCATTTAATGAGAAAGATTTAAAATTTGCACAAGAGAGTTAGGGATGGCTTTGGGAACTCTTCTTTTAACAGCAGAGACCAGAGCAACATAAGCAGCAGAAGGAAGAGTTAGAGTTAGATCTTGTTGTTGTTGTGCATCTTGATCTATCTCCCCCTTTTTGATATCATCAGTCATCAGAGGGAGGAAGTCAATGAGCTTGTTTAGTGTCAACAAGATCTGATCCTGCTTACGCTCAATTTTGTTGATCTAATTTTCAAGCTCAGAAGCAACAGGAAGAGCCTTGGGTGTAGATTCAGTAGGCTGAGAGTTAGAAAGACTAGCCAACACTTTATCCATTTTGGAATCAAGTTTAGCAAGTCTTTTCTTGGTTGACTTGAAGTGCGATTGAGGTCGTGGAGCAGGCTTGTAGTTTACTATGCATGGCAATACCATTATATATGCATACATATAAACATATTGTTTACTTGTTAAAGATTAAAATATGAATTCTTTTACAACCACTAACTTGGATTTCAAATTTTTAAATAGTTTTGATAAGACTACACACTTCCAACAAGTTCAATTTCATCTTATAATACACAAATTATTTATATATGTATATATATTACATACATACATATATATGAGCATATCCACAACTAACATTAGATAGAAGTATTATTTCGTCTAACACATTATAATCATTGATTAATATATCCAATGGGTAAGAAAATTGAAAAATATATATATAAGAAAAAACCTTCCACTAGAAAGATAAGCGGAAGGGCTTGATTTGACCAAAGTCAATAGAAAAAAGCCCATTCTGCCTATCTTTCTAGCGGAAGGACACATGTGCAATTTCTGGTTAAACCATTCCCAGTATGTTTTTACATATACTTTCACTAATGTAATTAGATAGCAGCCACTCCAATAGTCTTTTGCCCTCTGCCTTCTTCCTCATCTGATTTGTCAAATACTAGCTTTGATTTGTCAAAGTTTTCATTTTAATTATGAATAATTCAAGTTACATTGTTGATGCAATGTTTGATTCTAGTTCTTCTAATACGGATATTAGTTTAGATTATAATGATAACAATGAAATGGATAATAATATTGGTGTTGTCATTCGTTCATATCTAGATCAAATATTTGCTAGTTTATTTGAAGCTTAAATTTTTACAATACATATATGCAGAGAAGTGGATTTGAAGTTAAAATCATAACTA
Organism: Centella asiatica; assembly: GCA_014636745.2. Classification (NCBI taxonomy): domain Eukaryota; kingdom Viridiplantae; phylum Streptophyta; class Magnoliopsida; order Apiales; family Apiaceae; genus Centella; species Centella asiatica. The sequence continues at coordinate 46,651,303 of CM025786.1, read as the reverse complement.
GTAGGAAACATTTGGGAACAGACAAATTATCCCACAAATTGCACGCTTGTAGAAAAGCAGGTCTTTCGATTCCTAAAAAGACCTCTAGTCAAAATGATGATGAATTTATAATTGAAAGGAGGAATAGAGATACCATTGAGCACGCGGTGTGTAAAACTAGAATGTTCATTGTCTATAATCCTAAGGATGAGACTTGACGTGTGATTGTAGTTGAATTAGATCATAATCATGTTGTAGTCAATCTTAGCAAAATAGATCTTATTGCAACATATAAAAATATATCTTTGGCTGACATAGAGTTAATTGAGTCTCTAAATCGTTTCGTCATTGAGGCAAGTATGGTGATAAGTGTTTTGAGTACAATGAGTAGTGGAAATGTAAATGTGAAGGTCAGTGTCAATGATATTTAATATAATAATTGTAACCTCCCGCCTTTTTGAAAAATCCAAACAATTCACTCATAAACTAGTTTGTTCTTAGTAAACACAAAGTTTCAACATAAACCCAAAGTAAAGTCGTATTCAAAATAAACCATTAAAGCGCAACTACAAAGTCTTATTCAAAATCCAAATTGCTTAAAGAACATAGATAAAACTAAACATCAAAATCCTCAAGAAAGCTTCGCCCCTTCCATCACTGCATCTCACCTTGCTTATTTATCTGGCTCCAAGCCTGAAATATAAAAGGATGAGCTATGAAGCCCAACAAGCAACTAACCTCTCTAACTAGCTTTACCAAGCGCTTTGCTAATCTTTATACATTAATGTCATATAGTGTTGGTTCAAAATTTATCCATAAATGCAAAACAATTATCATATTTTAGAAACATACAAATTCAAATAGATTATGTCACAGTCCACATTTATTTAGCTTAACAATATCAAGTATTAGATTAATATATCTTAATTATGTTTATTTATTTTTTTAAGCAAAAAATTTATAAGATGTACACATCAGCATTATAATGATCATTTTAACATGTTAATATCTAATCTATGTATACTAATCTACTAATTCACAATAAGAGTACTAATTTACAATAAAAGAACGTGTTCAATATATGTATATATGTGTGTGTGTATATATATATATATATTTATACAAATATTTCTCTGTATATAAAAAGTTAAATAAAAATCCTATCCAAAACCTCATAAATAAGTGCCTACAAACTCGATTCAACATTTAATAAAACCGATTCTAAACGAGTTATCAAAATCAAATAAATATTTTATCCATAAAAATTCTCCAGGACTTATCTTATTAAAATTTAATTTGTAATCAACTACAATTCTTACGTAATAAAACCAATTTATTTAGAGTTTTAAAGTTTAAAACTATTTATTGCAATAAAATTTATTAAAATATGTACTAAAATAATGATAATGAATACTTATAAATTATAAACAATTATAAAAATAATGTAATTTTTAAAACTTGATTATACACATATATAACTAAAAAAAACTAAAACCCATGCTTGGCATGGGTACCAACGCTTGTATATATATTAAAAATAGTCTTTTACGAATTATATCGATCGAAGTGAACCTATTTACAAACTAAATTATAATAAATTAATCATAACAATAATTAAATTAATTATTAATCAAATGTATGTGGTTAAAGTAGTTATGATCAAATTGACAATGATAATTAATAATGTGATTTACTATAATTAATCAGTGCTAACTAAATTAATTAAACTAATTTATTCTAACACAATAATTATAATCAAATCAATAATAATAAATTACCGTGCTGTGCATGGGTTTTCAAACTAATTTATTTCTAATCTAATAAATTTTATTAGACTTAATCGCAAACTTCTGAAAATTCAATATCTTGATTGCTACTTATTAATAGTTTAACAATGAATGCGTGAAAAATGATCCAAAAAGCGATGTTCTATATACTGCAATTGGAAAAAAAAATGTTCTTATATATATATATGTGTGTGTGTATAACACTATTATTAAATTTTAATATGTTAAAAGAGTAATAATCCTTTTGAGTAATTTTTAAAATTTTAATGACTTTTTGATTATTCAATATTTAAATATTAAATTACATAACAGGTATCAAATTATGAAATTAAAATATACAAAAAGAATATTTATCTACACAATTCATGGGGTGTATAAACTAGTATTACTTTGGTATATGACAAAAATATATTACCAGCTTTATCCGAGTATATAGTTCTTATGCGGATGATAATTTTGTTTGTTTTAATTTAAATTTTATAAATTTTAGATTCTTGTGATAAAAATATATAATATTTGAAATTTAAAATAAAACGTATGAGACCATTATAGGATTATATTGGTTATTTATAAATTAATATTAAATAAATTGAATATGAGATTTGTTAATTACATTTGTATAACTTTCTATATATTTATTGTTATAATGATATATTGTCTAAAACTTGTTATTATAATTTTTTATCATATCATTAATTTTATACTATATTCATTTTAAAATTAAATATACTTTTATCTTTTAATATAATACAATATCCGAATCTTATAATTTTATTTCTAATACGAATTTTTAAACATATAAAAGTACAAATATTTGTCTTTAACGGTAATCTTTTAATACTTCAAGTTATTTCACTTTAAAATTTTAAAAAAATAAAAAAATTGTCTTCAATTTTGGATCAAGAAATTTTACAAATATATTTTGTGTGAAATGAAATGTATATCTAATTTTAAAATGAAAAGAACATTTATAACAAATTTTACTAAAACTATTTAAATATGTAATTCTCAATAATATGGAATATTTATATCTTTCACAAAAAGAAAAAACTATTTTTTGTTGGAATTTACCCGACATCGATGGGTTCAGCTTTTTTTAAAAAACAATTAAATTGCTCTTTTATACTGAAAATTCAATCGCATTTGGTTGTAAACTTCTCTCTTTTCTCAAAAAATTTAATTGTTGTCCGCTCTCTCTCTCCTACTCTATTTGTTTGTATTAATCTTTTGTCTCCAGTCTCCGGTCTCCACCAATTATACTCCTAATATATTGACCCTAAAATAACATATCTAAATTATAAGAAAATTTATAAATGTTATAATTGTGGAATTTGTACCAATTAATATCAATATTGTATGTATATAAACAGACTGTTTTTATTAAAAAATTTATATATTTTTATTTTTTTATGAATAGAATATTATTTAGAGAATAAATGAATGGAGTAGATAGATAGTAAACAGTAAAGATCGATTAGTTTCGAACGATTAGTTTCCACCAATAGATGTCTTTCACATCCGATACAATCATGTGTACATTATTTGTGCGTGTGTGAGAGAGTATAAGTGTTTATTATATATTAGTACTATAATATACTTGCAGAAGTTCTGTATGATGGGAAAACACGGTTTTAGTCTGCAGCACTTGACTGACCAATCATGATGAGAAAATGGTAAGCACCTGCACAGATATTCATTTAGTTTGGAACTTAACCAAGTGTTTATGGTCTTAATTGCAAATAATTTGTCTTAATCATGGTTTGGGTATCAACTGGTTAAGTGCAAAGTTTGGTTAATTTTCTTTTTTCGATTTGGTTGCTGACAAAAGAAATGTTTAAAACCTGGGGTTTTGGTGGTGGATTGAAGTTGAGGTGTTCTTAATAGAACAGTTTGAAAAGGTTATTTGAATTATTATGGTTTATAGTGAATATGAAGTGTTTCAAGCTAAAGTAGAGGGAGGTTCATGTCTCTTTCGCTGTTTGATTTCCTGAAAAAGAATTAATAAAGAAATAAAATAAAGTTTGGAACTTGTAGAACGATTATGGGCCTAGTTTCTATTTTTTCATGTCCACTAAGAAAAATGGAAACAAAAATGGAAGGTGAGTAGTTTTTTCAAAACAGAGGTGAGATTGTCATGCATTGACTTGGGTTTGTTGTGATTGACTTTGATGTCAACAGGTAAACTAAAGGGTGCTTAAGTAGTTTAGTTGAAGGGGTTTACAGAGAAACATGGCTTACAACAGAAGGGGTTCGGATCAGCCGCCGCCGCCGAAGCGGCAGCTTCTGCGTACACAAACTGCTGGTAATTTAGGAGAAAGTATGATGGATAGTGAAGTAGTGCCATCATCTCTGGTTCAAATTGCACCCATTCTTCGTGTGGCTAATGAAGTTGAACTCTCCAACCCCAGGGTTGGTTACCTCTGTATGTCACACTGACACTTCCTATAAATAGTTTGATTTCCCCACTCCCACACTTAATTTGTACATTTTATTTCCTAGAGTATAAATACTTAGATATTTGGGGCTTATTTGGAAATAGTATGTTTCGAAATGTTGTATTCGCAGCTATGTTATTTTAATATAGTAATTAACAGTTTAGTATTTATTCTGTTCTCTGTGCAAGAGGTATTGTTTATTTATTGAAAGTTTGGTTGTGCTCTTGGCAAACTTTAATTTTGTCTTTTATCTTTAAAATTTCTGCTGGAAGGTGGTAATGTTCTAGAAGAGCAGGAGAGCTGCATAAATAATCCTGCAAGTTCGGATATGGTTTAATGAAACAATAATTTTGACAGTTTTAGGATCCATAAAGATATAGAATCCCTGCTCAAGAGAAGCAACTTTCACAGTTTCACCTATGCACTAGTGGAATCTAGGAAATTGGATAGATGACCTTTATTAACGAGGTTGAAGAGCATGATCCTATATATTCTACACAACTTTGGGGGCTAGTTCTTATTCCATTCTACTACATTGGGAGTTGGTTGTCTAGCATATTTTCTTCAAAAGGTATTATGAAACATAATTGCAATGAACATAGAGATGATGAAACATCATTATTTCACGAAAGTTCATTCTAGGTCGGCAATTCTGATTTCTAATCTTGGGGGTGGGGGTGGGGGGGGGGGCAGGGGTAGGTGGGGCCTTCATTTCATGTGGTCTATATGGTTAGTACAATTTGGAAAGTCAACCAGAAACAATCAATTAAATGTTTTTTCTGCCTCTAAACCAATTCAATAAGCAAGTTATTCTCTCTCTTTCACAAAAGAGATTTCTATTTATTAGAAAGTCTTATTTCAGAAAAGAGTGTGAATTATGCTAGATTATCATGTCACTGATACTTGTTGAAACACTCGTTAACTTAGGATAAGTATGTTGGGAAGGCATATTCTTAAATTCAAAGCATTTTCAAGTGAGAATCTTTGTGGAGAGTGTAAAAAACTAAGGTTGGATTGATTAAAGTTTCAAAAGACTTCAGGGAAGTCCTGAGAATCCTTCCTTAATGATGATGGAAGGTGTTTCTCACCCCTTGTTTCCAACGTAGACTTTGACTGTCAACCAACTTTTCATTCTTTATGAAACCCTTTACAGATAATTGCTGTCTTTATATAGTGGTATTCATTTTGATTTATTTAACATATAAAGTACAAATAAACACTTCACATTGCTGTGTGCCCAGACACACACGCACAGAGACATACATGTGCATGCACACATACATGCTTGCGCGTGCACACATACACACGCATGCTGGGCACAGACGTGCACATACTCATAAGTTGTCATCAATTCTGGATACTTTACAGCATTTTCCTTTTCTTTTCCCTTCTTGTTTTCTCCTCCCTTTAGTTTTTAAATTATAGTTGGACTTTGCGAGGGAAATGGCCAGGACATTTCCGTTTTACTTTGCTGTTATGGTGATTATGTTATTAAAATTCCATTTACCTTATTTAGTTTCAGGGTTCCCCAAAAGTACATGTAATTAGGCTGGTTTCTATAAATTTTCTTCCAAATTATAAACAAGAAATTCTTAATATGTGCTATGCCTTGAGCTTTAATTAGGCCGGTTCTATGCTTTTGAGCAAGCTCACAAACTAGATCCAACATCAAGTGGACGTGGAGTTCGCCAGTTTAAGACTGCCTTTCTGCAACGTCTAGAAAGGGTATGCAATGGTACCTCTTGCTATTACTGTTGTTTTTTGCTACGTTGTTGCCTTTTCAATTTTATCATTCAGTATCATTGGACTGAATAGTGAATGGGCTTTTTACTATAGAGAGCTAACCCAAACCTAATCTTGATATGTATATTTGAAATAGTGGACTAGATTATGCATGCTAACATTTTGGACCACTTTATAGTTCAAGCATTGTCAACTGTTTCTTATATGAGTACTATTAGATTGTTTTAATTTTTCACAACTAGTTGGTTAATTTAACTCTTTTCTCTCAAGTATATTAATTTCTTAATTCAGTTCAAAACTAGCTGAAGCTATGGTCACACCCTTGGGCTGTTATTTATTTCTGGGATCTATGTTACTCTCTGTTTATCGAGAAGTACCTCTATCAGCTGTATACAACAGACAATGAAACAGTGAAAGATATTCCAGAATCATGAGATTTAGTGATGGTCACTTGTATTTTAGGTTTCCTGAGTCCATGTATCATTAGCTGGACTTTGAAACTAAGAGGTTCATTCTGTTAAATGAGTAAATTGACTTCATCATTTGGTACTTAATTGCTAAACATGTCTGTTTCATTTGACGAATGCTTTTGTATTGATGAAACTCACTGTATTTTCATTAGACATAGAAGGAAATGTAGGTGATTCCTTTGGTGGTTGTAGACAACTACGAGCTATGACTGATCTGTGTTTTCAGTTTGAATCATTCTTTTCATTTTCCTTGGAAGTCTCGACTGGGAGATCAGTGAACTGATTATTTTAATATTTTCTGTGAAGGCCTGTATTTTTTGAAGTCATGGATTTTGGATTTTTGGTACTTACCCTTTTAAGACGTTTTCATTCATCTGTAAAGGAGGAAGTTGCAAGCTTGTCACTTTAAGCCCAATCCGACTTTATATAAAGTCTACTGTGCTGAAAATAATTTTGTGCTGTCTATTCTTCTATCCCTGGATTGAAAGATGCCACGTCCTTTAAAAATTGAACTTTCTTATCTGTACTCACTCTGTCCTACTAAGATTCTCATAAAATACTAAAAATTACGCAAGAAGAATGTCAACCCTTCTATCCATGTTTCAACATCATGATAACCAGTAATAACCAAACTTTGGATTAGTCCTATTGTTTCAAGGATAACAATGTAAGCTCGATACTTGCAAAAATTTGAAGTCAGACTTTTCTCGGAATGGAGGAGTATTACTTGTAAAAAGAAGGAAAACACATCAAGCGTGGTTGGAGGAATCTGGTTAGTTGAATGCCTCACGAGCTATCTGCTGTAGTCAGTACTCGGTGTGGTCAAAAGGTGAAGCTAATTGCAACCACTCTGTTAGAATATTATGGAATATGCTGATTTTAGAAGATGCTAGAATAATGAGAGATCACAGCTTGCATAGTAATAGGAGTTGATTTATTCTCTTTCCTTTTCTGGTTTTGACTGTAAGTGTCAGAGCTTAGTGCTTGTTTGTTTACATCTTAACATGTCTGAGAGAGTGTATGGTCTGTCTCGGTCAGATGAATGACTTGTTTGCTAAAAAAATTCGTTTTGAGATACTAAACAAATGCAACGTGCTGATGCATTGCTCAATCCAAACTCTTTGTCAAATGATACTGAACCATTACCTTACAAGGAAACTGATCTTCTTTTGCCATTGCCCTTCGTAAAGGTAAACACACTTGTACTCGATACCCTATAACATGTATGCTCCTAAAGTTTATTTTCTTCATATGGTGCTTTTCTCTCTACAATTTCTTCTTTATCCTATTTGTAAGACTGTTTCAGAAGCACTATCTTATTTTGGGTGGTAAACAATAATGGTGGAGAAAATGATGATGTTGGGCAAAATTGATAATTGGGATTTGGTACTCCCCCAAATGATGCCTCTGGTGTTGGTGTTGGTTGTAAATGGGTTTACATTATTAAAGTGAATCCTGATGGACCCCTTTCTCGGTTAAAAGCTTGTCTTGTGGCCAAAATGTTATGCTCATATTTATGGGATGGATTACTCTGACACTTCTTTTCTTGTTGTCAAAATGACTTCTATTCGTTTATTACTTTCTATAGCAACATCTTTTTATTGGTCCTTACATCAACTGGACGTGAAGAATGTCTTTCTTCATGGTGACTTGCAAGAAGCGGTGTGCATGGAGCAACCTCCGCAGTTTGTTGCTCAAGGGGAGTCTGACTTAGTTTGTAAATTGAAGAAATTTCTTTATGGTTTGAAGCAGTCACCAGGGGCATGATTCACCACATTTTTAGCTGTTGTTCTAGTGTTTGGGTTATTAAAGTGTGCTAGTGATCATTTAGTCTTTTATAAGGTGACTCTTACAAGAAGAATATTTCTAGTTATTTATGTTGATGACATAGTAACTACTGTAAATGATAGAGATGGGATTGCTGCCTTAAAATCATTCTTAAAGAAAATATTTGAAACGAAGGACCTTGGTAAGCTACGATATTTTTAGGCATTGAGGTGACACAGTCAAAGAAAGGTATTTTTCTTTCTCAAAAGAAGTATGTTTTGGACTTATTGAAGGTAACTGGCTTGCCAGAGAGTAAACCAGTAGATACGCCTATGGATAGTCGTCGAAAGTTCACAGTAGAAGAAGGGACCTAGTAGAAGATCTTGAAAGGTATAGAAGACGTGTTGGAAAGTTAAACTATCTTACAATCACTCCACCTGATATTGCATTCCCAGTTATTGTGGTGAGTGGTGAGTCGATTCTTGTCATCTCCCAGAGCCCCTCGTTGTTGTGATAGTTGTGAAGTACTTGGAAAAATGCTCATGGACAAGGCTTGGTCTATAAGGACCATGTTTATACGCGAGTGGAAGGATTCTGTGATGCAGATTGGGCAGGTGGACCAAATGATAAAAGATCCACCTCATCCATCTCAGGTGTTTTTATTGGAGGAAATCTTGTCTCATGGAAAAGCAGAAAGAAAAATGTGGTTTCTAGATTAAGTGGAGAGTCCGAGTATCGTGCCATGGTTAATGCATCTTGTGAATTACTTTGGTTGAAACATTTGTTGGAGGAGTTGAAGTTTGATAAAGTGATACCTAGGCAATTATGGCATGATAGTGATGCAGCCATTTCATATTGCATCAAACCCCATTTTTCATGAGAGAACTTAACATACTGAAGTTGACTGCCATTTTGTTAGTTAAAAGATTGGTCCGAATTATCTCCACCAACCATGTAAGAACTGGGGAGCAGCTTGTGGATGTGTTACAAAATCTTTGAGACCTGCTAGGATACTTATATATGTAACAAGTTGGGCATCAAGATATGCATGCTCCAACTTGAGGGCGAGTGTTAGAATATTATGGAATATGCCTATTTTAGAAGATACTAGGATAATGAGAGAAGATTGCATAGTAATAGGAGTTGACTCATTCTCTTTCCTTTTCTGGTTTTGACAGTAAGCCAATATAAGACATCTTCATTGTACGTGTTTTAGACATATTAAGATTTCCCATCCTTCTCTTCTTTTCTTCTTATTTATCACACTCCATGACTCGGTATTCTGCACTCAACTAATTATTAACAAATATTTTATTAGTATTTACCAAGTCTACAGCTATGCGTACTGAATCTTCTCTAACTAAGCAGCCATTTGAGCCACAACTCACTGATGTACATTTCGTACTATATTTGTAGAAAAGAGTTTTATCCTGAAAATGTGGTATTTCAGTTAATTCATTTGAGAGAAATTTTACCAGGAATTGGACTGATATAAAAAATAATCCAGATAACTGGAAATGTCTGAGCAATTCCCCAAGAAAATCTCTGTGTGGAATAGCTTCTAACTGCATCATAGATGATGTTCAACATATCAAATTGAGGCCAACTAATGTTTTATCTAAACTTTGCTTTATTACATGTGATACATTGAATCTTATAATCTGGTTTACTACTGTTTATACTTATGTATTTCTAATGTTTCATTTCTTTTCCAAGCTTTCTCTCAAAATTGTATAAGGAAATTACTCTATTCCTTTTAGGAAAAACAAACGACACTAGCAGGAAGAACAAAAAGTGATGCTCGTGAAATGCAGAGTTTTTATCAGCATTATTACGCTAAGTATATAAAGGCTTTGCAAAATGTCGCTGATAAAGCTGATCGGTAAAATTTTAGTTAATGATTATGTTGCTTGTGGTGCAAGTGTTGCTATATCATACTTACTGCATCTCTGATTACGAAATTTCTCAGTGCTCGGCTTACAAAAGCGTATCAGACTGCTGCTGTTCTATTTGAGGTTTTGAAGGCTGTTAATGTGATGGAACATGTTGAAATGGCTGATGAGGTGACACTAGGAGCTTTTTGTGTGTAATTATAGACAAAACTGATCTTAAATAGGACTAGCAGTTCTCTTAAACTAAAATCGGGAAAGGCTGACTGTTCCCTGATCTCTTCTCTTAGGAACATAATATGTTTATGTAATTGTTAAGTCGAGTTTTTTTTGATTATATGTAGATTCTAGAAGCTCACAATAAGGTTACAGAAAAGACAGAGATCTATGTGCCGTATAATATACTTCCGCTTGATCCTGACAGTTCAAATCAAGCAATTATGAGATATTCTGAGGTGGGCTCTTTTTTGGGGTCCTTGTCTGTTGGTGTTGGATTTCCTAGATCCAAGCATCTTGATATTATAGTACCTTGGTTGTTTTATATGCAGATTCAAGCGTCTGTTTCTGCGCTTCGTAACACCAGGGGTCTGCCATGGCCCAAAGGAAAGAAAAAGAAAGTAGACGAAGACATTCTAGACTGGCTTCAGGCTATGTTTGGTTTTCAGGTTATTTAGTTACTGTCCCATTTCTTTCGTTTTCTGTATTTCAGTTTTCATGTTATACTGTCTTAAAAATTATTACTGATGCAGAAAGATAATGTATCAAACCAAAGGGAGCACTTGATTTTATTGCTGGCAAATGTACACATTCGGCAATTTCCAAAGTCTGATCAGCTGCCTATGGTATTATATTTCAACACATAAACCTTGCTTAAAATTTCATAAAATATATAATACCCATAGCATTCTTATACGTTATTGTGGCTCAGTTGGATGATCAAGCGCTAACTGCAGTTATGAAGAAACTGTTCAAAAACTACAAAGGGTGGTGCAAGTATTTGGGTCGGAAAAGTAGTCTTTGGTGAGTAAACGTTCATCAGTTCAAGCTTTCTTTTTCCAAACATTTGTTTATTCTTATGGACTACTCTGAGTTTGAATAATGGAGTCCATTTGTTTCTGAAGAAGGTTTTTGGATATTGTTTTCTGAAAATCATTTTATGAGAAAATCTATTTTTTTAATGCTTTTGTTGACAAACTAAAAATGAGGTTAATGCTTAGATAGGTTTGGGGCTAGACTGCTAGAAAATGAATTTCATAATTATTTTAAACTTATAAACTTCTATTCTTCAAAAAAAAAAATTTTATGTCACAAGATGAAGTAACCCAATCAGAACTTTGTGGAATTTATGTTGTTTAATGAAAGATTTGTTTGAAGCAGTTCACTTTAACAACTTTGTATATGAAAAATGAAAGCTAATGCTTCATATGAATTGCAATGATAAATAGAGGAGTGTGGTTGTGGTTTGTTGGGTGTGGGGTGGCGGAGGGGTGTGCATTGTTTTTGTAGATGAAATGAATTGATATGTTAATGATCTTAAAGTTATAAAGTTCAAATCTTTCTAGTTTACATAAATTTGTAGTTTGTGTGTTTGTTTTCTGGTTCAGTTTTAAGTCCGCAGATTATGGGTTGAAAGTTTGTAGCAATATTAGTAATAAAAGGAAAATAGAAGTTTGGTTACTGTACTACACCCCATTTCCCATTTGATTACGAAGTGCATATATTTTTCTCCAATTAAGTTATCATTTAATTTAATTTTTTTAAAGGGTAATGGTTTGACAGCAGTAGTCTTTAATAGGCAATGCAGAAGATTTTTCAATATCAAAAGTATATGAAATTTAAAAAATACAATATGTATAAAAATATTAAGTTACAGTATATGAATTTAGATGATTAAATATTAGAGATGAAAATAGAATTGTAAGTGAAGGATCACAGAGAGACATAAAGAGAGATAGCAATTGAACACTCTGTGGTAAATGAATTTGAAATGAAATCTGTACGTATTTAGTATTTTATAGATAATAAATGATTCGCTGATTCTCTTTTCCTTGATGCATTAAACAAAATAAAGAATGCATAATTTATTCTTAAAGCCAAAAATCTTTAGTCCATGCTCCCACAATTTGGTCATAACTCACAAAGCCTTTCTTTTTCTTTTTTTTTTTTTAAAATTTCCGTATGTGGGTGGTTCCTATTTGCATGCAGGTTGCCTCCTATTCAACAAGAAGTGCAGCAACGGAAATTGTTGTACATTGGTCTATATCTTCTCATATGGGGGGAAGCTGCAAACTTGAGACTTATGCCAGAATGCCTTTGCTACATATATCATCATGTATGCAAATTGATATTTTTTTTCCTTCCTTTCAATATGTGATGCAAATACATGTGTTTCCCCCTAGTGTAATTTCTTTTTCACTTAAGATCTCCGTTTCTTGTATCAAGCGTTGCTTTTTTGACTAAAGGACAATATCCAAAGAAGTCTTGGGTCCTGAAAAGATAGCTAATATGATAGCTTAGTAGTTAGGGATGATGTACTATGTGGAAACAATTATAAAATATTTATGTCAAATGATCCATCATAATTTTCAGCTGTATATATAGTAGTTTTTATCCGTTTAGTAGTTATATCCAATATAAGAGTTCCTTGATATTGTCAGGCTTCATATTATTGTATCATGAGGCAAATTTAATTTTACCATATTAGGTCTACTTATATGACTATGAAACTAGAAAAAGAATAGCATTTTGCATGATGTTACAACCACATGAGTATACTTCATTGTCGAATTAGCTCTATATTTTGTGTGGTGCTCACATCAATCTCTCGTTCTCTTTGAGAAATATAACAAAGTATCTATATCTGATCCTCTTAGGAGCTTGTCCATCCTCAAAGCATCATCGTACTAGGTCTTCTGAACTCATCCTTCGCTAATGTTAATGGATAGGCTAATTGTCATACTTGGTGTAGTCCTATCATGACAGAAAAGTCCATAGATATTCCATGCCGGGTTCTGAATCTAGTCATTGTGCTTTCATACATAATGTTATCTATGTCAATACACCAGACGGGTATGCTCTTCTTCTCGAGTAGACGAAGGCCTTGGAAGAAATTTGATCCTAGTTTTCTCTATATATTCTTCTTTTTCTTTTTATGCCTGGACAAAAAACGATCTCCCAAGCACGTGAGTACTTCCATTGTAGATCTTCCAGTCACAACCATATTATTTCAAATTCATGAGGATGGTCTCCTTCGTCAAACTATGCTCAATCACTCACACATCTTGGATTAAGATGCATATTTCCTTTGTTCTTGAATCATCCCTCTGATCAGAACTAAAGTATGGCAAAAGATCCTTTGAACAGTTCAACTATGCAACTTAAGATATTGTATTTAATTGGGACATTTCTGGTCTCAATTTCTTTACCATCTTTATTTTTTCGAAGAGAATGTTGATACTTATTTGTAGATTCTACGTACAATCTTTCTAGTTTGTACTCACTTTATCACAATAGGGATTGTGAGACCCACCTATAACGTCAGTTGCACTTCGAAAATGATTATGAAATAACTCCTCCATATCTCTCTGATCTTGCACTGCCTCACCACTTTAAAGTAGCGTAGTGTGGATTGGTAATTTCTCAGTGGTTTGAGATACAGGTTTCTTCCTGTGAGGCTTGAACTTATTCTGGATAATGTTTACTTGGGAGTTTTAGATTCTAATTTGGCATCATTAAGCTCATCCAATCAACAGTCGAGAAGATCTAAATAAAGTGTTAAGTATGATATAGAACAGGGAAATTTGAAAGTAGATTCAGTCTAAAAGTCTTACTTGGAGATTAATTAATATTTTGTATCACTGATTCTAAGTGATGGGTTCAAGTCATAATTAATGCCATCATAATTTCTTTGAGATCGTTTAAGGTTGGGGCTTTAAGCCTTTTAGTGGCTTTCAGAAAATTGTTGCAAAAAAAGGTTGCTAAAAGAAGGTTTGTCTGAAAGGAGAAATTATAATTTGCTGAGTTTCTTGCAACAAAGGATTCTTTCAAGAACATTCCTGTAGAGTATTTTTCTCGTCTTCTGTTGTCGTATGCTAGATTAAGTTATTAAATTTTCTTTTAGGAATTCTATATAGCCTGTACAATTTGATATTTGAGGTCAAACCAATAAGTATTATGTTTCAAATTGATTTAGTTTTAGTTGGTGTAATTATGTTATGATTGTACAGTACATAACAACTACTATTGAATAAAAGTTTATTGCATTCTGTACCTTCATTAGCCATTATATTTGAATCTCAACATGTCTTCATTTGAAATCAGAGGTCAATACATATAGTTTATTCTGAAATGGAGAGGGTGTATACTTAGGGGCTCAGCAGAACAGGTCTTGCTATTTCCATAGCATTCTGCACTGTCAGTCTTGTAATGCTAAAGGAGAGGTACAAGGGTCAAATTTTGTAAATCCCATTAGGGACTTGCAGGCAGAAAAATTATTTTCCTCTTCAGAATATATTCAGTAATCATAAAGCCTACACATGTGGGGTTGAGACTTTGAGGTAAGTTTCATGTCTCCATCACCCACCTTAAGAACAATAAAGTTTTGTTTTCAGAGACCATGAATTGGAACCCAGACTTACATGAACTCTGTTAATGCAGAAAGCTTAATTTTAGATCAAGTATTTTGATCTTTTCTAATGAAACCTTTGTTAACTAGATGGCGTTTGAACTGTATGGTATGTTGGCTGGGAGTGTTAGTCCCATGACTGGTGAGCATACTAAGCCTGCCTATGGTGGTGAAGACGAAGCTTTTTTAAAGAAAGTAGTAACTCCAATCTACAACACAATCGCAAAGGTGCTTAATAAGTGAATAGATGTGTTTGTCGTTTCCTACTCATTTGGGTTCTTCTGAAGTTGTAATATAATTATTCTATTGTTTCTTCACAGGAAGCTAGAGGGAGCAGAGATGAAAAATCAAAACATTCGCAGTGGAGGAACTATGATGATTTAAATGAATACTTCTGGTATACATCTTCATTTATTACTAGAAAATGCACCCTCCCTCTTGTAAATTCATCTTTATGAAATGTTGGTAACCAATTGTGTACATTTCTAGGTCTGTTGACTGTTTTAGACTAAGTTGGCCAATGCGTGCTGATGCCGATTTCTTTTGTCAACCTGTTAAGCAGCTTCAAGGCAGGAAAAATGCTGTATGACTTCCATCCCTACCAGTTTAAGTTACCTTTGCAATTTCGATTTTGACCTACTGCATATATCTTTGCATAATCTGTCATTCTACTATTTTACTCTATGCTTGAAAAATACTCAAAATAATTTTTGGAACTTAACCCAAATCCATATGTATGCATTACTTTAAGGTATATCACGAAGCAAAATAAAGTGTTTTAAAATATTCATTCATCTTACTTTGCGCCAAGTGAAGGTCTCCTAAATTAAGGCAGAAAAATGTTTCTTTTGGTAATTAAAACACTGTGTGTGTGTATCAGGACCTTAAATTAAGGTTCTTCATTTATCCATTTATTTGCTTCTGAATCAGTTGACTATTAATTTACATCTTAAACATTTTAGACATGTCGCACCGTATCCTCAAACCATAGAAAATCCTGTCGTAAAAAAGTAAATGGGTAAACGAACTCCTATGAGTCAAAATATGGGGAAAAAAGAAAACTACCAAGACTTGGATCTGTATAGGATTTTAGGCAGAGTCAACAACTTTATAACGACAGCTGAATTGTCCTCAATTCTAACAAAAATAACTTTCTGCTTGTCTAATTATTGTCATCAGTAGTAGTAGTAGTAATAATAAACATCTGAAGTGAATTAGTTATCTCAAATCTGACCTTTCATATGGGAGAGAGTTTAGATTTCTCCTAGATGAAGCATAAGAGATTCATCAAATGTACTCTCTGCTAATGTGGAACAGTGGGGACTTGGATAAACAAAGTAGAAGTGTAATTAATAAAATTATTTCTTCTCTCTAACTGTCAAGTTTTCCCTCACTCACATGTTATCCTCCCTTCTCCCAAATTTCAGGTTTTTACTATTTCACATGTATATATGTAAGGTATCCAAGCATTGGAAGAGATAGTAATCCATAGGCTTATTTGAGCAAAGCTCTTCATGAAACTCATTACACTCAATAACTGTTCAAGGAGACGGAGTTGGAGATAGCAGATGCATGTTTACAGAGATCCTGGACACATGATGGATTTGATGCGTATGTGGCTGCTAAATCATCCTACTTTTCTTTAGTTCTTCAGGGGGAGAGGCTTCTAAGGTGGGTAATCATAAACAGAAAATTATTTGATGCAGCGAAAAAAAGACGGTTGGATTAACGCTCCAAGAGATGCGTATGATAAACCCTTGAATCCACAAGGTGTATTCTTGAATCCACTAGAATAGAGATCCCCAAACAAAATTTATTGTTATCAAAACTGAATAATGCTAAGAGATAATTTACAAGTTTACAGATAATCCTAATGAGATTATGTATACTAAATCCTAATACTAGATTCTCCAAAGCTAAACAGGAAAAGGATTCTCAAAACAATTAAGGAAAAGGAAATAAACTAAATCCTAGTAACTTTTGCAAATCTGCATGACATCCGAATACCCCAAGGAGTTTGTAACATAGTATAGGGTCCTTGTCCTGGATCATTATTCATAAAAATAATATCCAAAAACCAAAGCCCCCTTTTGAGAGGAATTAGATCCCAAGTCTCGTTGATGTGTTTTTATTAGATATACTTCTACTCAAAAAGGGATAAAAATATTATCATCCATCTCCCAATTAGTTATATACTCATGATGATGCCTTTTGGGAGTCAAAACCATATTATTCTTCCCTCCTCTTTAGGGAGTGAATCATGAAGAGGAGAAGCTAGAGGCCGAATCTAGTAGTGTTCTTCTCACAATATCCTGGATTTGAGACAGAAAAGCTGATGTTCATATACAAGGCTAATTTCGTGTCCTCAATATGTAACCTCTGATAAACTTTTCAAGGATATAATTTGCAGGCAATAATGGAAAATACTCGTCTGCAACAATTGCCTTAATCGCGAAGGTTTCTCAAGCTTCCCAACATATTGAAGCACGCATAAAAGTTCTTACTCTCGATCAAGCATCAATTTACACATGTCAACTCGAGAAATTAAATGTGTAGGAGAGATCACCTTTTAAAGAATACATTAGCAAAAGATAAGGGGCTAAACTTAGAAAAGATTAAGGTGACACCGAGAAGGACCCATAAGAAGAATCAGTACCTGACGGCTCTAATTGTGCTCCCCACAGAGAAATCAAGACTTATAATATAATGGCCTTTTCCAAGATCAACCTAGCTGTGGCACAGTGTAGAGAAAGAAAGGGAGGAAGATTATTTTCTATTGTTCAATTACAATGTGGGAGAGCCTTTCTTTATATTTAGTAGCTCAGAACTGCATCTGCGATACGTTTGTATATTATATCAAGCATCCTATCAGCAAGCCATAACATAATATCCTAAATTCCAAACAATTACCCAAGTTATCTTGCCATCCTAATCTTGCAATTCCTTACCGATGCGATTCCCCAAATCATGCTGTTAAAGAAATTATCCTAGAGTCCTTTAGAATATCTGCTAACATTCCTCATCCTGAATTTTAACATTAGTATCTTGTATTTTTGTTAAAACATTCAATTTAACTAAGTTCACTAAAATGAGGTTTGATGATAATATCTGCTGCCATGTCTATTAACATTGTTCTTTTTTCCTTACCCTATTTTGAGCAAATTTGTTGAGGATAGGGATTCTAGTTTTCTTTGGGATTTGTAGTTGAGTAATACATAGGGCCATTTCATATGCATATCTCAAAGAGGGAAACTGTTAGTTCCCCAACCATTGTTATAGATGTGCATTGAAACTTTTAAATTGTTGTAGAAATAACAAAACTGGTTCTGGAGATAACATTACCCCTCAAGAATCATAAACTTACTCCAACATATTTAGAAATCTCCCAGAGCTTGTCACTGTTGGACTTGGACCTCTTTCAGGACAGTATGAACTCAGTTTGGTGTAGAGGCTTTTACCTATTTTATCTTCACTAAAAGAAATGTATGTGGTTTTCGACTTGGTTTTTACTGCCTTCTAAAGTGGATATTTTCGACATCCAGGAGGAAAGACCGACTTTTAAGGATCGATGTGAAGCAAAAGTTAATTTTGTGGAGATTCGTACATTTTGGCATATCTTCAGGAGTTTTGACAGAATGTGGAGCTTCTTTTTATTGTCACTACAGGTTCTTTTATACATGGTTATGTTGATAAATTTTAACATCTTGTCTATTGATTGCTTCAACTTTTATCTAAATTATCTATGTCATGCTTTTGAGCAATTTATTTATTGAAGGCGATGATTATCATGGCTTGGAGCGAATCAGGAGAACCAACTTCTATATTTGAGGGTGATGGGTTCAAGAAACTGCTGAGTATTTTCATAACAGCTGCGATATTGAAATTTGTGCAAGGTAAACATGACATGACAAAATCTTTCAATATTTATATTCCTTTATAAATAAGCAATTTATGTTGAAGTACTTCTGTTTTGAGGTTCACATACACATCTCCACTTGAAGTCGGAGGCATCAGAACTATGAACTCCTCCTATCTTATTCAACTTAGCTCATGCTTAAAGTGGATCTGTGGGACATATGGACCAGAACACTATTTTTTCTTCAACTTTATATATGATACTTGGGATTACTGAAGTGTTCATCTTACAGTAAGAATCCATTAGAAAAAATACCAGTTCCTGTAGACATAGTCCACGAATACATTCCCTTGTGGAGGCGCAGTACGTGAAGTCCCACACTAAGAGGGTCGACACCTGACCTGTGGTCAGCGAATCAGCAGTATCGTTTTTGTTTGGTTCCTGCCCTTTGCTCCTTGAGTCAAACCTCGGAAAACCTTTTGCTAGAAATAAGATTCCCACGTATTAAATATAATAGTACTCATTTTAGAGTTGCGTGGACTTTAAACTTTGACGTGAATCTCAATCTATTTATGATTATAATAATGCCAATTAAAAATGAGGCATTCAATTCTTGATGTGACTGTCCATTTTTTGTTTCTTAGTAATATTTAGTTTTTTGATGTTTCTGCACTTATTTCTTATAGTTCCCCAATACAATAACTGTTCAAACACTTCCTCGTAGCATTATACATCTCCATACAGTAGCGAATGCGTTCTACTTAAAAGCATTTAAGAAGTGAAATAGGTGTTCCTACAGCTTGGCTGATGTACAAGGCTCGTTGTTATGGCCTAATACCAACGACGTGCGTGTTGGAGTATGTAAAGCTTGTCCCACATTGAATACATTGCAAAAAGTAAGTCTGTCATTGATGTGGCCAACTCCTTGTTACCAGCTGCCCTTGGGCTAGAGAGTCAATTTCTTTATGTGCTAAAATTGGGATCATTTCTATAAAATTACAATATAGATAAAAGAGTCTTATTTTGGAGGGTGTTTGACATTACTTAGAAAAATGGTTTACTAACTATAATTATTGATTTATTGATTCTGCTTATAAGTAGTTTAAAAGAATTAATATGTGTTTGGTAATATCAAAGTACTTAAAACTAACGAAAAGTGAAAAGTGCTTGGTTTTGAAAAAGTCTGTTTCTTCCATGTCATTATGATAAATTACTGAAAAAGATAATAAAAAATTGTAAGTTGTAATAAGTTACATTGGTTAATTAGGATAATGACTGGGGGCTTAGCCTATCCGACATAGTACAGATAATATGTATAATATGGCAACTTATTTGGTTAAACCGGCTTATCAGATTTCTGCTTATAACTAGAAGCATCAAATTGGAGTTTCTGATTATTTTTATAAGCGGTTAAAAATAAGTATGTAAACAAAGACTAGCTACTTTACAAATGTGATATAAGTAGGTTTGACCGCTTATATGCAATGTCAAACATCCTCTTAGGTCATGCTCAAGTAAAAGCTTCTCCTTTTGTTTCACAAGAGGTCTCTTTTCCAGATACTGATCAAATTGAAGTATCCTAAACTAAATTTGAGATGTAAGTTAATTAATTTAAAATTCAAAAATAGCAATAGGTTACTATTTGTTGACATTTGTGGTACATCAGTCAGCAGAAAAATAGAGAAGAAATATGAATGTTTTTGAATATTAGGAGATGATTTTCCTCCTTTCTCAATTCATGTACATATGTACAATGAGTTACATCCAATTATGCCTTTGACAAAGGCTGAATTACAAATATGCAAATCCCTATAAGCCTATATTATTCTATTTACAATTCCTACAAATCAGCATCAAATCATACTTATAACACTATTCTTAGTAATCTTTATTACTTTCATGGACTTTGTTATCATATTGAAACCAATCAAATTCATTTGGATTGACAAATTGACTAGGAAAAAGTTGTAATGGGACTCTCTCTCAGGAGATGTTTTTTTTTTTGTTCAACATGTGTAGTGTAATTTATTGCTTTATGTATGGGCAATCGAGGTTTTTGTGATATTCTCTTCCAAGAAGAGTGTTTTCCATTTAAAGATTCTTGAGTCGATTATGGACTGGTCTTTACCATGTTTAAACTACCGAAAAAGTACTTCCTAATTTTCTATCGAACTCAGATAAGCTTCAAATCCCATGTTGGTAATGGTGATAATTCTTATGTTATCTGATTATTTTTCATTGATATTTATAACTTTTTTGAGGAGGATAATATCTGCAATTTGCTTTTTTATGGTGAATATTTTTCTTCAGTGACAAGAGAGAGGTAATTAGGTTGATGAATTCGGAATCTACTTATTTATGACTTTGTTTATGGTAGAGATAGATCAATAAATTATTTACATTGTTTGTTAGGAGATTCTAGAAATTTAATCCCTCCATGTTATATGCTTTTCATGATCATTGCAACAATATTTACTTTTCAGTGTGATCTAACGGTTGAGATTTTCCTCTCACAGCTGTCCTCGATATTGTAATGAGCTGGAAAGCAATGCATTGTATGTCATTGTATGTGAAGCTAAGGTACATCCTGAAGGCTATCTGTGCTGCTGTGTGGGTAATAGTTTTACCAGTAACTTATGCTTATACATGGGACAATCCTCCTGGGTTCGCACAAACCATTCGAAGCTGGTTTGGGAATAATCAAAGTTCACCTTCTTTATTCATTTTGGCGGTTCTTATTTACTTGGCACCAAACATGCTGTCTGCATTGTTATTCCTGTTTCCATTTATCCGCCGACCCCTAGAGAAGTCGAATTATAAGATTTTCAGGCTCATTATGTGGTGGTCTCAGGTATATAGAATTGTTGGCTTCTAGACATGATCTTGATTAGTTCCTTTGGTGATTATGTTAGCTCATCTGCAGGAGGGCGGGTGCACAAATATTATACGAAAAATTTCCTGTATTTTGATTGAACATTTTGTCTTTCTTTTCACTGTTTCTGATATAAAACTAATATGTTTTAGCCTCGGCTATATGTTGGGAGGGGAATGCAAGAGAGCACACTTTCTCTTATCAAGTAAGAGTACTGCCATGATTTCAAGTGAATAGCTTGCTTCAGATTTGAATGTTTAACTGTTTAATTATGATATTTTGTTCTTTCAGGTACACTACATTTTGGGTTCTTCTTATACTTTCAAAGTTAGCCTTCAGTTATTATGTGGAGGTGATTATTTCACTTATCTTGGATATTCTGCCACACAAAAATGTATCAGCCTTTCATTTATCACAGTTGAATTAGAGAAGAAAGAAAAGGCATTATTTATTAACTATGTCTGAGAGAGACTTTCCATAGACTTGGAGCTGCAGTACATTTTAAATTAATCATTTTATAAACAGGCAATAATATAATATTTTAACAATCACCCAGTTTTGCAAATCTCTGATCATGCAACTTCCTTGAATCTTCTAGGATATCTACTAACACCCCATTCGAGCTGGAAGTCTTATATATGGCTTCGTCAGCTTATCATAAAACGCAACCTGCAAATAAAGAGGTTGAAAGCTAACATAGCACATTATTTCAGAACTTCCCCTCAAATTAAGGCTCTCTTAATTTACATGAGCACTGTCCCTGAATATGTAAGTCAATTCATTGGATATCCAGCAACTCAGAAGGACTCCTTGTCTTTCTCAATAGTGGAGGACCGTTGAGCCTCCCAAAATATTAAAGGACACAACCTTTCTCAAATGTTAGCCACATGAAAGTTCCTACTCTCTATTAGCTAGCTGTTTTACACACGTCCATATGAGAAAATGATTGTGTGGCACAAATTACATCTTATAAACTAATTAAGCTTCATTGATTTTTTTTTTTTTCATTCGTTGAAGTCATAAATGACAGACATAATGTTCTTAGGGCTTCATATATGTGAGCATTTGTTCTTATTTTGTTTCAAATTAAGTCCACATTTGGTCACCATACTTTATTTGTACAAGAAAAATGTATGTTGGATACGGGTGGAGGTTTCCTATAAATGGTTTAAGCAATGTTGCGTTGCAGGGTCTTTCTTTGACTAACTGAAGCTAATAGAACAATCGGTATCTCAATGCTCCCTCTGATTCCTTAAATAGTAGTTGAACTCGGAAAGGATTATGTTTCAGGTCCACTAGCTCAATAATGTGATTTGATTTGTATATGAATATATAATATTTGTACCCAACACACCTTCCTTAAATCCACATTCACAAGACCAAACATATTATGGCATTTTCGGAAGTACTGCCTTAGTCCAGTGATCGGAAAATAACTGATTCGTCTTTGTGTAGGATGCCAAGGTCCTGCTATCTTTTTTTTTCAGTGTGAAGCTTTTGTTCCCCCCTACACATGACAGCACTTGATTGTTTATTTTTTTCCTTGTCGTAGATAAAGCCTCTAGTGGGTCCAACAAAGGCAATTATGAAATTTCACATAGGAACTTACAAGTGGCACGAGTTCTTCCCTCATGGTAAACAGTTAGCAGCAGAACTCCTTTAAGTCTGATGATGAAAAGGCTTGTGACCTTATTTTTGCTTTGCAGCCAAGAACAATATTGGTGTCGTGATTTCACTCTGGGCACCTATTGTACTTGTGAGTTTTGTTTTTGTCCCTTGGTAGATCTATATTACTATATTTCTTCTGCTATTCAGTTTTTACTGCCAAAGCAACAATTATCATTTGTTTTCAGGTCTATTTTATGGACACTCAGATTTGGTATGCCATTTTCTCCACAATATTAGGTGGTATATATGGTGCAATTCGCGGTCTTGGAGAGGTTAGTGGAGCTTTATACTCTCTCATCTTTATTGGTTGTTGTAACTCGTCTATTACATAAATGTAAAGTATAGCTGTTCTGCCTTTTAATTTCTTCGTGTACTACTTGGACATGACATCTGTTTATTTGTTATTAAACACAATTCCATCCTGTTTACATTTTTTTCCCTATCAACTCTTCTGACAAAATAATGAGAAGCATGTTTAAAATCTTATATTTCACCATCCCTGTAAATTCATGTAGACCAATCTTTCATTAGCAAATACCTATAAATCATGTTCAGTATTGGTGTCACTTTAATTGGTTGAAGGTCTATCTCAAGCTTCAAAATTTAAAAGTATATATGTGGTAATACACCTTTGATCAGCTTTGAGTTCAAGACTAAAGTCCAATCTGTGCTCTAATCTAGAGAAATTCCAATTTAATTCCATAGATTATGGGATTATCAGAATGCTAGCTAATCTGTAATACCCCAGAATTGTGTAATTGTTATTATAACATTAATAAATAAATTTTAGACGAAATTTCAGATTTTTGCATAAATAAATTTTTGGTCGAATTTATTTATGAGCATAAGAAATTGTTCATTTGTAATTACTGAAAGGAATAATTTGCTAATTTGTTATCCGAATTAATTTTGGTAGTAATCTAAATTATTACTACTACAGAATTAATTTTTGGGTGCAAGATATTATTGGAATTAATTTATGTGATAGTATAAGTTAAAATTAATTTTTGGTATTATCGGAAATTAATTTAAAGGATAGTGATATGAATTATCACTATGCCTGTTATGAGAAGGATAACTGAGTAATTATCCTGTATAGTGAGTAAGCACCGTGTAATGAGTATATATCACAGGTGTTTGAGGTGATTTTTAATGACTAAGCGTCGCAAAATGTGACGATCCCAAAATCCCTCACTGGATCAGGGTTTCGTCAAAAGAAGGAAAAGATAACCACACATCCATTCATATAATAACTACTGAAAGAAACGATAATAAAGAGTTATTACAACCCAAAATATTACATTTTCAGCGGAAGCTATTCTGTCTCTATACTATAATTCAAAACATCACTTTTCAGATCCTCTTCCTTCCTTCCTTCCTTGTCGGCACTACAAAGGGTTAGTTAAACTCAGTAACCGATCATCTTTGCCTTTTCCTTGTCAGAGGGCTCAACCTTAATATTCTGCCCTGCAAAACATTAAAATTCTACAAGAATGAGCGGTTCACGCCCAGCAAGTATATAAACAATTTGGGAAAACAAATCTGGAATGTTTCAAAGAATTCAATTCTGTTGAGAGGCTTGGTGAAACAATACTAATGCCTCGGAAATCTTTAAGGAATCTTTAGGATTACTGATGATAAACAATTGTGTAATCCTTCTTAAAACAAAGCATAACTTCCTTGAAGTAAAAATATCCATCGGGGGCTAAAACCGCTGGATCTGCTAACCATACGGTATACAGCTGGCCTAACTGTGCCCGTATGATCCCTCCTTGTGTGAACGTACGTAGTCACATAAAATTCCTCTAGGTCAGGTGAAGAACAAATCAGCACCTTTCCTTTCCTCTAACCATTCATGTGGCATCACCATTTAAGGAACATAGCATTCTCATTTATTGCACAGATATAATATTAAAAAAAATAGCTGAAAGAGCAAAGCTTCATTATATCTATGCACTTTTATTCATATCATGCTAGCGGAAATTAAAACATAGCATTCTGTTTCACAAGGAAATTTAAATTTAAATATCATAATTTTGTACGCATGTCGAATCAATTGATCATGCGCTTAACTGAAATAAGCATAAGAGTAAGAATATACTTGCCTCAGTTCTTTGCACAAAATTCAAATCAATTTACTTGTGAGAGATTCTGTAAATTATGCAAGTAATATTTTAATACCTTAATAAGAATTTATGAAAGAAAATATGTATGTGATGTCCTTAGACTTTACTGTTTTAAAGAATAACATCATAAAATAATTTTAAGAAAATAATGTTTTATAGTCTTGATAACAGACTATACATCGGGGAATAATTCTCATTATCAAACTCGTCAGGGACTGATATCTTTAGCCATCAAAGACTAACATATTTATTTGCCTGTCAGAGACTAGGAAATTCCTCCATCGGAGACTAAGAACTCCTTCATCAGAGACTACGGAATTTCCTTCATCAGAGACTGTTGATGACATCATCAAGGACTGAATTTAGCCTGTCGGAGACTAAGGCTGACGTCATGAGAGACTAAATAACTCATCAGAGACTGATGATGTCATCTTAACTCATCGGGGACTAAGGGTGACGTCATCGGAGACTAACTTCTCATCAGAGACTGATGACGTCATTTTAACCCTATCGGAGACTAAGGGTGACGTCATCATCAGAGACTACATCTCATCAGAGACTAACAATATCGCATCAGAGACTAAAAATTATCTCGTCAGAGACTTAAGAATATCTCATCAGAGACTAAGAATTATCTCGTCAGAGACTAAGAATTATCTCGTCAGAGACTAAGAATTATTTCGTCAGAGACTAAGAATTATCTCGTCAGAGACTAAAATATCTCATCAGAGACTAAGAATTATCTCGTCAGAGACTAAGAATATCTCGTCAGAGACTAAGAATATCTCATCAGAGACTAACAATTTCTCATCAGAGATTAACAACATCTCATCAGAGATTAACATTAGAGGTTGCTTCTGCTACGATGGAAGACCTATCATGCTCAAACTCAACCTATGATGTCTCATGAAGATGCAAAGAATATTAATTTTAGCATAAATCTTTGATACTATGCATAAAAGAAACTAGGTAGAGTTCCAGGTTCTTACCTCTTCGTTCTTAAGAGTGAGATCAAAACTGGTCTAAGAATAATTTTTCCGAAAGAAGAACTTGGAAATTTATGGAGATGATATGTTTAAGCGAAACTCTTTAAAAGAGAAATTTTGGTAAAAGAGTTAAAATTTCATCGCGAATGAGGTATTTATAGAGTTCAAGAGCAGTAAACTAAGGTTACGCATTGGAATAAAACAATTGGTTAATTTGGACGGTAAAACGGCTATTCATCATGACTTCTTGGTAGCAACCAGCTGCTGTCCTACATGCATGAAAACTTAGCCACCTAAACAGTTTCTAATCAAACACGTAATCACAAATCCTACGTAACCCTCTCCTCTTCCTTCATGCTGTTCAATATAATCTTAAATGGGATTTGCTAATCCCCTTTTTAATACCTTTTAAGGAACTTAACCTCATAATCGTGGATATCATATAATCACAAAAATTTTCATTGTAGATATGAATTTATCATTTATATTTAAAAAGACTAACCTGCATGTAAAAATATAATAACACAAAATAAATTATTTCTTATTATAGAATGCATTTAAAATTTTTCGGGTTCTCACACAAAAGGTGAGTCATATGTACTACCACTTGACACCTATTAGTATTCATACTTACGTGTAATATTGATTTAGTAAATTTCAAGTCCGTTAGTAATCTATGTAAGAAATATCTCAGATATTTTTACTTTCCTAACACCTATATAAGAAGAACCTCTACTACTCATTTTTCTCACAACACTCTCAAATACATAAATTCCCTAAACCCACGATTATATTCATATAGTTAGTTCTGCAGTAGCAAAAGCTTGCCAGGTAAATATTAAATGCTTTTATTAAGTTATTTAATTTCATTATTTGGTCATATAGCTTAAATAGAAATCTGTATGAAACCTTAAAATTATGTTGTAAAATAAAAATAATAAACCACAGACAAAATTTATTAGTCCCTGATAGGCAAAATTTAATAGTCTCCGATGATGTCATCCTTAGTCTCTTATGGGTTAAGATGACGTCATCGGTCTCTTATGTTTTAATTAGTCTCCGATGATGATGTCATCCTTAGTC
>CM025786.1:46588175-46624008 GCA_014636745.2 Centella asiatica | reverse complement strand
CATCCTTAGTCTCTTATGGGTTAAGATGACGTCATCAGTCTCTTATGAGTTAATTAGTCTTCGATGATGTCATCCTTAGTCTCTTATGGGTTAAAGATGACGTCATTAGTCTCTTATGGGCAAAATCTGCTAATCTCTTATGGGCAAAATTTGTTAGTCTTCTATGGACATAAAACTCATTCCCTAATGCAGACTTAGCATGACTTAGATGTTATAACCTTATTATCTAAGCATATTTATAAATCTAATTTCTTTTACTTATTCATGAATTATGAAACAGATTTCGCAGGAAACCAAATAGTCACCGGTCAAGGCAAGTAATCTATTTATTACATAAATCTCAGTTGCTCTGAGATTTTGTTAGTAATTTATTTGTTACATATATTTCAGTCATTCTAAAGTTATGCAAGTAATGTTTTCAACGTATAATATAGTTGTTCTGTTTTACGTAAATATTTTCAAAGTGATATATTTATCATCTTTCTAATATATCACACCATTATTTATACATACATAAATATAAGTATGAGGTATATTTTAAATTAGACACATGATCATTTAATTCGATCTGTGTTAACCTATGGCAGACAAATGCTTAAACATTTCTTCTTGCGTATACATAATTGTTTCGTATGCGTACTGATAGAGAATCATTTATTCAATTGAAGTTAATATCATTTCGAGAGATGCTTGATTATAATATCTTGTTCACAAGCATCTAGCTATTTTATGCCAATATATGACATCTTGAGATATATTCAGTTTAATTATCTTCAGTTATTACAAGGCTAATAAATACCTTGTGACCTTCACTGTGACTACAAGAATGCTGTGTGATCGTCTTGGTAAGTCCCCTGAGGTCAGACCCTCATTAAAATTACAAGGATGCTATGTAGTCACCTTGGTAAATTCCACTGAGGCGTCGAAATCTTATCCACTATAAGGACTTTACTTTGAGTAAGGGGATCAATCTGGATATGAGAATGTGATACTCTATTCTGCCAGGCCCATGAGAATTTAGATGTAATTAAAACTACTATTAAATGTCATACGTATGTACATAGCAGATCACATTGAGGTAGCATTGGCCCGCTATTGTCATGTGATAAGAGATATTCTCAGTAGGCCCATGTGCTGAACAAAATTGATGATCAAGTAAGTCATAGTACTGAAAGATGTCATGAGAGAGATGTTTAAGTAAGTCATCGTACTGAAAGGCATCCGAGAACTTATGTGGATTTCTTTATTTCTTCAGAGGCATGATATTGCCAATATTTCTTCTAGTTAAAGACTTGGGTTTTCCTCATC
The DNA here is from genome assembly GCA_014636745.2 of Centella asiatica. Classification (NCBI taxonomy): domain Eukaryota; kingdom Viridiplantae; phylum Streptophyta; class Magnoliopsida; order Apiales; family Apiaceae; genus Centella; species Centella asiatica. Next base: position 46,622,700 of record CM025786.1, on the reverse strand, counting down.
TGAATCCAATAGTTGAGATTCTTAATATTTTAACATTGCCATAAAAATGCTATTTTTAAATAGTTCAGACTCTCACTTATTTTTGGAATATTATATTACTTGCTGAGCTTTTGTTGCTCATACTTGTTTGTTTTCTTTCAGTTCAACCAAAGAAGGAAGAAAATTCTAAGGGTAAAGAAGAGTTATACCAGTTTCAATAGATTTGGCTGTTTGGGGCTCATAAATATGATTTTCGGTTGGTTTTGATCTTGTTGTGTTGTAAAGAAAAAGTTATGTTATTCCGCTGCTAGAATCTCTCAAAACAATGTATTCTCTGTTTTAAAATTAACATTATGAAAGGAGAAAGGTTGTTTTCTTGGTGTGATAGTTCTTTGGTACCCCCTTGACGACCCAATTTTTCCACTGATGATCTAGGTCTTAACAGTTGGTATTAAACTGGCGACCTGGTCTAAGGTTGGGGATATTGGGGCTGTCACACAATCCATATTTATAGGCACTAAAAAATATCCAATCCAATATAGGGTACATGTTCCCAAATGAATATTTGTAGAATGGGGGTTGGATACAAATATCAAATTTTCTTCGTTTAATGTAAAAATCAGAAGATAATTTAAGAACAATTTGCGGAATTAAAAACAAGTTGAATTATCTTTTGAAACAATAAAACTTGTTTTATTGAATTTGAACATGAGTTACAACCTAATAATCACAACTCGATGCCAACTTCGGAAAAATCTGTTCAATGATCAACAACTACAAATTCTAGCTCCCCGACCTTGTCAATCCTAATTCAATTTTGTATTGGATCTTCTGATCGACTTCTTGTTTGTAACTCCAAATCCTACTCTGATTTGGATTCCATCTTCCAGTTGAACGTGTTCTTCAATATCCTCTGATAAATCTTTATCTGTTATTGGATTTATATGCTGATGAACTTATCCGCCGATGAGTTTATCTGCCGATGAATAGCTTTATTCACCGATGCAGATTATCCTCTGATGAACAAATTATCCAGCGAGAAACATATTTATCCTGTGATGCAGATTATCCTGTGATGAACAAATTATTCATCGAGTAACATATTTATCCTCTGACTGGCTACTTGAATTATTTATTCTCTGATGAGCAAATTATATTGTCGGAGGATAAATATCTACTGAACCTAAATATTATTTTCTGATGAACAAATAATACATCGGAGGATAATATGTAGAAAAATTCAGCTTCAAAAACTTATCTGCTAATGTTTATACTACACATCAGTAGCTACTATATAATTGAAAACTAATAATTCTAAGTTTATACATTATCATCCAATGCTGTAATTCTAACAGTACGAAACACACTAGATGAAAAAACGAACTCTAGGTAGTAAAAACAACTATTTCCAAAAACTAATTGCATTATCCTCTGATAAAACTTCCTCAGTAGATATTGAATTATCCACTGGAAAGGTATCTTCGTGGGTTTTAGCTTCATCATCTGAAGAGTCCAGAAGATCCTGTTCATCTTCATTCTCAAATCTTAGGGTCTCATGATTTCCTTCGTCTTTCATCCCAGTTATCTTCTGATCATTAAATGCAACATGAATAGATTTCATTAGAATGTGCCGCCTAAGGCCGTAGACTCTATATGCTTTGTTTGTTAAAAAATAACCTAGGAAAATTGATTTATCTACTTTCGGTTCAAACTTTCCTAGATTATCACCTTGATTCCTTGGCATAAAACATTTGTCACCAAACACATGAACAAATTTTACTGTTGGTTTCCTGCCTGTCATCAGTTCATATGGAGTTTTGTTGATCAATGTCTTATTTTAAGTGAAACATACATTTGATATTGCTTCAACTCAAAAGTAGGTAGGTAGCTTGGTTTCCTCGAGCATTGTTCTGGCAGTTTAAATTAGAGTTCTATTTTTTCCTCTCAACCACTCCATTCTGTTGAGGGGTTTTTGGAGTAGAATGTGTATGATATTTCTTCGTCCACACAGAAACTTTCAACCTTGAGTTTTTGAATTCTGTTCCGTTGTCAATCCTTAGAACTCTTAAAGACAGCCCAGGACTCTTAAAGACAACCCAAATTCTGTTTCTACTTTCTTGATGTGATTAATCATCAATTGGGTTGCTTCATCTTTGGCATGCTCAAATTTCACCTGTGTATCTGTTGAAATCATCAACTATCACCAGAGTATATCTTTTCTTTGAGACAGACATGATGTTTATAGGTCCAAACAAATCCATGTGCAGTTATTGTATTGGACTTGTAATTGATGATTTCTCTTTGCTTCTGAAGAAAGTCTGCTTCAGCTTCCCTTTCAGGCTCCACACAGACCATCTTGTGTGAATTTTAGTTGTGGAATACCTGTTACTAAGCCCTCTCACCAAGGTATTGATTGTCTTGAAGTTCAGGTGAGAAAGTTTCTTGTGTCGTAGCCAACTTTCATCAACTGATGTTTTGCTGTAAAAGCATGTTGATTGATCTTGATCTTCCTTTGATGAACCAAAGTTGGCTATAGAGCTATTTTTCCATCTTTGTTGTTGCTTATCAAGCATAGTTCATCGTTGAAATTAACATTGTAACCTCTATCACACAGTGGCTGATACTAAGCAAGATGTGCTTAAGACCATCAACTAGTGTTACTCATTCCAAGATGACATTTCCATTAGTTACTTTGTCATATCCCAATGTATATCCTTTGTTGTCATCTCCAAATGAAACTTTTGGGCCAAGTTTCTCTCATATTGTGTTAGCAGGGTCTTATCACCAGTCATATGCCTTGAACTTCCACTGTACCATATTTGTTTCTTCATGCCTTGCACACAATAAACAACTTAGTTGATTTTGGTACCCAAGCCAGCTTGGGTCCTTTGGCATTAATAGCATATAACTTAGCAGTAGTTAAATGTTTTTCAACTTTAGACTTCTTTTCAACCCACTGCGTGTGTGAAATTACTTTCTTCTTAGCCTTAGGTGCTTTAGATTTAGCCTTTAATTTCTAAGGAGATTTCACACAACTGTTTTTAACCTTTTTAGCATGCATGTGGTTTTTAACAGTAATAATTTTCTTTTTATCATATGATGAATTCTCAGCATGTATGTTCCAAGAAGCATTTTTACATTTGAAAGCAAGGTTGTTAGGGTTCCCACAGTTCCAGCATTGTTTCTTAGGTGCATTAATGATAGGAGTATAATTTGAAAACTTGTTTATTCTCTCCTTACCTTTTCTATTTTTCTTTGGTTTATCTTCTGATGAGTGAGTTTGTTTTTCATCTTTTGAATTACTCACTCTTTGTTCTAACACATTCTTCTTTGTCTTTTCCTTGGTAGCTACTGGTTTGACAAATTTACTTTCTTAAAGGTCAGGTTAGTAGCTACTGGAGCACTTGTACTTGTGCTAGCTTCAGTAGTTCTAGTGATTAACAACTCCTCGATCGATGACTTCTTTTCTTGGACCTTGTTATATCCTAATCCTTCAATCTGATTAGAATTATATTTTTCAATTGTTTCTCTCCCAATTTTTGAGGAATTGGTCCACTCTTTTACGAGATCTTGATCTTTTAGTTTAGTCTTAAGCCATTCTTCTACTTTTAGTGAAGCAGTAAGATTCTCTTTTGTTTTTCTACACTCCTCTCTAACCTCTTCTAACTTAATTAGTTCAGTCTCTGGTACAACTTTCTTAGCAACTAACAGATCATTACTGTTTTGAATTATTTTATTTTCCTTTATTGAGGACCTTAAGGTACTGTACAAATTGTAAATTTCAGTGGACATTTCTTTTATAGTTTCTTTACAATCTGGCAGGCATGGTTTAGAGAGGTCAGGTTTTACCTTAGTTCTCATAGACTTGCTGTTGGATCCAGATGCTGTCTCATCAGATGATATTTCCATTAGCGCAAGATTTATGAATTCCTCATTATCTGATTGGTCTGGATCCGCCTAATCATTCCCTTTTGCAATGAATGTTTTGCTTTTTTTGTTGATGACTTTAAAATATTTTTTCTTGTAGTAGTCATCATCATTTCTTACTTCTTTAGTCTGTTTGACAAAATTTTGCTTTTTGCATTCATTAGCAAAATGCCCAAGTTCTTAACAGTTATAGCATTTGATCTTGGACCTGTCCACCATGCCAGATTGGACTGGCTTCTTTGTTGGTGCTGTCTTTTTCAAACCCTTGCTCTTCATGAATCTTAGCTTTTTAAATCTTCTTGCCAAAAATGCTATGGCTTAATCAACAGCTTCTAGTTCCTCTGGAGTATAGATTTCATTATCCTCATCATCTATCTACATTCTCAGCTTCACTTTCTTCTATGAGAACTGCCTTCTTGTGAAGCTTCTTGCTCTTAATTCCAACCATAAGTGCCACATATTTTTCTTTTCTGTGCTCCTCACTTAGATTCTTTCTTTGTTGGACCTCTAGTTCATAGGTCTTGAGGTTTCCATAGAGCTTCTCCAAGGACACAGAGCTCATGTCCTTGGCTTCTCTTATGGTTGTAGTTTTGGCATCCCAGTTCTTTGGTAATGCCCTCGTGAACTTCAAATTCACACCCTTGTTGGCATATGTTTTGCCAAAGATCCTCAAGTCATTAATCAACAAATAGACTTCTTAGTGATTCACCAAGTTTTCTTATAAACAGCTCGTACTGTTGGACGAGGACTGCTTGTTCTCTATAATTTCCTTAGTCCCTTCACATAACACTTGAATTATCTCCCAAATCTCCTTGGCAGACTCACAATTTATGACACTATCGAGCATGTCATTAACCAAACCATTATAGAGAATGGTTGTGATCTTAACATCTTTTATGGAGTCTTCCTTTTCTTCATTTGTTAGATCATTTGGGAGTTGGGAATTAGATGCTCAGAGACAATTTGGCCATTTATTGTTGCCATTGGAATAAGCTTCATTGGCTTGGGAGATCCTTCTTCTAGAATAGTAATGTAAGGGATTTGTTGATTTCAAATGCATGTACATCCTCCTTTTCCATAGAAAATACTCCCTTACCAATAAGGGGATCTTTACGTTATCACTCTTCTTACTCGTCTTGATCGTCTAGTATTTATGTTTATTAGAAAACTCTGATGCCAATTGTTGTTTTTAGATGAATATTTGTAGAAACAGGTTGAATACAAATATCAAATTTTCTTCGTTTAATGTAAAGATCAAAACATAATTCAAGAATAATTTGCAGAATTAAAAACAAGTTGAATTATCTTTTGAAACAATAAAACTTCTTTTATTGAATTTGAATCTGAGTTACAACGTGGTGAATACCAACTTTTGAAAAATCTATTCAATGATGAACTGCAAATTCTAGAATATATTTCTAACTACTCAAGTTCTAATAATTTGCTACGTTATTACAATAAATGAATCTGAATAATCTATCTCGTATTGTTATTGTACATTACATTCATTTTTTTAAATCTGAATCTAAGTTTATATACATGTTTTTACAATCCTAATTAGATTCAAATCAGCTCCCTGACCTTGTCAAATCCAAATTCAACTTTGTATTGGATCTTTTGATCGGCTTCTTGTTTGTAACTCCAAATCCTACTCTCATTTGGATTCCATCTTTCAGCCGAATGTGTTCTTTAATATCCTCTGATAAATCTTAATTTGCCGATGGATTTTTCTGCTGATGAGCTTATTCGCTGATGAGCTTATTTACCAATGAATAGTTTTATCCACCAATACAGATTATCCTCCGATGAACAAATTATCCACCTAGGAACAAATTTATCTTCTGATGCAGATTATCCTCTGATGAACAAATTATCAACCAAGGAACAAATTTATTTTCTAACTGGTTACTTGGATTATTTATCCTCTGATGAGCAAATTATATCGTCGGAGGATAAATATCCACTGGACCTAACTATTATTTATTGATGAACAAATAACACATTGGAGGATAATATTTAGAAAAATGCAACGTCAAAAACTTAACTGTTAATGTTTATACTACGCATCAGCAGCTACTATATAATTGAAAAACTAACAATTCTAAGTATATACATCATCATCAAATGTTATAAATCTAACAGTACAAAACAGTACAAAACACACTAGATGAAAAAACGAACTCTATGTTGTAAAAACACATGTTTCCAAAAATTAACTAGGAATTTGAGACACAATTCCGAACACTTTCTTTTTTCTTCCTAGTATAATTACATAATTACCTTTATAATGTGATGAGAATCCTGTTCCATGTTCCATTAGAAGTTCATAATGTAGAAGAGATATGTGTCTCTCATCTAAAAAGGTATTTTTCCTAATCTTGCCACGACAGTGGCTTTCTAAATCCACCAGAAATTTATGAAAGAGCGTACCTTGGCTTCGGGTGCATGTGCTTCCTGATTTGGACTTATAACCTAAAGCCTGACTAGTTTATTGTTGGTTTGTGTTTCAAACAGTAATATTTGTTTCTGCTTTTGCTTTCAGATACGAACTTTAGGGATGTTGAGATCCCGGTTTCAGTCATTACCAGAAGCATTTAATGACTGCCTAACTCCTGGAGAAAATAAAGACAGGACTAAGAAAGGACCGACGTTGATGTTGTCAAACAAGTTTACCCAGGTTTGGTTATTGTTGTAAAGTAGATGGGCACCATATTGTATTGTCTTCTTTGGCTACTGCTCAAAAACAAACTATTGCTTCATAATGCTAGTGTTTTATTTTCAGATCCCATCTAACAAAGAGAAGGTGGCAGCTCGGTTTGCTCAGTTATGGAACAAGATAATTACTACTTTCAGGGAGGAGGATTTGATAAATAATAGGTAGATGTGGATGTTGATTCCAAGAAATACTTTTAGGTAAAATGGGTAATCAGCGTTTCACAGTCAACTTATCAAATTTTCCATTTCCTCTGCTTGTCAGGGAAATGAGCCTCTTACTCATGCCTTATTGGGCAGATCGAGATTTGGATCTTTTTCAGTGGCCTCCTTTTCTGCTTGCCAGCAAGGTTTATTTCCATGTAGTTAATATTCTTAAACTACTATTATGGAAGGACTGTAAGTCATCTACATTATGTCCACTGTGTAGCTTCCCATAGCGTTGGACATGGCACACGATAGCAATGGGAGAGATCATGAACTAAAGAAAAGGTTGAATGCGGACAACTACATGCGATATGCTGTCCGTGAATGCTATGCGTCATGTAAAAATATTATCAACTTTTTGGTTTTGGGGGAGCGAGAAAAGATGTAAGTTTTTAACCTTCACAAAATTCTCAGAATAGATCCTTTGTTTTCATTGAATAGTTATTGAATTGTCCTATAATATATCCAGAGTTATAAATGAGATCTTCTCCAAAGTGGATTATCATATAGAAGAGGATAATCTCATAACTGAATTCAATATGAGTGCTCTCCCTAGCCTCTGTGAACAATTTGTGCAGCTAATTGAATACTTGGTAAAAATATTTTCCTTAAGCTTAAAATTATATTGCTGATCAAACAAAACCTGTGAGTTTAAACTGAATCATATTGTTTTACAGAAAGAAAACAAGAAAGAAGACAAGGATCAGGTTGTTATTGTCTTGCTAAACATGCTAGAGTTTGTGACCAGAGATATCATGGACGACCCAATTCCTAGGTAAATTTTCTGGGATCTGTAATCTCGTTAAATATAAATATTTCCAAGGTTTTTCACATTTTTTATATTATTAGTTTGGTAGATTCAAGCCATGGTGGATCATATGGAGTGGATGTTGCAATGACTCTGGACCAACAATATCAGTTCTTTGGTGCACTTAGATTTCCAGTTACTGAAGAAACAGAAGCTTGGAAGGAGAAAGTAAGGACCTCTTTGGTGAATACCCTGTTTTATGTTCTTATATTTAACAGTTGAACTTGGCTTCATTTAAGAAGAATATATTATCAAATCAAGTAAACTGTACTGAGTTCTTATTAACAAATTGGTATCCAAAGTGAATTTGTTACCAACTTAGTACCTGAAATGAATTTTGTTAACACTGATAACTTTGTACTAAAATTTATTAACAAATTGTTAAATCTAATCCTACTTGGTTAACGGGAGTTAACGGAATGCCATGTCATTACTCTAATGGATGATGACATGCATGCTACATATTAAAAAATTATACTATGCCCGTCTCTGTCCCCAAAAAGATGACCTAAGTACACTCTAAAAGTTGTCCTCGAAAGAATGTCTAAAAATACATATTTTACATTCATTTTCCCTCTTACGCTCTCTTTCCTCTACTTTTTTGTTTCACTCTCTTTCCTCTCCTTAATTTGTGTGTTTGAGTGTACTTAGGTCATCCTTTCGTAGATGGATGGAGTATATAGTTTGGGTCAAACATCAACTACTAATAAATTTAGAACCTTTTAAATTAAACTTCACGCTAATCAAAAACTAAAATACTAAGAATAATAATAATCATCTTCACTCGAAAAAAGACATCACCCTTCTTTGTTCTCACCATCTTCTTCGTTCACACTTTCAATATGCATCTTCATCTCTACCTCAATCATTACACTAACATGGTATCACCACTATCTACACTCTCATTTTCATGTACATCTCCATATATGCACTCAAATTTCACTTTATTGGTTCAACAAACAGATTTAGCCATGACATCTACAAAAACACAACAGCAGAAAAAATGATTGGAGGAACATAGGTCTCATTGTCAATCATCCCATACCAGACTAGATCTTGCAAATAAACCAACCCACGAGTAGATCTCGCTATTTGCAGATTTGAAGCACCAATCGTCAATCGCTAATCCACAAGACCACCATCGTCCATCACCTATAGATCTGAAGAATTTTCTAATGGGGTGGGATGGTGGTTTCTAGGACAATCACTATTTTTTTTTCTTCTCATTTCTTCCTAAATTTCTCCTTAGAAACCACTTCAATTTTTTCTTGATATAACAAACTACTTCTTGTGATATCATTTGCACCTGATCCTGTTCCCATTTTTCTTGAACCCACTTCTGAAGCTCCAATTTTTTCTTGCATTCCATTCCATGTTACACAAATTTGTGATTAGATAGTCCGGTGAGAAACACAAAATTGTTGGTGTTAAATTAATGGTTCACCCTTATTCTCTACAAAGGAATCATTTGAAATTATAAGAATTGAATTTGAGTTTTCTGTCAAAATGACAAAGGAAAAATGGGTCAATTGCTACAGATCAAGTGAGAAGAACCTTCAATTTTTCATGTAAATTGCTTAATTTAAACTAAGATGTTGCCAATTAATTGAAAGAATTGGTCTAATTATTTACGGTAGTTTTTAATTTTGTACTTTTATTGCAGATTTATCATAAAGTTATAAACTCACTATTAACTCAGCACTAAGTCATCAATTTTGATCTAAAATTCCAAATCAAATTCATCATATTTTTGTTTCACATTTCAGCTTTAAAGATGTCATGTACTCCCATTTTCACCAAAATATGGATGGAACTGTAAAAAATGACAGAGTGTTAATATCTTTTAGTTTAGGTACCTGTTTGTTAACAAATTCACTTTAAGTACTAATTTGTTAATGAGCTACCGGTACAGGTACTTAAGTTTAATTTAACCCTATCAAATTGTGAGAATATGTTAGGGTGGGAGGCCTATAATCTACCCTCATCACTGTTATGGATACAAAGGCATAGGCCTAAGATAGTGAATTTCTCTAGTCTGTATTTGAACCACCCAAAGGTACTCTAAATGCCTTCATCACAAAAGAGTAATGGGAAACAAAGAAAACTCTTATCTCTAAACAATTGCGAAAATAAGCAGTTCCCTACAAACAGTCTAGCATTATGCACATTCAGACTAACCATATAAATAGAAATTAAAGAAGAAATTTCAATCAAACTTTGGGAGGTATATATGCTTCCAGATCCTCGAATAAGGAGAATTAGCAACGCATCATCCATCAAATCAGCTAACAATTTAAGTAGAGCTCAAGCACAAGATAATGCCTTTATTTGTGGTCCCTGAGATTTGAAGATGGGACCTTACAAATTGATACAAAACCAAATATTAATAATTAAAGATGGGAATATGGGCTTTGCATTGTTTATAATCAGATGGAGTCATAGAAATTATTGGGGTTTACTCTTCATAAACCAGAGACTGCACAAACTAAGCTACAGGAGCTGGAATTGGGTGTCTGCTCTGATGCCAATACATTACATAATCAAACACAAGTAAGCCCTATTTTGCCATTTTCTAGTGTTCCTTACCTACACCCTTGTCTGTGTCTCGAATGTCGCGAAAGGGTACTTTGAGGCAAAATGAAAGAGTTCATGTAACATAGTTCACACATACCTTGAATTTGATGTCAAAAGAATTACATGTCATAACAGATTTTATGTTATTTACTATATCTGTAATATTTACCTTTTCATAATTAGGCTATATATTAGCGGTTGTAAATTAGTTGTCTTAGCAAATTTCATGTTATTGGCCAAATCTGTAGATATTTACCTTTATTAGGATATATTAGTTGTTGTAAAGGCTAAAGATCTGTATATTAGCTTGATCATAGGGAGAGAAATCAGCTTGTATTCTTAGTATATAATGACGATTCTCAACCAATGGGGCACACACAATTTATTCAATTAAAAAATTTGTCATGGTATCAGAGCTACAATTCTGATCTCTCTTGTCTAGTTTCTTGTTCAAGTCTTTGTTCCTAGTTACTCTTTATCGTCTTCTCGGAGTCATGTCTTCAAAAAAGTATTGACGCTCTCTTGGTTCGCCTAAATGGCAAAAATTATTTAGCCAGGCCATTCCATTTTCAGATTTTTATCAAAGGGAAAGATTTATGGGGCCAAGTTGATGGCACCACTCCAGCTCCTGACAAAGAAAAAGACAAGATTGGGCATGCCAAGTGGGAGACTAAGGATGCTCAAATCATGGGTTGGATTTTAGGAACCGTCGAACCCAACATCATCTTGAATCTGTGACCTTTCAAAACAATAGCCGAGATGTGGGCTTATCTCAAGAAGATATACAGTCAATAGAACACGGCTTGTCGATTTCAACTGGAATATGACATAGGCAAACTTCAACAAGATAGTCTCTCTATCTCTAATTTTTACTCTTCGTTCATGAATCTATGGGTTGAATACACTGATATCGTTTATGCTACTATACCTGCCGAAGGTTTTACGTTTGTCCAAGCCGTCCATGAAACTACTAAAAGAGATCAATGTCTTGTGAAATTGAGATCTGAATTTGAAGCTACCAGGTCTAATTGTATGAATCGAGATCATCTCCCCTCTTTGGATACATGTCTCAATGATTTGTTTCGAGAGGAAGAACCTCTTCTCACTCAAGACACCTTGAAAGAACAAAGATCTGAATTAGTTCATGTGGCGTATGCAACACAAGGTAAGCCCAAAGGCAGGGATATGCGCGTTGTTCAATGTTTCTCTTGCAAAGGATTTGGGCATTATGCTTCAAATTGTTCCAAAAAGTTTTGCAACTATTGCAAGAAGGATGACCATATCATCAAGGAATGTACTATTCGTCCTCCTAAGAAATCTGAGACAGCATACACAACCTCGGTTGGATCTTCAACTACTAGTGCTCTAGTGGTTACAACACAAAATGCCTTTGCTCCTGTTCAACCTGTAACCCCTGGAATGATTCAGCAAATGATCATTTCTGCATTCTCTACATTAGGATTCTTGGGTAAACCTTCTCGCACATCACCTACTTGGTACTTTAATTCTTCAGCTTCCAATCATATGACAAATAATGCTCATTTTCTTACAAATATTACAAATATAGTAAATAACATAAAATACCACATCTTTAGCTTCAAAAAATCCAACTCCTCAACCCCCTTAAGCTGATTCCCTTGCTGCTGATCTTGTTCTAACAGTTGCACCTGCCACTCGTCAACATAGCACTCGGGTTAGCGAACCCCCAGATAGGTATGGGTTTCCTAATCTTGTATCGTTAACAACCACTTTGTCTGCCAATTTTATTCCTTCATCTTATAAACAGGCAATGGAGCATGAGTGTTGGCGAGAAGCTATTGAAACAGAGCTTCTTGCTCTTGCAAAAAACCAACATAGGATGTTGTAACACGTCCTCCATCTATGAAACCTCTGGGTAGCAAGTTTGTCTTCTCTATCAAACTTCATTCTGATGGTTCCATTGAGCGTTATAAGGCTTGGCTAGTGGTGCTTGGAAACAAACAGGAGTACGACATAGATTATGAGACATTTTCTCCAGTAGCTAAGATGACCACTGTGTGAACCATATTAGCTGTTGCTACGTCTCTCAATCATGGCCTTTGTTTCAGATGGACGTCATGAACGCATTCTTACATGGTGATCTCAAGGAAGAAGTCTACATAAAGCTTCCATATGGTATGCCTACTTCTTCACCTAATGAAGTTTGTAAACTCAAACGCTCTTTATATGGTTTGAAGCAGGCACCTAGAATTTGGTTTGAAAAGTTCCAATCCACTCTCCTTGGCTTTTCATATACAAAAAGTAAAAACGACTCCTCCCTTTTTCTTCAAAGGACATCTAAGGGCATAGTTGTTCTTCTTGTCTACGTGGATGATATCCTTGTCACTGGTTTTGATAAACAAGCTATCACTCGTATTCAGAATCTGTTACGTTCCACTTTCCACATGAAAAACCTTGGCCAGCTCACTTATTTCTTGGGGTTAGAAGTACATCATCGACCTCAAGTCATATTTTTGAATCAACACAAGTATATTAAAGATTTGGTTGCATTAGCTGGACTCATGGACAGTAATTCTGTTGAAACTCCAATGGAAGTTAATGTGAAATATCGACGAGATGAAAGAGAGCTACTTCAGGATGCTACTTTATACCGGAAGCTGGTTGGCAGCCTTTTATATCTAACCATCACTCGACCGGATATCTCTAATGCTGTCCATACCGTAAGCAAGTTTATGCAATGCCCTCGGCATCTCCACCTATCTGCAGTCAAACGCATCATTCGATACATCCTCAGGACTCCTAATCGTGGCTTGTTCTTCCCTGCTAGTTCTTCACTCAAGCTCCAAGCTTACAGTGATGCAGATTGGGCTGGATGCCCAGACACTAGAAAATCTACTACTGGATGGTGTATGTTTCTTGGCAATGCTCTTATCTCCTGGAAATGCAAAAAGCAGGACCACGTCTCTAAGTCGTCCACAGAAGCTGAATATCGTCCCATGTCCACTGCTTGTTCTGAAATTATTTGGTTGCATGGGCTGCTCACAGAACTTGGTTATTCCCAAGCCCAACCAACTCCATTACATGCTGATAACACCAGTGCCATTCAGATTGCAGCCAACCCAGTCTACCATGAATGCACGAAACACATCGAGGTGGACTGCCACTCCATTCGTGAGGCCTATGACCACCTGGTCATTACTCTCCCACATATCTCCACCACTTTACAGATTGCAGATGTCTTCACCAAATCCATGACAAGTCAACGCCATAAATTTCTTGTTGGCAAATTGATGCTTGTAGATTTACCTGCATCAATTTGAGGGAGGGTGTCAAAAGAATTAGATGTCATAGCAGATTTTATGTTATTTACTATATCTGTAATATTTATCTTTCCATAAGTAGGCTATATATTAGCTGTTGTAAATTAACTGTCTTAGCAGATTTTATGTTATTGGCCAAATCTGTAGATATTTACCTTTATTAGGATATATTAGCTGTTGTAAAGGCTAAAGATCTGTATATTAGCTTGATCATAGGGAGAGAAATCAGCTTGTATTCTTAGTATATAATGACGATTCTCCACCAATGGGGCACACACAATTTATTCAATAAAAAAATTTGTCATTTGAAAGGAGTCTTCCATCCATACAAAGCCAATGGAAATTGGAGTATGAGCGATATAGAGAGTTGAAAACAGATAAATAGATCTGATAAAAGTAGTTACCAATCCTTTGGGTTCTAATCTGCTAGTCTTTTTCCACTCAAGTTTGGATTATGGAGCTGTGATCTGTTTATTTTGCTAGCTTGACTAGTCCTCGTTCCAACTTGGTTATCACTTCTAGATGCCTATATGATATTCTGTTCTGCTATTATTTACTGAGCTGAGTTTCAACTTCCAGAAATTCTGATCGACAAACATAGTACAAAATACCTTATCAGCTATACAGATGATCTAGTGCTCTATTGATCCTAACATATAAATGTTCAACACACTTATAGATTCTAGAACATTTGATGCAGAGCAAATTATCAAAAATTTATAAAAGGTAATATTATCATTATGAGTAGGAGGATCCTAGAATATGATATTCATCAGTAGAGATATTATAGAAAGTTTATCTTACTCCATAAGTCATAGTATTTCAATCTAAATGGTGTCATCTCTTACTTTAAGGCTTCAGCAGAATGGAATAATAATTTAATATTGGCTTAAGCCTGTATGCTTGTGGGAGTTGTTCCTATTATCCTTGCTTTTTATCTCTTTATTATTTATTCTCTTATGCCATCCAACATCGACATTTATCAAACAAATAAAGTAAAATCAATATAAAAAATTCCAGTGACTTGTTCATTCTCCACGGATCATCATCTATTAACTACTTGGACTTGTTTTTCATCTAAATCGGTTGTCGAAAACCTTAACAAGGTCAACAAAGTGAAGATAGTCCAGTTGAGAAGCTTTGGTGGTTAATTAACGGTTAGGGTTCCTGGTGTAAATTAGGGTTATTGGAGTTATTGCAACATTTGGTCAATTTGAAACTTATTCCAACTTCAATGTGTGACATGAAAAATTAAAAGTTGAGTGGGTTAATTAGAGAACCAAGTTGGATGTTTTTCATTTTAATTACTGACATGGAACTTCCAAGTCATTCTTTTAAATCCATGCCACATCAGCAATGGAGTGCCGCATAAGCAGCTCCGAAGGAGAAACTAATTTAATTGAATGTGTTACTTTGAATCATGAGATAACATTAGTGGGCTGAAAAAATTGAATAGTTGAGTGGCATATTTAGGAAAACTTGCTAACTTCAATAGTTCAGTGGTTAGACGATAATACTGCCGTTACGGAAAGTTGGGATCGAGACACAGTTGAACTCTATTGTCCCTTTTCTCATTTTATTTTTCTGTTCATTCTTTCTCTCTTTTTGGGTTTTTTGTACCTTTCCTCTTCATTTTTCTCTATTACCTGTTTTTTCTGTGTTTATTTTTTTCTTTCTTTTTCTCTTCACTACAAGAATAATAATTTTGTAAAAATGGTGTATATATGATCTAGTGTACTTCATCAGGGACAAATTTTCATATTTTCATCTTAAAGCTGAAATAAAGCATATTGATTTTAAAAAAGTCCTAAGTCTAATAAGTTTTAGTGGATATGACAATTGTAATTGGAGTCTAATTCAAAAACTATTAATCACAAAATTTTCTGTTTTTATAACTTCCATGCATCATACCAATTGTAGAATTTAATATTATGTGTTTTTGTGTGTTGGTACATATCTATCCCTAGTTATCTATATGTTACTCCATTAGATCTTAAGTAAGTATTATTTTGATTGCTAATGTCATATGACGGCATAGATTTTAAGAACTAAATGTAAATATATTTGGTTCTAGTGATACAATGATTCAATTGTATAATATTTATAATTTGGTGTGAACATCAAATTGGACTTTGATTTGCAGATGAAAGCCATGGAAAGCAGCTTGACAGTGATTTTCATACACTTTCTATAAGGACTTTTATCCTTTTTGTATTTCTGACATCTAACAGCTATCCGTAGATTTGGATCCGAAAACATTTCATTTTTAAGCAATAGAAATATATATATTAGAGACAAGCCAAAGAAAAAATGATAAAGAACAAGTTCGGGAGTAATTTGTTAGTCTTAATCTATTCACGCTTACTACTTTTATTAAACCCTACAAACCATAATATAGTGATTACACAAATTTACACGTATACATAATTGAACATATTCATCTGTTCTAAAACGTAGTCTAATCATTATTTGTCAGAAATCTTTCCCTCCATTATTTGCCCTTGTGTTTACATTCCAAGCTTATTATTTGCAGATCAGGAGGCTCCATCTGTTGCTTACTGTGAAAGAGTCAGCCATGGATGTCCCATCCAATCTAGAAGCTAGGAGGCGCATATCTTTCTTCTCAAATTCATTGTTCATGAACATGCCTACTGCACCTAAAGTTCGGAATATGCTTTCATTCTGGTAAAATGTTATTCTCATTAATATATTTTATGTGTGGTGGTTGAACCTGAAGTCATTAAGCTATTTCCTATTTTGAAAAACAGAAATTTTGTTTTTGATATGTATCTCCTTAAGCTAATTCGCATTGGTTGATTAGTGCAAGTCCAGAGTTGCAGTTAGGTATTCTATTCTATACTGAACAGGATTTGACTAGTTTGCAGGAAAAATGGTTTATTGGGTTAAGTCTGTAAAAGGAGATGAAAGCAGAAAAGAATTACTGAAAATATTCACGTGGAAAGTTTCCTAATTTTGGAAAAGTAACTTAGAATAGTCATTTGTGCTCAGG
Organism: Centella asiatica; assembly: GCA_014636745.2. Lineage (NCBI taxonomy): Eukaryota > Viridiplantae > Streptophyta > Magnoliopsida > Apiales > Apiaceae > Centella > Centella asiatica. Next base: position 46,606,184 of record CM025786.1, on the reverse strand, counting down.
CTAGTTGCTCCATTGGGTCATTTTGAGGGTATTGATAGAAGTTGGGGAGCCTTAGCCATCTGTCCACATGCCCCTGGTGTTTCATTTCCACCTATGGTCATTCTCAGACTAGAATAAAAGATGCAAGTGTTTGGTCTCCCCTCTTGTCAACCTATCTTCCTAGCCACCAATTTAATGGGCCTCAATGAGCCAGATGGCAGTCCAAGACATCCAGGACTCCAAGTTATATGCACAAGTACTCGAGTGTTCAAGAAGTGCATGCTTTATCATAATATTTGTTATTTGTAAACATGTGTCGACCTCATAGAGGCGCATGCATTGACTCCAATGGTCCTTGTGTGTTGTGTTGACCTCCGGCAGGTCCACATTCTGGCTGGTTAATGTGTCTATTACAGGAAGATGTCACCTCTCTGGCGCATCATGCTACAAGCTACGTTATATGGACTCTTTTTTTCCCCTCGAAATACCCTGTCTAGCATTCAACACCTGGACAAGGGTGTGGGTGCGGGACACTCCATATTAGTATAAAAATGTGATAAAAATAAAATTTAGGCGTACCATGTGGGATTCTATATCCGTATCCAATCGGACACTCCATCTGAGTACATGAACTTAGGCCACGGGTAATCAGAATGCCTCAAGTTTGTGTATCCACGAGCTAGCGTTTTTACTACATTTTCCTTCTTTGATGCTGGGGCATACTTGGCCATTAATTTACCAATACTAAATGAACACTATTTGACATAGTGAAAAGAACATGTTATATTTTTAGCAAGTTTATTCTCCCTTTCTCTCTTTTCTCGTCCTACCTGGCAACTTCACCCCTTTGTATCACGTCACAAAAGTATCCTAGAATTTGTGCACTTTTAGCTTCTATAATCATCATCACAGAACCGTTTTCTTTTTTTTTTTTCAAAAGTTTTTCATGGGGTAACTTAAATTCAATTTTCCATTTTATGTATGCCACTGAAAAGTTACAGGGAAAGAAAAATGACTTGAGAAGAGAATGCTTTCTTCAAGGGCAGTCCACCATAGCTTAAGTATACTCCATTCCATTCGAACGTTAATATATTTAAGGTTAAATTGCATTGCACCACTTGTGGTTTGGCCCGATTTATATTGCACCAACTATTTTATTGTATAAATTTGTATCAAGTTTATATCATATCATGTCACAACTAAATCAAATATGAAATCAAAAATGTTTCTGCATTTAAAACACAAAAAATAATATCAACTCACAAGGGAAGTGAAGCAAATGAATAAATCGGTTGTCTGGCTCCATGTACTCAAATTTAATAAAATAATGAAGAAAGTTGACACGGAAGTCGTATAGATGAGAGAGAACAGTTAAGAACGGTGATTAGGTGAAGAATGAAAGAAGAGGAGGGATGGGGGGGACGGGTCTCGATAATTTATAGTCTGGAGGGAAGCTCATCTCTGGGGCATACAAGTAAAGAATCAACAGAACTAACCACTTAACATGTCTATTCTATTTTGTAGCATCCTGACTCCTTACTATAATGAGGAGGTTCTTTTCTCCATCAATGGCCTAGAAAAACCAAACGAAGATGGTGTTTCTATCCTCTTCTACTTGCAGAAAATTTATCCTGGTCAGTTGTGATCTTCTTTTCGAGAACTCCTCCATATCTTTGAGTGCCATCTTAATAATGGCAATTGCTACACAGATGATAAGACATGTAAGCGATGCAGGATAATCGGGGAAAAAAAACAACAATAAACAAACCTTTTTCTCAATCTAGTAACAGTAGCGAATAAAACATTTTCTTGACACTTTCCACATGTAGAAACTAATTCTTCGGTGAAAAAGAAAACACTACGAAAAACTTAGAAAAAAGAGTGACATCAACAAATCTTGAATTTCTTGCCTCTCTAATAATTATAAGCCTCAATATTCAAAGTAATGAGGATGGCATTGCACTGCAATTCCTTTATGCTGAATGAAATTGTATTAACTATGCAGATGAATGGACCAACTTTCTTGAACGAATTGAACAGAGCAGTGAAGAAGAACTTAAAGGAAGTCCAGAGATGGAAGAACAACTTCGCCTCTGGGCATCATATAGAGGACAGACACTGACAAAAACTGGTACAGAAATTATGTTTCTGTTGTTAAATCACAATTAATGTGTCAACAGTCTATCTTCAGTTAATAGAATTCCTCTGCTGATATATTTGATCATAACTGAAAATTTTAGTTCGAGGTATGATGTATTATCGGCAAGCTTTGGAACTTCAGGCGTTTCTTGACATGGCCAAGGATGAAGGTACTTGAAGAAAGCCTGTTTGAAGTTTTATGCTTTCTATATAGCACTCAAGATTCAATTATGGTCTTGGTTTCCATCTCCCTCTAGAGCTAATGAGAGGTTACAAGGCTGCTGAATCTAATACGGAGGAACATTTGAGGAATGAAAGATCATTATTGGCCCAATGTCAAGCTGTAGCAGATATGAAGTTCACTTATGTGGTGTCATGCCAGCAGTATGGCATTCAAAAACGATCTGCTGATCCTCGTGCGCACGACATTCTAAGGCTTATGACAACGTACTTCTTCCATTCTTGTTGTTATAGTTTACAGCTGGTATTGTAGTGGGACTGAGTTAATATCTTCCTTCAGGTACCCTTCACTTCGTGTTGCTTACATAGATGAAGTTGAAGAAACTAACAAGGATAAATCAAAGAAGATGGTTGAAAAGGTCTATTATTCAGCTCTTGTGAAGGCTGTACCAAAGTCGGTTGATTCCTCAGAGCCAGTTCAAAACTTAGACCAGGTAATTTTCTTAAAAGCTACTGTTGACTATATGAACATAAGAACTTGATCCTACATAAAAACATCCTCGTTGGGCATGTCCTGAATCCTATTTGGTTTAATTTCTAGGATTCTGGTCAAGGTGGGGATTTGTTAGAATATGTCCTAGAAGATGATTCTATATAGATTTTTCTTTTAGGATCGGGAAGTTTCATTTTAGATGCTTATAATCTTCTTTTCTATATAAAGTTGGACATTAAAATAATATTAAATTGGACAATATTTTGGTTTCGGAAAGAACATCATAAAAATAAGAATGTGCCCTAGAACGCCTTTTGAAACTTCTGACTGTTGAAAAGCAAGAAGACATTATATTATGTCTGGCGAAGAAAATGTGGAAAGAATTTATCCCCCAACGGAGAAGAACTAGTGCACTTAAACATAAAGGAAGAACAAATGATGAAAAGTTTCTGTGGAGAAATTACAAAGCCTGCATTGTACCATCCATTTGTATACCAAATAATTGAACGACCAGCACTATAAATCCAAATTTGACCTGTTGCTTCAGTCTGTGAATTTTACTGACATTTAGTATTTGACTGAAACCTAATATTGTTGTATCGTGTCAATTGCCTTATCTTGCTGTCCAGATGGAGTATTATTTCTTAACAAGTGATTGCCCAAAATTGCATCTTCAGGTTATTTATCGGATAAAACTTCCAGGGCCTGCCATTTTGGGTGAGGGAAAGCCCGAAAATCAAAATCATGCGATAGTATTCACTAGGGGGGAAGGCTTGCAGACTATAGATATGAACCAGGTACCTCAATGGGTGTGCTTAGAACTTGTGCAATCTCATTCTATGAGCTCTCTAAAGACAGCGAATGTTTAATCATTAGGATAACTACATGGAAGAAGCCTTTAAAATGAGGAACTTGCTGCAAGAATTTCATATAAACCATGGTGTACGAAATCCAACAATACTGGGGTTCAGGGAGCATATATTTACTGGAAGGTGTTTTATTTGATGTTTAGTTGCTACATTTCTTTCTAATGATTCCTTTAATTTGTGTATAAATATAACATAAAGCATACATTGTACAATCTTTATATATATTATTTATGAGTCATGACCCCATCTTCTTTTCTCGGTTATTTATGCAGTGTTTCTTCCCTTGCATGGTTTATGTCAAATCAAGAGACTAGCTTTGTAACAATTGGGCAGAGATTGTTGGCCAACCCTTTAAAGTAAGTTAGCAGTTTGACAAAAGTGTCGAAGTATTCCTACATTGACATTATTACTACCTCCGTTACACAAAAAGAGCAACATTTAGACTTTTGATGACTATTAATTTTGCATCTTTGACCAAAAATTAAATGTACAAATAATAAATTTTTCTAATGAAATTTGTTATGAATGTTTAAGTTATGACGAGATCTACAAGTTTGTAGTTGAAAGTGTTTATTTTATTTCAAAATAATAAAGAAAAATTTCGAATGTAACTCTTTTTTTGAAACGGAGGGATTATGTCAAAAGAGAAAACTAGTTACAATACTTCTGTGGATTGTCTTATGTTTGGGCTTGAATGCTTTAAAAGTACTTAGTATTGAAGTCATTAGTTTGTCCACAACTGTGGATCTAGATGTCACCTGATTATGCATCTTACTAATAACTGCTCCGTTTCCTAAAGATTTATGCATGACGCGTGCAGCTTTCTTCGACTTCTATAAAGGCTTATAATATGTTTCTTTTGTTGAGTTCATTTTGTAGATCAGTAGCTAATAAGTTTGTTCTTAGAACTCAATCCAATAAATATCTGCAACTTGAAATATACTTTATTCATTCAGAGTCCGGTTCCACTATGGGCACCCAGATGTATTTGATAGACTGTTTCACCTGACCAGAGGGGGCATCAGTAAAGCTTCCACAATCATTAATCTAAGCGAGGACATATTTGCAGGCAATGTTACTCCTGAAGATTTTTCTGTTAAATTATAATCTACTATATTGATATACATAGCTTTATTTGCATCTCTTTCATATCTCACGGGTGTCCACTGTGCAGGTTTCAATTCTACACAACGTGGAGGCAATGTTACTCACCATGAATACATACAAGTTGGTAAAGGGAGGGATGTCGGGCTAAACCAAATTTCCCTATTTGAGGCAAAGATAGCTAATGGAAATGGAGAGCAGACTATGAGTCGTGATATCTACAGGCTGGGACACCGATTTGATTTCTTCCGCATGCTGTCATGTTATTTCACTACTGTAGGATTTTATTTCAGTAGTTTGGTAAGATATTTTAAAAAAAAAAAAAAATTGCACTCCACATTATTGGTCCCTATGGTCTCTTATGAATATAAAGTTTTTAATTATTGTGGTCTGTTTTTGCAGATAACTGTGCTTATAGTTTATGTGTTTCTCTACGGTTGCCTTTATCTTGTTCTCAGTGGACTTGAGGAAAGAATGAGCAAGGAACCAGCAACTCGAGATAACAAGCCCCTGCAAGTAGCGCTTGCTTCACAGTCTTTTGTGCAAATTGGATATCTGATGGCATTGCCCATGATGATGGAAATAGGTCTTGAGAGCGGATTTAGAAAAGCATTTACTGATTTTGTTCTTATGCAACTACAGTTGGCCCCTGTATTCTTTACATTCTCTCTTGGAACAAGGACCCATTATTTTGGTAGAACGTTGCTTCATGGGGGAGCACAATACAGAGCCACGGGTCGTGGCTTTGTTGTTTTCCATGCCAAGTTTGCTGAGAACTACAGGCTGTACTCTCGTAGTCACTTTGTGAAGGGAATTGAACTTATGATCTTACTTATGGTATATCATATATTTGGTCGAGCATATAAAGGTGTTGTTGCATACCTGTTGATCACTTTATCAATTTGGTTCATGGTGGGAACATGGCTCTTTGCACCCTTCCTCTTCAATCCATCAGGATTTGAGTGGCAAAAGATAGTTGACGACTGGACCGACTGGAAGAAGTGGATTCTTAACCGTGGAGGTATTGGTGTGTCGCCTGATAAAAGTTGGGAATCATGGTGGGATAAGGAACAGATGCATCTTCATTATTCTGGGAAACGTGGCATGATAGTAGAGATTCTGCTGTCATTACGGTTTTTTATCTATCAGTATGGACTTGTATATCATCTGACCTTTACAAAGGCGAACAAAAGTTTCCTGGTACTACATTTATTGCACTTTTGAGAAAGTTTATATAGTCATGGAGCTGTCTCTAACATTGATTTTCGTTACTGACAGGTTTATGGGCTATCTTGGTTAGTAATATTGGTAATATTAATTCTGATGAAGGTGAGTTGCAAATTACAACTTTACAACATCAGTGATTTTTATGTTCATTCATTTACATAAATGGCCATCTAACCAGTATTAGAACATTCAAATCTGAAAAGCAACTTTAAGAAAATTTTATTATGAAATGAGTTTCAGACAGGTCTAGAGTGTCTTTAAGAACTTTGTCATTTACATGTCTCCTTGGTCTTCTTATAAGTGTCCATGATCTTACTATAGGCTTTACAGCATGGCCTTATAAATGTCAGCAAGCCATGGACTTTTGGGTGCATTAACCTTTATTTCCTTTACTAATTAAGAGAACTAACTTTGAACTAGCTTGCTGACCCATGCATAACACGATTTTTTCTTAATTGATTAAAATTACTGAGTCTATAATATGTATTATTTTTCAATTTTAATAATTTTTTTTATATTAAATATGAGATCAGTAATTCATATTGTCATGTATAATATTATTAGTTTTTTATTTATAAATTTGAAAATTGATTGGTGTATTTTATTTTTATATATATAATTCATTCAATAAGTTATTATTTCCTTTGATTATATTTTTGAATTTTTTTTTATATTTTCAAGTTTTTAAGTTATTTTAATTAACTATAATAATTTACATGACCTAATACTCAATATATTTTATGATGTATTTGATTTAGTAGGATTAAACACAATTTGCGGAAAATAACTTTAGGAAGATTTCGTAAAGAAATTAATCACCAGAAACCAACACTAAAGGATCAATCTGTTTAGTTTGCTTAAGAAATTAATCACCGGCAAGCTAAAACAAATCAGGTTGTGAAAGTCTAAAGGAATTAACCACCAACTTTCAGGATAAACGTAAGTAAAACTCACACAATTTTATTAATTAAGTCTGAATTTTCCATACATTATGAACAGCTATTTATAAGTTGAATAATAACTTACTTCTAATTGGAAAAGATATTACAAAGGAAAAAAATCTAATCTATTAAGGAAACTAACAAACCTATTCCAAATAGGAAATAATTACCTAAACAAACACGAAAAATAATAAAGTATAAGAAATAAAACAACTATACCCGTCAGTAGATAATTGAACGTCGGAGACTAATTATCACCTGACGGATCAAATACATTATCGGAGACTAAATCATTCCCTGACGGATGAAATAGACTGTCGGAGACTAATTATCCCCTAACGGGTTTAATTAGTCTGTGATGACTAGACTAGTCTCCGATGTACAACTTATCCGCTGATGATGACATCAGCCGTTTTCTCCGATGCGAATAAAAGATCCGCTGATGATATCATCCTTAGTCCCTGATGCCTAAACATCTCCTGATGTCAGAAGCATCCCCTGACGCCAGTCTCTGATGATTATCTCTCGGCTAAGTCGCGAAGCTGCTTAACTCAACATTAACAAGTAAAGTAACAACAGGTTGACAAACACTTCCTAACCAACATCCCGAAAATGTATCAACAGAAAATAAATCTAAGGATAATTCCTTCCAAGCAAGATTTATTCTTCCGTCCGAAACTGCACCTATTTGTTTGGCACCCAATGACTCCAACGGATCATTTTACTTTATATTAATCAAAATAATGTAATAAATCTAATTTCTTAAGTTTTTTTTATTCCTTTTTAGTAATTTTGCCATGTGCTCTATTTTGTTGTCATATGAGTTATTTTAGATTTTATTTATTTTATTTTTTAATTGTTGATTGTCTTGTTAGTATTTAAGTTTTTTATTCTTTTTTGTTATGATACTTTAATTTTGAGAGATATGGATGATTTTTTTAATGTTTTATATATATGATACTGATCATTGGTCGACTTTTTATTCCGATAATCAAATTTGTGATATGATTTTTTTTAATTTAGATAGTTAGAGATGGAATAAGATTCAAATAATAAGATTGTTTCCAAAAGCAAAACAGTCTTGCTTAAATACTATATAGTAATAGATATCACAAGTATTTTTGCACATATTTGTCAACTCCTACAATTTGTATAGTTTCTTCGCTCTTTCAGAAATGCAACAGTGATGAACCTCAATAACAATTAGGTAAAAGTAAAACAATTCCAAGCAAAGAAAATTTTCGTTGTACAGGGTTGGTTTACAAGTTATGGGGTTCAGAGTACCATGCCAGTTACATTTTGTGTTAACTATAAAGAAATTATTATGTGCAGGTTATTGTTCTTTAGCTTCCTCATTTGCTGTGAATGTATCACTGCCTTTTGCATCACCTTACCCTGGAGTTCCAACTTAATAACATGACTTCTTAGCTTCTTTTCTTTGTTCCAAAAGTAGAAAAACTGCTGCTCCTCAACTTCTCTTTTGAAATACTAATTTACTTTGTATACAGCTGCCTCCATATGGTATATGCTTGTTAAAGATAGACTGCACACTTCTTCGCTATTTTTACGTTATTTTCCCACTGGTATATACATATTGTTTCATTTTTGCAGGGTGTCTCTCTTGGAAGACGAAGATTCAGTTCTAATTTTCAGCTGGTCTTTCGAATGATTAATGTTCTTATATTTATCACATTGGTTTCTGTTCTGATCACATTAATAGCTCTAGTCGATATGCAATTTCGTGATATCATTGTGTGCATTCTCGCATTCATGCCTACTGGATGGGGATTACTTCTGGTGAGTGCTGTTTTCTGACATTTTACTCTTGCTTTGGTTATCATTTTTAGTTCTACTAATATGCCATCTCCAGAACAACTAATCATCTGTCGCCTTCTCGTCTCCGCCCATTTGTTTTTTTCTCTCCTTTGTGAATTTTAGATTGCACAAGCTCTGAGACCTTTTGTTGGAAAAACTGCAATCTGGGGATCAATTCGGACTCTTGCTCGTGGCTATGAAATAATTATGGGCTTGCTTCTGTTCACTCCTGTTGCATTCTTGGCTTGGTTCCCTTTCGTTTCAGAGTTCCAAACACGTATGCTCTTCAACCAGGCGTTTAGCAGAGGTCTGCAGATCTCTCGCATCCTTGGTGGACCAAAAAGGGATAAATCCACCAGCAACAAAGAGTGACTGCATCTCCAAGAAGCTGTGGATAGCTTCCATATTGAAGTACAGATATGTAGGATATATAGATATGGGTAATATGTAAAATTTGAGTTACAAAATACTCCTGCAGTCCTGTCACATGTGTACTTGTTTATTCTTCTTCTAGTAAAAAGTTGCTTTCAGCACACACGAGCTACTTTCTTGTATAGTGTGAATTTTACCGCACCTTGTTCACTTGTCATTCACATATATACATTATATAACTTAAGTTGTACCAACTTAGCATAATGCAAATGATTATGAGGATAAGGTGGAAATTTATGTAATCATGGTAATTGGCTTTCAATCGTTCATTGTTTTCTCGAGATAATATATCTAGGTTCTCACTGATATATAGCATTGGAATTAAATTTCAACTTGCGTGGTTATTTTGTTTGATCTGAATTAATCTGAATTCCTATTTACTCCACTTTCTTCTACATGTATTCCACTCATTTTATGGAGTAAATGAGAGGTGAATGAGAGGTGAATGAGAGGTGTGCTTTATTTAGTGTATTTGTACATGAAATACGAGAACTAATGGTAATATTATTTCAGTAAGAGATGCATTTAGCGGACATAGGCGATTGAGAGGGTGTCTAGTGCCTAAAACGACTATGTGAGTTTAGATGGACTGCATGAAAACTAGACTTTTGCCTAGGCAGACTAGGCGTTTGTCTAGATGAACTACTACTACTATTCTTATTTTTATTGGTACATAAATTAACATTTTTCTCAGTATTTTTAATAAAATTAATTTATAATTATGTATAGTTAAATATCTATATCCTTAACAATCATTTTAATCATCATACAAGGATCAAAAGTTACAAAAATAAAAAAAGTAAACATTAAACTTTTATTAAATTACAATATTAGTATCTATGGAGTTCCTACAGTATATGCAAAATAGTATAATCTCTATATATGGTATTATTTCTCTCTCTCTCTCTTTAAAAATAGAATATTTTCTCCTTTTTTCTCCTAAAAATTGGCTGCCTAATGCCACACTCTTAACTTTTTTAGTCGGTAGATAAAAAACTAATGATTATAGACGGGAGTCTAACCTGTCTTTTAGAACACGGGGTAATAAAGTAACAGACAATATTTTTCGTAGATAAGAGGTTTAAAACTTTTATTTTCACGGATTGTACAATTATTAGTTCGTAATTATTAATTACCCTTAAAAAAGTTTCTTTTTCTTTTTTTAAAAAAATGTGATTTTGCTTATCTGTATTTGTTTAGATAGGGATTCCAAACAATTTCCTTCCCATTTTTCTGCAATCATGATAATTGGAACGGAGAAGGCTACTTTGTCACGAAAGAGTCCTTGGTTAGTAGTCCTAATTGCATTCTATAGAACTAAAGTTTGCCATAACCATATGAGGAACACTTTTGGTTTTTAAATTATAGATATATTTTTAATTTTGTGATACATTTATATTTTTAGATAATGAAATACAACAAAATCCTTAAGAAAGAAACAAATCAAGAATTGGTGATAAGTACATCAGACGGATGTACTTAGGCATTGGGGATCGAGTTTTACTTTGTTAAGCTTATCCTTCATAAAGGACCAAGGTTTACTTATCCTTCTTTATTATCCACTCTCATGTTTAGTCTTTATTTTTCCAAATGACATGGAAAGCTACCTAGGATTTTAACTAATAAAAAATAGGATTGGATTCAAAAATTAAGTTATTTTGAAATATTTGTAATAAGCTTAAAGATTTTTATGTTTAAAGAAAATATTAGTGGTTAAAGTGTTATAAAATTGAATAGTTTATAAAAACAATTTAGTCATTAAGTTTTCCAAACATTACTCTCTCAATTCTAAAATTAAAGATACATTTCTCTTTAAATATAAAACGATTTGTAAATGAATGTTATAATTTTATTCGTGATATAAATTTGTAAACCCATATAAATATAAAATTTGTGTTTTGCAGTATTTTTCACGTAACTTAATATTTGTACTGATTTCTCATGTGGAACCATAGAAGGAATTCAATCACTACTAATTGGTCTCTTTATTTATACATCAATGACGATAGATGCATTCGTCATAGTTTCAGCATTACAACAAACCTGTGTCAAATATATAGCGGATTTAGGCGCGCTAGCCAAAATGAATCCTATTTTGACTATTACCTTTTTCATTACTATGTTCTCATACGTAGGAATACCTCATTATATATCATTTTAAAATTATTTTACTTCAATTTTGAATTATATGATTTTACAAATATCAATTTTACGTGAATTGAAGTGTATTTTTAACCATGAACAATCTTCAATATTAATCAACAATCCATCGGTGGATCCTATTGCTATTTTTATTTTAACCTTGGCAATTTCGGTTTCAGACTTCAGTAATGGGACCAATTTGACTGTATTATTGCATGATTCATCGCATATTACATATATTAGATAGTGTATGTTTTTTAATTTTTTAATAAATAAAATCTAAAATCCTATTTAGAAAAGAAAAACTCATAGTAGTTTAAAATAGACGATGAAACACCGTTTGATACAGAGAAACTAATGACACTGACCGATGGTCCCAAGTAAACACAAGATTTTGAATAAGTTATAAGTTATAACTAATTGACCACCTCATTTTTAAGTGATATCCTTTTAGAGTTTCAAATAAGTTACAAGTAAACACAAGATTTCGAATAAGTTATAGTTATAACTAATTGACCACCTCATTTTCAATCAATATCCTTTCAGAGTTTCAAATAAGTTATAACCAGTGGCGGTGATGGCAGCGGGGTGGTAGCGGCGAAGATGGTTTTGGCCACATGGTGTTTGTTTAATTTTTAGAAAACGCTTTTTTCTTTTTTATTTCTTAAGTCATTTTCCAAAAATACTTAAGTAAATGCAGAAGGTATGGAAAACATTTTCCTAACTTTGAATTTTTCATTATAAAAGAAAATAGAAGAAAATATTTTCCGGAAAAGATTTTCTTTGAATCAAACAGAGCCTAAAAGATTTTGATTTCATAAATACTCTATATATCCCAACTCATTTGCGACAACTGAATTTGCAATAATTTAAAAAAAGAAGAAGTTAATTTTGATTCGATTATCCATATTATTTTTTGATGAGTGGTAATGAATGAATGAATGAATTTAAGTTGAATAAAAATAATGGAAAGATAAAATAGTTGAAAGGAAAGCAAAGTTGTAGATGTTGTGTATGAGATTTTGAACAAAATTAAAAGATCACATATTTTATAAAGAAAATGTTACAAATGAATGAAATATAAAATAAATAAAAATGTTGTAAGTGGATCGAGACGAAAAAAGTGTTTATCAATATAAATAAATTTTTTAAATGATGTTACCATGTCTTCCATCTCAACTAGGATTTGAGAACCTTGGGCCGCTTTAACACATGAGATGCCTCTCTCTCACGTAAGGTGTCCTTTTCCGAGTGTGATTAGCACCAAAAAGGAAAGTTTCTCTCTGACCGGTAAGCTTAGCCGTGTAAACCTGAAAATGCAACTCATCATTATCAATTAACTAATCGAATTTGGTGAGTGTGGGTGGGTGGGTTGGTGGGAGGGGGTTGTAAAGAGAAACTAATTAACCACTTCTATGAATTTTAAACATACAAAACTTGCAAAAAAATCACCGTGAATAGTAGTTCAGAAGTAGTTAACATCAATGTTATTATAATCGGACTAGATATCGAACCAGTGAAACTACTGATTTATAGTTCAACCAGTGATTCTACCAAATTGTTATTTTTTAGGAAACAAGAATAAATTTATAAACAACTACTTTTATTGATTAACAATTGATTACAAATTCTAACAATCACAAATTGATTGTCAATTTCGATTTCTGTACTATATATATACAAATCTATATAATCATACAGTTTCTAATATAACTCTGTAAAATTAATTACAGTTTCCAAATCTGAATCGTAATTCAGCTTCTAATCCTATTCAACATATGTTTTCTATGTACAAACGGAATAGGTTCTCTCTAATTTTTTCATCATGATGATGATCAATCATATATTTTTTTCCCTGGTTTTTTTTCAACCAACTTCATCTTCAATGACTCTTCAACGTCCATGTCAAAGATAACTTCTAATTCAAATAGAACTCTGTACCGTATCAGAGAGTAATTTTACTTTAGTCTTTGACTACTTCAACCTTAGTGTCTGATCAACTGTTTAGTCTCCGACAGCTTAAGCTTAGTATCCGATGGTTTATGCTTAGTCTCCGATGGTTTATGCTTAGCTTCTGATGACTTAAGATTAGTCTGCGATACTTTAAGCTGTAGTCTCCGATAATCTTTTGCCTTAGTCTCCAATAGACCAAACACAATCTCTGACTTGTTGAAATCTCTAATGCAGTTCTAGTAGTTTCATATAATACAAATTAACTTACTCTTATATAAAAATAAATTACATGAATCAGAGAGTAAACTACCAGCTACAAAAATTCAAATGCTATAAACTAGCACTGTTATAAAACCTAATAGAAACAATATGTAGTATATGTTATACTATATTGTTTTCATTTTGAATATAAAATGAAAACAATATAGTATAACATATACATAAGCTAAAAATTAAAAATAGAAAATTAATATGAAATTGATTAGTACCTGGACGAGTGGTTTTGCTGCAAGCAAGTGCCTTGGGACGAGAAAAGCACTTTTCACGCTCTCTAAAGATCCTCATCTCCTTTAACATTACAATGCTTGATTTGTCCTCATCCTTCTCATACTTTTTCAACATGTTCAATATACCACGCTTAATCTCACTATCACCAGATATTAAAGTTGAATCATATTGAAATGCAGGATTCAAGTAATAAGTTGCTACATGAAGATCTCATAATTAGCCCCATTATCGGACCCCATATACCATATTCATAGGACCAACCATTTCCTCAATTTCACTAAAAATATTACACAAATTTTCAGCATTTGTGTAAATATCAGAAGCATCAATAGATTTGATAAAAGTATTGCCCTTTAAACAATACACTAAGAAGTTGATTAAAGGTCTCTGTTTAGTATTTGTCCACCCATCTCCCATTATAGTGCAACCAGTATCAGCCCAAGTTTGTCTAATGGAATCAACAATTAACCCTACATACATCTTAGCATCATTCAATAAATTTACATGCAAAACATGAAATGAAGGATGCTTATATCCATGACCCATGCTAGCAATTTTATCAATAGCAAGTTATAAATAAAGAGAATTCACAACATTGAATGGAAGACAACCATCATAAAAACATAAAGCAATTGATAAGTCAGTAACTTTCCATTTTTCATCACTTTGTATACATGCCTTAATAGAAGGTTGGAAAGGATCACTTACGCCTCTTTGAAAATATAAGTCAATTTCAGAAATAGCTTGCCTCTTTCTTGCTGAAACAGAATCACTAGATGGAATATCATTTCTTTCATCCAATGTTAAGTCCTCAATGAACCCTTTTTTCTCCAAGGCTTTTCTCGCGTTAGAATTCAATATACATTTCATTTCATATTGAATCTCCGGAGTAACACTTTTGCATGCACCAACGTCGCCTTTAACTCCAACAATGTGTCTTTTCATCCTATTTATCCCTCCGCCACAAACTTTCTTTTGACATAAATTACATATATATTTCTTACCATTTGCATGTGATACATCAGTCACATATTTCCATACAACATCCATTTTTTGTCTAATTGAACGTTCTGAAGGAGCTGTAGAAGTTGCTTGTGATCCTGATATATTTGATCTAGGTAAGATCAAATAAGTTACGAAAATTAAATCTAGCTTGATTTTATAAAGAATTTAATCACCAAGAAACAATGCTAAAGGATCAATTTGATTAATTTGCTTAAAGAATTTAATCACCCACAAGCTAAAACAATCTGATTGTGAAATTATGAAGGAATTAACCACCAAGTTTCAGGATAGATATAAGTTGTAAAAATTGATATCAAATCTGTAATCTGTGTTCTATAATACAACGTATGCAACTATTTATAAGCTGAAAACAAACTAACCAAATTCAATTATGAAAAGAAAACTAATCCAACTAGGAAAAACAATCATACTTCAACTAGGAAACAAATAAACGAAAAACTAAACTACAGGCCATCAGAGGATAATTATCCGCTGATGGGTTAAATTATCCACTGATGGGTTAATTAGTCATCGGAGGATAATTATTCGTGGATGAGTTAATTATCCCTTGATGGTTCAATTTATCCCCTGATGTCCACTGCTCCACCGATGTGGCTTTATCCCTCTGATGCTCACTGCTCCTATTTATCCCTTGATGCCCATTGCTCTTACTGCAGCTTTGCTATGCTTCATATTTTGCTTCATATCTTTAGTGTCTCATTAGTGATTAAAGTCATTGCTACCCTTATGGAATTCCTTAACCAATTTTTATGCAAAGTGTAAATAGAAAACAAGTCTAGAGCCACATTTTTCACTACAAGACTAAGCACATTATCTTCTGCAACTGCTACATCTGTTGTTGCTGTTGCTGTTGCTGTTGTATGACCATCTAATTCCCATGGATCATCCTCCTCTTTTTCGAAAATAATTGTTCTCAATTGAGCAACATCATCGTCATGCACATAAGGAGTCAACTCCCCAACATTGAATGTGACACTTACTCCAAATTCTCCTGGTAAATCCAACTTGAATGCATTGTCATTGACCTTCTCCACAATTCTGAATGGACCTTCAGACCTAGGCATGAGCTTGTTTTTGCACAAATTAGGAAATCTCTCTTTCCTCAAATGAAGCCAGACAAGATCACCCACGTTGAAGCTATGTTGCTTGCGAGGTTTGTTGGCTAAAACCTTGTATCTCTCATTTACCCTTTCAATCCTTGCTCTAACTTGTGTGTGCAGTTTCAACATTGCTTGTGCCTTTGTCTTAGCATCAACATGAACATACTCTTCTTTAGGGAAAGGAATAAGGTCAACAGGCAGCCAAGGATTCTATCAATAAACAATCTCAAAAGGAGAATGTTTAGTTGCATAAGTAGGAGAACGATTATAAGCAAATTCTACATAAGAGAGCTTCACATCTCAATCCTTAGTTGTTTTACTTACTAAACCCCGCAGCAAAACTCCTATAGTCTTGTTTGTTACCTCTGTTTGCCCATCTGTTTGTGGATGATATGAAGTACTAAAGCACAATTTAGTACCTAGCAACTTCCATAGAGTCTCCAAAAATAGCTCATGAACTTCGTGTCTTGATAACTTACAATTGTTCTAGGAACATCATGTAGTCTCACTACTTTTTTGAAGTACAAATAAGTTATTCTTGATGCATAATCAGTTTGGTGGCAAGGAAGAAAATGTGTCATCTTTGAAAAGCTATCAACAACAACCATGATTGAATCATTACCCCTTTGAGTACGAGGTAATCCAACTATAAAAACCATGGAAACATCTTCCTAAGGATATTCTGGAACAAGCAAAGGAGTATACAACTCTTGATGAAAATTATTCTTTGCTTTTTGACATGTAGCACAATGAGCAATCACCCCTTGAACATCTCCCTGCAATTTTGGCCAAAAGAAATGCTCTTGTATAATAGCCAAAGTCTTATTAATACCAAAATGTCCAACAATGCCTCTTTCATGAGCTTATCTTACTAGAAGTTCTCGAATGGAACAAGCAGGAATGCACAAACAATTTCCCTTGAACAGAAAACCATCTTGCAGCACATAAGTACCTACGACACCCTTGGAACATCCTTTAATAATTGGTTAAAAATCCACATCGTCGTTGTAGTATTCTTTAACCAATTCAAACCAAAGCAACCTGGAATTTAAAACTTCAAGCAAAGTATATCTCTGAGACAAAGCATCGGCAACAACATTATCCTTACCTTGCTTATGCCTTGAAGAAAAATTAAAAGACCGAAGGAACTCAACCCATTTAGTATGGCGTGGATTAAGTTTCTGTTGTCCATGGATATATTTCAATTCCTTGTGATCTGAATGCAATATGAAGTGATTAGGCCTCAAATAATAACTCCAATGATCAAGTGCCCTTACAATTGCATAGAACTCTTTATCATAGGTAGAATAATTAAGTTTTGCACCGCTTAACTTTTCATTTAAATAAGCAATAGGCCTCTTCTTTTGCACCAAAATAGCTCTTATGCCAACACCATTAGCATTACACTCTACCTCAAAAGGATTAGAAAAATCTAGTAAAGCTAGTATAGGAGTTTCACACAACAACTTCTTGATAGCTTCAAAAGACCTTTGAGCAGCTATAGTCCACTCAAACTTCCCCTTCTTGATGCACTCAGTTATAGGCGCCACAACACTACTAATATTCTATTGGGTTTCAAAGGATCAAACGCAGCGGAAAAATACGATTTAAATAAAACAAAACGAAACCCAAACCCAAGGATCTATGTGAAATAATTTAATACAGATAGTTTAAGATTTTACCGATTAATTGTGCGAATCTAAAGCTTTGGTGAAGGTGTTGATCGTCTCCAAATCTTTTACGCAATCCAACTAGACAGCGTCTCTACGGTATCTACACGAACACCCACGAACCGTCTCACGATTCGAACAAGAAGAGTTACAGTACTAGCTGTACGATCTGTATATCTCTTTTCTCTCTATATCTCTGAACTCTAGTCTCTATCTTATAAGCAACTAGGGTTCTTAGAATACGTGAAACATAAGTTAGAGAGAATTGTTGATATATCATATATATATAGCCTTTTATAGAGTAATTCCAAAACCTAATCTAATTAGGAGACTTAAAATCCGAATTTTATATTTATTAGATATATATTTAATCAAGTCTCACTTAATATATATATATATATATATATATATATATATATATATATATATATA
>CM025786.1:46553570-46588165 GCA_014636745.2 Centella asiatica | reverse complement strand
TATATATATATATATATATATATATATATATATATATATATATATATGTATGTATAATTTAAAGTTATGATTTAATTAAATCAATCTTATTGATATATTAAAATCATTGACATTTAAATTATATCTCCTTGACGAATGTTCTTTGTGTGTGACCCTGTAGGTTATTATTACGTTGGCAATAATTTTAAATCATATTATAAAATTATAAACAGTGAGCGGCATCTAGTAATACATCACTATTACCCAAGTAATAATAAAGTCATAGATTCGACGTTACCTTTCGTGACCAATGTTTCAATGTAACTTTATCCTTTTAACCATGATATCTAAGATTAAATTCAAGGCATGGATGTGTCATCCTCTTCATAATTTAATCTCAGTTTTCTTAATCAATGAGTAAACTATATGAAAAAAATCTCTATTTGAGCATGACTATGCATTTCATAGTTTCACTCAATCAAGAGGCCTATAGATATCACCCCTAATTTATAGGAGAGTTAAATTCCATCTACATCATTCCCATTTCTCACATAACTCATTATGCATCCAACAATCACCTTTATCGTCCACCCGGTTAAATGTGACTTTTGATAATGTCAAAACGCATAACTTCTTATGTAGAAATGTCATGACTTCAGGTCGAATGACCATTACATCATTGTCACTATGAGAATTACTTATGACACATAGCATAACGCTCCATGTAGAATTCTCATGGTGGGTCTGTCCAGTACTATGTTCTCTAACATGTACCTATGTATCAATTTAATATATCTCGTATATATTTATGACCAATGAGATATGGCCATCAGTTAATCCACATACTAATCTCAATGTATTATTGTTGTCCCACTGACAATGATACTCGACTAGGAATATTTAAGAATAACGATACATTACATACTTATATGATCTCATATTCAAGTCACATACTTGAATCCATATAATTAGAATCATTATTCTAAGGACATTTATTATGTTAACATTTATATAACGCAGTAAATAAAACATAATAAAAAAATTATCTTTTAACCAAAAACATATCATAAATATAGTGTCACAATCATTACATAATTGGCCACTAGGGCATACACTCTAACAAATTCTTCACAAATCGTCTACAGAATAAAGAAAGACCATGAAAAGACCTTACCTCTGAAAAAGTAGTAGGAATCGGCCATGACTTGATAGCTTCTACCTTTGAAGGATCCATTGAAACTCCATTCTCTAAAACTATGTAGCCAAGAAAAGTCATGCACAGCACCAAGAAAGGACACTTTTCTAGTTTAGCAAAAAGCTTCTATTTTCTCAATACTTCAAAAACTGATCTCAAGTGCTTAATATGATCTTTAACACTTTTACTTTAAATCAAGATATTGTCCAAGTAAATCACCACTGTTAAGGTTAAACACTGATGATGATAGTTTAGTAATAAGTTGTGCAAATTGTAAATACTCGAGGTGTTGTATAAACCTTGAAATAAGCACAAGTTTTGCATCCGTTGATGACAATAATATCCATCAGTGGATGATTTAGTTCTTCACAAGACAAGTCAGAAAATGGAACATTTGAAGGGCTTGGCTTCGTGGAGAAGAATGTCTGATGTTACTTAAACAGTCAAAAGTATTCCGCACATCAGATATTCTAAGAAAAGAGTTACGTTGATTTCATACCATCAGGGGAACCCATCAGGGTGAACCTGTCAGGGGGAGCCAATCAGGGTGAACCCGTCAGGGGGAGCCAGTCAGGGGGAACCCATCAGGGGGAGCCAGTCAGGGGGAGCCCATCAGGGGGAGCCAGTCAGGGGGAACCCATCAGGGGGAGCCAGTCAGGGGGAACCCATCAGGGGGAGCTCGTCAGGGGAACCAGTCAGGGGGAATCCGTCAGGGGGAGCTCGTCAGGGGAACCAGTCAAGGGAACCTATCAGGGGATGACGAAGGCAGACCAACCCATCAGGGGGACACTTCAAGATATGTCAGTGTCAGGCCAATTCATCAGGGTAACCTGTCGGGGGGGATTGGTCAAACATGACATCAGTGGAAGCCATGAATGTATGCAGTCAGTCATAACCATCAGGATCAAGAAGCACTGAGTAAATCTCAAGTGAAGAACGAAGCCCTGATCCAGTCAACATGCATCAGGGGGTCCAGAAGCACTGATCAAGATCCATCAGGGTTGACCATCAGTGGATCGTTATGACAGCATACATATGTCATCAGCATATACACGAAAATCAATGTAACTTGAACAGAAGCAAGAGATATCAACTGGAAAGATATTTCTTGAAGTCTGTATCCATCCAATGAGAACTCTTGCGCATTAAATGCATACAGATCAGGGGAAGAAAAAGAAGCAACAAAGCATGCATCAGTCTGACACATTAGGCAGTGATGTGACATACTTGCGGCTAAGTTGAAAAAGGCAGCACGTCTCAAGCACGTGATTTTCAACCACTGATCTACATATATAAAGAAGGAGTTTTCATTGATGAACAAGACGAGACGAATAGAAGCACACAAAAACACTAGGAAGCTCTGTAATATTTCTTGAGAGATTTATTGTCAGAGAGAAATCTTTGTAGCTAGTGAGTGTGAGAAGCTATGAATTTCATTCACAGAAATTATAGCTGTAATTCACATTTGTGATATTACAGATTTCCAGAAAAACACCAAGTTATAATACAACTATTTTAACTTGAATCTGAGTGTTATTATTTTACTGTTTTTCTGTTATCTTGCTATTTCTGGAAGGAGCTATCAAAGTTCAACAGAGTGAAAAAGTTTTGAGTGTTTGTATTCATCCTCCCCCCCTCTACAAACACTTGAGCTTATTTTGCTCTAACAACCACAAATTTACCAAGGAAAGGCTTCAATTCCTCGTTCATAAGTCTCATGATTGTACTAGGAGCATTAGTAAGGCCAAAAGGCATGACCAACCATTCATATAAACCAACCTTAGTCTTGAATGCGATCTTACATTCATCACCTTCCCTTATTTTGATTTGGTGATATCCCGTTCGAAGATCAACCTTTGAAAATACCTTAGAGCCATGTAATTCGTATAGTAAATCATCTAACCTTGGAATTAGAAATTTGTACTTGATGGTAATGTTATTTACTACTTTGCTATCTATGCACATACGCCAAGTACCATCTTTCTTAGGCACCACCAAGGTTGGTACAACACAAGGACTCATGTTTTCCCTAATAGAACCCCTTTTCATCAATTCTTCAATCTGCCTTTGAATTTCCTTAGCCTCTTTAGGATTACACCTATAAGCTGCCTTATTAGGTAATGGAGCTCCCAGAATTAGATCAATTTGATGTTCAATCCCTCAGATGGGTGGCAAACCAGGTGACAACTTTTTAGGAAAGACATCCATGAATTCAGTAAGCACATGTTCTAAGGCTTCAAATAGATTATTAAGTGCTTGGTCAGATTGAACTTCAAAACAATCAAAAGAAACCCCATGCCCTCTTGTTCTAATTCATGCTCAAATTGTTTGTCATTCACGAACAAATTCTCCTTGCGTACTCTAAGTGAAGATAAAGGTTTCAAAGTTGTCATTTTATTCCCCACTTTGGCAATGTAGACATTGGTCCTTCCATCAAAATTCACAAATTTATCATACTACCATGGTCTACCCAATAGGATATGACATGCATCCATGGCACAAACATTACACAACACTTGATCTTTAAATTTGCCAATTTCTAAAGAGATAAGTGCTTGTTTTGTTACCTTAACCTCACCTTCATCACTTAGACAATGCAATTGATAGGGTCTATGATGTGTTGTTGTAGGCTAACTGAGCTTGTCAATTAATGTTGTAGAAACTATATCGGTACAATTCATGTATCTAAATCATGTTGCACAACTTGGTCTTGGCCAAAACCTTTGTTATGAAGATCTTGTCCTTTGATTAGCTTCTAAAGGAATTGGGTTTTGTTGCAAAATTCTTCTAACAATCAGTTCTAAACCATGTGTTTCAGGTTCTTCCTCGGAATCAGCCTCATACTCCTCATCATTCTCTTTGTACACACCTTGCTCCTCTTCTTTAATTATTTCTAACTCCCTTGAAGCATAGGCTGCTTCAATTTTCTCAATGTCATGCAAGGTCATGACTCTATTGCTAGGACATTCACGTTGCATATGTCCATGCCCCTTGCACTTGAAACAAATCCTCTGAAGTTAAAGGTGCAAGGTCCTTCCCTTTATCCTTCTTGGACATGTCGAAGTTTGTAGTAAATTTAGCAACATGTTGTGCCTCGTTTCTTTTCTCAAGTTTACCCTTTTCAAAAGTCTTTCTATTGGGCTTTACATAGCTAATCCCCTTAGCTTTTACATGCTACTCCGCGTGCATGGCCACTTTACAAACCTCTTCAAAAGACCTATAAGGTTACAGCTCAACCTTCTCTGAAATACTGGAATTAAGACCAGTTATAAAGAGATCAATTTTGTGCTCCATTCTCTCTTCCAAGTCACATAGCATGGTTAATCTCTCAAATTCAAAAATGTACTCCTCAATTGGGAGTGCTTCTTGCTTGAAACTCTGCAATTTTAGGAATATATCCTGCACAAAGACAGTGGGGAGGAAACGTTTCTTCATCCTAGCCTTAAGTGCTTCCCAAGAATCAATATGTGCCTTACCTTCTTTTCTTCTCTTTGTTTTCAGATTTTTATACCATAAGTTTGCGTAACTTGTGAGTTTTAGAACAATCAACTTGAATCTCTTATGATCATCATAGTCCTTATAATCAAAGACTCGTTCAATACACTGTAGCCACTCAAGGAGAGAAATTCGCTGGCTTCATACTACCATCGAAGTCTAGAATATCCAAATGTAAGCCCTTGTCATCATCCGTAGATTCTCTAACTCTATGGTTTACAGGTTTGACAATTTCTTCCTCCTCTGAATATAATGTTCGAGCAGATTTGTTACTCCTACTTGGACTAGGAGAGGGATTTCTTCGATCTAATCTTGCAAGAATCTCATTCAATCTATCACTCATCTCATTGATTTGCCTATCATGCCGTAAATTTTGGGCTTGCTCCAAGGTCAACCCTAGTGGAACACCCTGTTCTTCTTCACTAGCCATCTCTCTTAATCAATTATGTTTTGATGCAGCTTTATGACAAGACTGAAATCTGGGAAACCGTTTCAGTTTTTACAGAATTCTTGAAGGGCTTCAAGAAAACAAACATGGGAACAATCGCCAACCAAAGCTCTAATACCAACATATATTTTTGATCTAGGTAAGATCAAATAAGTTATAAAATCTATAGCTTGATTCTATAAAGAATTTAATCACCAAGAAATAATGCTAAATGGTCGATTTGATTAGTTAGCTTAAAGAATTTAGTCACCCACAAGTTAAAACAAATCTAATTGTGAAAATATAACGGAATTAACTACCAAATTTTAGGATAGATGTAAATTGTAAAAACTCACAAATTCTATATATCAAATCTGTAATTTGTGTTCTATAATATAATGTATGCAACTATTTAGAAATTGAAAACAAACTAACCTAATTCAACTATGAAAAAAAAATAATCCAACTAAGAAAAACAAACCTACTTCAACAAGAAAACAAATAAACGAAAAACTAAACTGCAAGCCATCACAGGATAATTATCCGCTGATGGGTTAAATTATTCACTGATGGGTTAATTAGTCTTTGAAGGATAATTATCCGCTGACGAGTTGATTATCCTTTGATGGCTCAATTTATCCCCCAATGTCCACTGCTCCACCGATGGGGTTTTATCCCCTGATGCCCACGACTCCTACTCTAGTTTTGCTCTGCTTCATATCTTTAGTGCCTCATTAGTGATTTTAGTCACCCTAACCAATTTCCATGCAAAGTGTCGATAGAAAATAAGTCTAGAGCCACATTCTACACTACGAGACTAAGCACATTATCTCTTACAACTGCTACATCTGTTGTTGCTGCTGTATAACCATCTAATTCCCATGGATCAGATCCATCTGTTGCTGCTGCTGTATGACCATCTAATTCCCATGGATCAGATCCAATAGAAGCTGCTTGTGATCTAGTAAGACCTATAGAAGCTGCTTATGATCCAGTAGGACCTGTAGATGGAGCAGCTGGTTCTGACATTGTTCCTATAAAAACATGGAACAAAACTTAAAACTTAACATGCCAAAACATAAAACTTAAAAAGAGAGCATGGTGGAAATGCCAAACACATAGATGATGTGTTTCAGAAATCAAATATTAATAGGACAAGGGAAAGCAACATAATAAATTAGTTGATTTTTTGAGCTGCAACTATTGAAACAATCTGATTAAACCATTTCCTAGACAACAAATATCAAAATTAATGTTTATAGCATTTTACTACCATCATTATTACCCATATTTTCTATTTGTTATCATTATAGAAGCAATTGGTTAGTGAATTTTAACCATAGAACCACCTCAGTAGTATGACTGAACTAGTACCCAAATCAAGTTTTAATTGGCTCCTAATTTCAACCGTAAAGTATAGGTATTTCAAATAACAATAAGCAGAATCTCAATAATGATACAACACATTGTCAGCAACCATAAACAAAATTTTCATACATTACAGTGAATTTGAAGCAAACAAGAAAGGTACAACTAAAAGAAAACTGGAGTAGTGTCTATAACTTAACAGTGAAAAGAACAACCATAGAACAACAATTGAAAATTTGGAATTAAGTAAGACATATCCACAACACAACAGTAAAACAAAATTAAAATTACATTAACAAACTACAGAATTGAAATGCACAAATAAAGAAAAGAACAAACCTGGAATTGAAATGCTGAGATTAAGGATGAGGATTTGAAGTGTTGAATCCATGAATATGGAAGAGAAGAGTGAGTCCAAACTGCGATTAGGGATTTGAAGTTTGAAATGGATTGATCGATTACAGAGTTTAAAATGGTAGAAGAAGAGAGATTCGCGACTAAGGTAGGAGATGAATTGCAAAATCACAATTGATGGATTGAGGAAGCAGAAGAATCACAAATCGTGATTCGTGAGGTTGATGAAGAACAGACGAAGAACGGAAGAAGACGAAGAACGGAAGAAGACGAAGAACTTCGTACTTCGTTTTCCCCCAAACCCAAATGCGAGCGGGATTCTGATCGGTTCATCGATTTTTCTCGGTTCGAACCAGTCTGTACCAATTTTTTCCTGAACTGCTAATTTTAATCAAATCGACCAGACTCATGAGCGGTTTGCAGTTAAAGTGGTCGAACTGGCCAGTGCGGTCCGATTTTGATAACATTGGTTAACATCCACCAAAATCATTAAAATAAGCTAAATCAGTTTTAAATGTAAGAATGAATTTCACTATTGTAAATTTTTAACGGTACGAGCCTCTCCTTTGGTTGAAAAAAAAACGTAGTATTTATCATCCAACAACAGTATTTGACAACCATTTATAATTATTCGTATGCTTTATTTACTTATCTAATGTAATAAATTTTTATCCCATATTCATGTATATACATTATAAAATATTTAGATAATAACAATTATATATGGTTTTGAATCTATTATTTATTTCTGGGCATAATTAACACCAACATATTTCAAATGCTGCATCTCCTTCCAAGTTCCAACTCGACTCGACTGGCTTTTCAGCAGCAGAAGAAATACCGGATGCAACTCTTACCTGAATCATAACAAACAATATCGAACATCATCATTGTCAAATGAGTTCAACATAACATAGAATTGTAAAAGATAATCGACTAACTAGACACACAGCTCAACCACAAGCCAATCAGCACAAGCTGTAAACCGTTTCTAGTTTATTTATGAATTCATCTGGTTAAAGCTAAGACGCAGGGATTCTTCTTAACTTCGGCCAATCAAGAGAAACACTTCTTATACCTTATGGGAAAAACCGAGCTGACCATATACGCCCCAAATTGGCAGGTACTTAAGAAAATTTACAATGAACTGAGATACAGAAGGCAAAGGCAAGGACAGCCCACTTATTTGCACTACCATTATTAAATCAAAGTAAAATAGCTAGTGGTAACAAATATGGGAACCAGTTAGTTTAGTATATACCTACTAAATGGATGCTCTCTTTTTTTTTTTTTTGCATGAATCAATTTTATGAGTAGAGACGAGACTTATGACCATATGATTAATGTTCATTTTGTTGCAGGCAAATGCCTCTATTGCGTCTAGACTTGGTCCTCTGTTTTTTTATAGTAATTCAATGTGTTCAAATTTGACAATATAGAAAATAACTAGAAGCAACCTAAAACCAAGAAAATTGCTCACGACACACAGCTAGACCTAAAAGATTTAACAGTTTTCCTAGAGGGAAATGCCACTATTTTCCTGTGGTCAAATGACGCTATATGTATTACCGCAACTGTTTATGGCTATCATATACATCTAGACAAAGATCATGTAATTTGGAAAGAAATTATAGGTATCAAACATGAAAGTCCAACCACAACAGAACTCTGCAGACTTTTCATGAATATGGAAAGCCCTTAAACATGTCTAAGCACATTCACAAAACATAAATTTAAACAATAATATGACATTGAATTATATCTATATGTATTGTATATCTCAGATCCAGTACAACAAGGGATGCGTAAATCAAGTGACCAAGTCACCAGCAAATAAAGGGAACATATCAAAACTGTGAAAATATCAAGATGCAATCAAAGTACACTCCAATAAATGAATATGAGTGAAAAGCAATAAAGAAAACTAATTGTGTACCCGTAAAAGAACTCCATTTCATTCTATGGGTTTCAGTGCCAAATTACAGTTGAAAAATGCCTGCACCAAGTTACTAATTGATTGCAATATTCACAAAACCTCTCCCAGTTTACTATTTAGATGAATTCAGTGACCCCTTCTCTTGGTGGTTGAGCAGATCACCGACAGAATGATCCTCTTCATTTAGCAATTGTTCCAAGTACACATTATAGGATGAATTGTAAGCTGCAGCCATTCGCAAATACTTTTCAGCCTCAGGCTTACGACCTTCATTGGTTAAAGCACTAGCAAGCATAAGTAACCCGTCATAATAATGAGCTTTGCTCTTTGCATCGTCTGGCTCTTTCATCTGGGCAATTCTTTCTAAATGCGCAATACCTTCTGTATTTCTCTGCTGTCGAATATAAGCTACACCACTCCACATAGAAGCGAGGATTAATTGATCAACCTCAACATTTGTAGGAGAACCCCTACAAAGAATATTAGAGACAGCATGGTCCAAACATTTTACAGCCTCAACTAGCAACTGGTCCTGCAGCAGTGTCTGTCCCAAAACAATCAAAGCTCTTATGTGCTCTGGATCCTTGTCCAATGCTAATCTTAGTAATGGAACGGCTCTTTCTTTATGCCCTTTCGCCAACATTTGGATTGAAAGATTGACCAGTTCTTTGGGAGTTAAAGTTTCAACAGAAACTTTCTGCTGCTTTCTTGATGTATCTAATATCGTTACACCTGTTGCACCAATTTCTTGAGGATTTCTGGCTGGTAAATTTGATACACCATCTTTCACTGGTAGACCATAATACTTGCGAAAACTGGCATTATTAATACATAAATGTTGGGTGAAAGTTGACAAACTGTTTGTTACCCAATAGACTAAACTCCCCTGTGGAACGTAAAACCCCACAAAAAGGATTGGTACGAACAGTCCATCCAAGAGAAACTTGTATGACCGCATAAATGATCCGACACCGCCAGCCCATTCTCTTATTGATAATTTGCTAAACGAGAGGTACACATTTAGTAGATGCAAACCAGCAATCAATACAGGAAATGTAGCCCCAGGAACCAAATGAGGCAGTTCACTCAAATTTTGAAACCATAAAGCACCCCCACTTTCAAACCCAGGATGATTATTCAAAGCCATTCTCCTGACAGTTGTCACTCCCAACAAAAAACACGGCATTTGAATCGAAATGCCCGAAAGGAACCATAGCATAGAAGGACAATTAATTTCTTTTCTTCGCTTTTCGAAGCGTCTAAACTGATCTATGTAGCTCTTACCTGAAAGGGGTGGTGGAAATGGTCGTGGTAATTTAGGAAGAAACTCGGATATTTGCTTTAACTTGGTGAGTTGCAGAACAACAAAAGGAAATAATGCAATTCTAAGAGCAAAAGTAGAATAAATTATTACTACCCACCATGGTAAGCCAGTGAGATCATGAAATCCATCCAATAATGAAATTAGGGCACGTACTGGAAGAATTGAATCCTGCTCAGCTGTAACATTACTCAAAACATTCGTAATTTCGGCACTACCCAGATTGGAAGAATCAACATTAACATCATTGATTAGGTCGTCGTGGTCGGGATTTTCGTGATGTGGTTCACTTGTTGAGAAATTATGGGGGAAAAAGAGACTATGAGGTGCGAGAAGTTGAAGAAGAGTGTGATTTGGGGATGAGATTGAAATTAAGTGGTGGGGTTGAATTGAGAAGAAAGAAGAAGTAGTAATGATTGGTACAAGTCGAACACGACGAATTAACTTTGATAGCAGGAATCTAGAGGTCGCCATTTTCAGGAAATTTTTGCAGGCGAAGAGCTCTACTCAGAGTATGAGCAAGGGGAGAAGTGAAGCGAAATAAAGACGAAAAATCGAAATGAAAACGCAAAGATGTCAAAAACGAGTAAGCGGGGTGTTCGGAGTTACTTGAGCTTATAAATCCAAAACAAAATTATTTGATATAAAAATAATTAAATAGATGTAAACCAAAGAAGCTAGAAAGAAAGAAGATCAAAGTTGGATGGTTCTTGGTTTTACTTCTTTTTTTTTTTGGCTTACGAAAGTTGGATGGTTTTGGAAACAAAGATACAGTTGCACAAAAAAAACTTGGGACATAATAAAATATGAGTGGCAACTTATGGATAAATAAATATGTATAAATTGATGTGGTTAAATTTTATATAAAATTGGTGAACTCTGTTCGATTCATAGTTAAATTCTAATGGTATAATTTGCCAAATATATTTATATACATTTATTTGTACAATTTATTGCTATTCATAGCATTTTCAGTAAAATAATAATATATATTTGATATTCAATGAAAATTGGTACGATGATTCCCTCTTCATGTTCCTAATCCCTCCCTAAAATGGAGAAACTAGTACAATTATATAGTACTTGCGTCTCAAAATAAATGTGCTTGACTCATTTTTTATATATAATTTTAGGTATAATTTAATGTATGTTAAATATTTTATTTTATTTAATAACAATAATGAAATAAAATTTTGGGAGATAAAGATTAATACAATTAAAAAATTAAGTTTTTTAAAATATCAAATATATAATAAATTTAACCTAAAAGTGTATGTTGTTACAATAACTAAACCATTTGATTTGGGATAAATTGAGCATTTCTTTAATATCTCTTCATCATATCTAAATATTTTAGATTTTTAACGAAACTAGTGTGATTGTTTATATCTCAAGGACTCCTGTAATAAAAATTATATAAATATTTTCATTTAAAAAATTACATAAATATAGTTTGAAAAATCATATAAACTTACTTTCAAAGAGTTTAATATTTTGCAAAACAACCTTATAGTTCGACATTAGATTGAGATAACCTCTGATGTCTTCCAGAATGTTTTTAAAAGCAAAACTAGAACCAACACCATTAGAAAAGATGACACGAAGGGATCTCCCTTTGAAGCAAAAACCCGCACCACTGCATATAGGATGGCAATCAAGTTTAAATGGTAGTTTGAGATTTGATGAAATTTGCAATTCCCATTCTAAAGTCTCTCCCGAAGCTCTCTTTCCGAAACCACCAATCCCAGCTCTATTCCTTCGGCAGCTCTATTCCACCAATCTATCTCACATCTGATGATATTTTGAATAATGCCATCTCCTTTAACATCTTCTCCCCTGAACACATATTGGTTTCTTGCAATTCATATGTTCCAAAGAACAGCTTGCCAAAGTAAACAATTTCCTATATCTGATTGCCTAAGCCAGAACATTAAGAAATCACCAACTCCTTCAACGGGCATAGAATCAATGCTACAAAGGCCAAACCAAAGGCCCTAAGTTACTGGGCAATGCAGAAAGAGATGATCAGAACTTTCCTTCCCCAAATCACAGAAAACACAGCTATCATTTATATCATGCCAAATCTTTTTCCTTACAAACAGAACTAATCGTCAAAGAGCCATTTAGGGAGTAAGTCCAGTAAATTGTATCATCGGCTTGGAAAAGAGAAGTAGGGGTGTCTTTAACTAATCTGCACTGAGAAGGTGTAAAGAGATCCTCTATATTTCGAAAGTCCCGTTGACCTGTAGCGGGGTCAAGAATATCACTGACCCTTATATTAGAGATGTCTTCCATTGATAAGGAAGAAGGTGGAGGCCATATTGTAGAATCCAAGTGGTGTAACCACATATCCATCCACAATCTAGTGTGCTTACCTTTCTCTATAATAATCTTACAATGATATTTGATAGCATTCCATCCCAAATTCAAACTTTGCTAAGAATAGATTCCCCTCCTTTTGGTTGAGAAAATCTTTGCTAAGAATAGAGTTCCTCTTTGTGACAATCCTCCAAGCTAGTTTAGCTAAAAGAGCCTGATTAAAATGTTGCATGTTTTTTAAACCCAAATCTCCTTTTTTCTTGGCTCTACAGACATAGTTTGAGTTCTTCCAATGAGTCTTCATTTCTCCATTTTCATGGCCCCACTAGAAACCCATAACAATCTTTTCACCCTCAGCTAGGGTTTTATTTGGAATCACAAAGGCAGATATAATATATACTGGGATGGAGTTAAGAACAGATTGCGCTAGAACTGATCTCCCTGCTTGAGAGAGCAACTTATTTTTCCAAGATGGAAGCCGCCCTGGGATATTTTCTAGAACATAATTAAAATCCTTTGATTAATTCCTTGTTAAGACAAAAAAAAAACAAATAAAAAAATAACATGATACTTCTTGGTCTGGTCTTTATAACTAGAATTCAGGATATCCAGGAAAATTTGAGCAAAATTTGCATCAGCAATCTTACTCATAAAAGATACCTGATTTCTGAAAATTTATCTTTTGACCTGAGACCTTTGAATAACTCTGAAAAATATTAGCAAGGGCCAAACAAGATTGAATATTAAGTATATTGAACAATCCTCCTCGAAAAAAAGATGGTTGAGTGGAAGGGCTTTACCATGAACTTGAATGCCTTTGATTTTTTTTTGATAAAAGATAGCTGGAATTCCATCAGGCCCTGGAGCCTTTAATCCTCCCATTTGGAAAACTGCATGATCAACTTCCCTAACAGAAAAAAGGTTGATTAAGGAAGATAGAGTCACTGGGATCCAAAGTATTCTTAATAGTCTTCAAGAAGTCCTAGTAGTCTCTTCATTGACTTCCTGATCTTTCATGAAATTAAAAATATTTTGAAAATAAATAGCAGCTTTATTTTTAATTTATGTAGTATCAGAGGCTCATTTATCATCAATTTTTATGAGATGAATTTCATTCTTCTTCCTTCTAGCTTTAACAGAGGCATGATAGAATTTTGTATATCCCCCAATCCACTCCAAAGGTCCTTTCTTTTTTATTGTCATAATGCCTCTTCTTTTAAAAAAATTCTTGAAGTTCTTGATTCAATTCTTCTAGCTTTAAACTGTTTTGATGTTCTAGATGGATTGACTGTATGAAACCTGATTCTTTCACAATCTAAATTCTTTGACTGAGGTTACCATGCCTTTATTTATTCCAGAGTCTTAGCCTTTTGAGCATGTTTTTATTTCTTTGGATTACTTGACACAGGGAAGTTGTCAACAACTGCATCCCATGCACAGTCCATGATTCTCAGGGCATCTTTATCAAAGAGCCATCATGCTTCAAATTCAGAAGGCCGCGATGAAAAGGATAGAGGGGCATTGGTATCTAGAAATAGAGGAGAATGATCAGAGACAGATTAGGGCAGGGTAAGGGCTAAATATTGATGGAAGCAGTCAAACCAATTTGAGTTGCAAAAGGCTCTATCTATTTTTTCCAGAACTAAGTCATCACCTTCTGGATTGTTGGACCAAATAAAATTGGGACCATTGAACTTTAGTTGAATAAGAGCAAGCTCATCAATCCAATCTTTGAAGGATGAGGATCCTGTGAGGGAAGAATACTTGAAACTGAATTTATCATCTAAGGTGAGGACCTGATTAAAGTCCTCAATCAGGAGCCAAGGCATATCATTTTGAGGCTGTGTGGAAGAGAAGAATTTCCAAATATATGTTTTGTCATGAAGAACAGGGAGGCATAGATGCATGAAAGGAAAAGCTCATTCTCGTTTCTGTTTGAACAAGGCAATGAATGACATTTAAATTTGCATGAAGAACTTTAATAGATAGAGAGTCTGTCCATCGGAGCCACAAACCACTACCCAAGCCATCACTATCAACTCCAAAGGATTTTCCAAATGCAGTCCTTAAGTTTCCTTGAGATCTCAAAATAGGTATGTTTGATTTCCATTAAGAAGATTAAATCAGAGTGGTAAGATTGAGACAGATTTCGAAGCCACCGGACTATAGAGGACAGTGACCCCTCTACAGTTCCAGGCAAATAGCCTCAAGGCATCCTTGGTGGTTGTTGTGGGACAACTACCAAAGCCCCAGAGACTTGCAAATCTAGGCAGACCTTGTTGGACAAGAGAAAAACCTCAAAGGAAGCTAAATTCCTGTTTCTGACAAAATATTCCACACTAACAGAATGGCCAAAAACTTTTAACTGAGAAAGTGACTTGCACTTGTTTTTTACACGAGAGGCAGGAGGGGTTAGAGCCTTCCTTTTGCCCAGAACCCCAGGAGATTCCAAATGCCCAAAAAAGCCTAAAAATCTCAATAAATGACAAGGCCAGAACTTTCCAAGAAGAGAAGAGCAAGTTGCCAAAGTATAAAGAGAAGGGGGATATAAAATAAACAATTTAAAAAGGTTCATCACGTAAAAGGGACCCCTTGGTAGAAAAATTGCTTTAAAAGTAGAGCTGGAGAACAGGGCTACCGAATATCCATTTAAATTTCTGCAAAGGGAAAAGTTATCTTCCGTCCAAGCGCTTAAATCTTCATAGCCTCTTGCTTCAAACTCCCAGTAGATTTCATCTAACTCTGTAGCCATAACTTCATAGCCTCTTGCTTCAAACTCCCAGTAGATTTTATATAACTCTGGAGCCATAACTCCATTATGCCCAGTTCCTGCACCCAGGGACGGTCCTAGCCTTTGGCAAGTGTAGGCAACCGCCTACTATCAAAGTTTTGAAAATTATTTGAATATATATCTATATATATATAGACATTAGCTTGCCTTAGCTATGAGTTATATATTAACTTATTAGGCCATTAATAGTTATGAATCATATATTTATTCACAAAGTAAGAGTAATGAATATATGTACCTGAATTGAGAGAAGTCGTTGATATTGATGTCCGTACAAACTCTCGAAGGAAAAGATCTTTTATTACCTCTGTCAATAATTAGAATGGAATAATATTTTGGGTGTAAAAAAATAATAGACGGCAACAGGAACGAACCCTAATTATATATTTATAATAGTCTTAAAGAGTTACAATTGTCCATCAAAATATATAACCCTAAGGCTCATTATGAGATATAATAATTGAGTATTAATTATTAACTTATGGGCCTAATATTACCAACCCATAAATTATTTATTAATTAATGTTATAAATAAACAAAATCCAGTAAATAGTATGGGCCACATAATTTTAGATTACATAAAATAATCTAACAGTCTCTCACTTGATCGTAATGCTATTTACGTTTAAACATAATGTTTACATCTTTAGTTTGACCAAACATTAATTTTATATCTGCATCTTATTCAAATAAAAGAATTAAGGAAAACCAATATAATTATTTGTGTCACTGTTAACACAAGATCCCTATTGATTATACGATTAACACTTTTAAAAAAAACAAAGATTAATGTTAGTCATAACGGTATGAATATAATTCACTTAATGATAATATATTAAAATTCTTTCATATGGTCCACACAAAAAATGTTTGCTTAGAAATTCTCGAGGCACACAATAACGAGAATACCAAACCATAATCATAATGTGAAGTTCAAAATCTAATAATAAAAGAGCTCAAACTAATATTGACTTACATCACAATAAAGTACTAATCAAGCCTACTTACTAAACTCATGTTGGTAACATGCTTAACAAAACTTTTGGGTTGTAAGCCTTTAGTAAATGGATCCACTAACATATCATGTGTACTGATATACTCAATGATAATACTTTGATCTTCAACCTTCTCTCTAACAAATAAGTACTTAATGTTGAGATAAAATCCAACATCGGTAGAACTAGTATTGTTAGAAAAACTAATAGCTGAATTGTTGTCACAATAAAGTTTTAGTGGCCTTGAAATAGAATTCACAACATTAAGTCCATAAATAAGATTTCTCAATAATATGGCATGACAAGTAGCATGATAACAAGCCATATACTCAGACATCATAGTGGAAGTAGTCGTTAACTCCAGCTTGTGACTCCTCCAATAAATAGCACTTCCTGAAAGCATAAATATGTACCCTGATGTAGATTTATTATCATCTTTACACTTACCAAAATCAGAATCAGAATAACCAACAACTTCAGGTTAGCTGTTTTTCTGTATGTGAGCATAAAATCCTTAGTGCCTTGCAAGTAGCGTAAAACTTTCTTAGCTGTTTTCCAGTGATCCATGCTTGGATTAGACTGATAATGTCCAAGCATTCTAGTTATATACGCTATATCTGGACGTGTGCATACTTGAGCATACATAAGGCTCCCAATTACTGATGCATATGGAATAAGATTCATTTCATCATGTTTTAGTTGATTTTTGGGGCATTAATATGAGCCAAAATTATCACCCTTAACAACAGGGGCAACACTAGGATAACAATTTTGCATCTTATATTTAGTAAGAACTATATCAATATAAGCTCTTTGGGACAATCCTAATATCCCACGAGACCTATCTCGATGAATTTCAATGCCTAAAACATAAGAGGCATCACCAAGATCTTTCATATCGAAATTTGTCGATAGAAAACGTTTTAACTCATACAACATGTCAATGTTATTACTTGCTAATATGTTATCATCAACGTATAAAACCAGTATAACAAATTTGCTCCCACTGATCTTTAAGTATACGCATTGATCTACAATATTTTTCTAAAAATCAAATTTACCCATCACCTCATGAAACTTAAGGTACCATTGTCGAGAAGCCTGTTTTAACCCATACATGGATTTTTTTTTAACTTATATCATGTGTTCCTTGCTTTTAACCATAAACCCTTATGGTTGTGTCATATAGACATTTTCATGCAAGTTACCATTAAGGAATGCATTCTTAAAATCCATCTGATGTAACTCTAAATCATAATGAGTTATTAAAGCCATAATTATCCTAAATGAATCTTTCCTTGATACTGGAGAGAAAGTTTCATTATAGTCCACACCTTCCTTCTGAGTGAAACCTTTTGCAACCAATCGAGTTTTGTATCTTTTAACGTTTCCTTTTGGATCTAATTTAACCAACAGGTTTTACACCTTGAGTAAATTTTGCAAGTTCTCAAATGTTATTTTGCTCCATGTATTTCAACTCATCATTCATGGCTTCAAGCCATTGAGTTGAATAAGCACTAGTAATGGCTTCATTATAAGAAATGTGATCATCAACTTTACTTGAGTCATACCCAATTTCATTAAGATAGGTTACAAAATCATCATAAACAATAATTTTTCTGGGTCTTTCAAACCTTTGTAATGGTTGCACGATTTCAGAATTATCATTAGTGGCATGGGGTTTATTGTCAGGTGGTGGTTCAGGAATTGCATGATTATCAACCATTTCATTAAGTGGTTGATCTGCATCATCCTCTTGGATTACAGTATCAGGAATATAAGTACTTTATTCTTCGAGGTTAATTTTCCTTGGTTCACCACTCCCACTGAAATTGTCATTCTTTAAAAATTCTGCATGCCTAGTTTCAACAATTCTAGTAGTATGCGAGGGACAGTAAAATCGAAAACCTTTAGATCACTTTGGATATCCAATAAAATAACAACTACTGGTTTTAGGATCAAGTTTACTCATTTGATGATTGAAAATCTTAGCTTCTGCAGGACAACCCCACACACGAAAGTATTTTAAAATAGGTTTCCTACTTGTCCAAATTTCATAAGGTGTTTTAGGGACAAACTTACTAGAAACCCGATTTAAAATATGAACAGCTATTTTCAATGCCTCAGTCCATAAAAATTCTGGTAAACTAGAGTTACACAACATACTCCATACCATATCCATAAGGGTATGGTTTTCTTCTCTCAGCTACACCATTCTGTTGTGGTGTATTAGGCATCGAATATTGAGTAACTATACTATTTTCTTCACAAAATAAAGCAAAAGGACCTTTTATTTGTCCCAAATTGGAGTGCTTACCATAATACTCTCCGCCTCTATTTGATCTCACTATTTTAATTTTTCGGTCAAGTTGATTTTCAACCTCAACTTTAAAAACTTTAAACATATCAAGTGATTCAGATTTTTCTTTAATCAGGTATTAGATAAGTGTAGCGAGAATGATCATAGATAAAAGTAATAAAAGATTTATGTCCACCAATTCCAGGAGAATAAGGTCCACTTATATCATTGTGAACTATTTTAAGAAGTCTTTGACTCCTAGTGACTCCATTCTTATTTCGTTTCACAAATTTTCCTTTTTATACATTCAATATAATGGAGTTAGAGTTAATTGATGATGATGATGTTTAGAGAATAAATTGTGCATCTGTAAATACTTAAGGTACTTTATAAACCTTAATATCAGCACAAGTTTTGCATCCACTGATGATAACATTATTCATTAGGGGATGATCAAACACTTCACAAGACAAGTCGTAAAATGGATCATCTAAAAGACTTGACAAAGTGAAGAGGAATGTCTGTTGTTACTCTAAAAAGATTGAAGTATTCCGCACATCAGATGTTCCAAACAAAGCTTTAATGATTAAGTGTCATCAGGGGAACCCATCAGTGGATGACTAAGGCAGACCAACCCGTCAGGGGAACGCGACAGGGTATGTCAGTGGTTGGCCAAACTTATCAGGGGGAACGCGTCAGGGCATGGACACGGCATGTCACCTGTTTGGGTAAAACTTCAGGGTATGACAATGTCAGGCTAACCCATTAGGGTAACCCGTCAGGGGGGAAAGCTCAACACTGCATCAGTGGAAGCCGTCAGTGTATGTCTTAAGTCATAACATCAGTGGATCAAAGAAGCACTGAGTAAAACTCAAGTGAAGGTTGAAGCCCTGATCTAGTCTTTATCAAGACTTGTCATCAGGGGATCCAGAAACACTGATCAAGTTCATCAGGGCTTGTCGTCGTCAATGGATGATTATGACTGCATACACCCGTCATCAGGACTTACACTCAAATCAACGAAGCTTGTTATAGAAGCAAGAGATATTAACTGGAAAGATATTTCTTGAAGTTTGTTTGGTCCAATGAGAACTCTCGAACATTAAATGCACGCAGATCAGGGGAAGAAAAAGAAGCAACAAAAAGCAGCAGCAGTCTGTCACAAAGGACAACGATGTGACATATATGCGGCTGAGTTGAGAAAAGTAGCACGTCTTCAGCACGTGGGTTCAACCACTGATCTACTATATATGCAAAAGAGTTCTCATTACACAATGGATAACACATACAACACAGAAGGAAGAGATCAATCGAGTACATCATATCAAACAAACACTGCAACACACAAATCACTAGAGAGAAGCTTTATAATAGATCTTGAGAGATATATTCAAAGAAAAGAAAAGCTAGTGTGTGTGACTTAGAAGCTGTAATTTTATTACAGATTTTGTAGTTGTTTAATCACATTTGTGATTATCCAGATTTCCAGAAAAACATTAAGTTTTAATACAACTATTTTAACTTGAATCTGTGTGTTCACATCTTATAGTTTTTCTGTTCATTGTAGCTGTTTCTAGTCAGTGCCGACTAAAGTTTAAAAAGAGAAAAAAGTTTGTAGTGTTTGTATTCATCCCCCCCTTCTACAAACACTTGAGCCAATATTGTTTTAACAATTGGTATCAGAGCCTCTTAGCAGATTACACTTGCTAACATTGATCAATATCTATGGCCAACAAAGCTGAAAACAGTAAAGTCTCCATGTTGGAAAGGGGAAAATACTTCTTCTGGAGACAACGCATGACAGTTCATCTTAGAGCAATCGATGATGAATACCTTCAAATATTAGAAGAAGGCCCTCACATTCCAAAGAAGCTCATTCCTCAGGAGGTGGTTAATGGAGTCAGTGTTCCAGAAAAGTTAGTTCCAAAAACAATTGAAGAGATGACTCCAGAGGAAAGAGAGAAAGTGAAAAAGGATCTCAAGATCACAGGCATCTTATATAATGGTTTAGACGATGATATGCTGAATAGTATAATGAATCTAACAACGTCTAAATTTATATGGGATACCATACAAATCCTTTGTGATGGAACAGAGGAAATGAAGGAGAACAAACTGCAGCTGTTGACACAACAGTATAAGTGGTTCACAATGAAAAATGGTAAAACACTCACTGAAATGTTTGACAGATTCAACAGGTTGGTAAATGACCTGAGATTATATGGGAAGGCCTATGCAAATAAAGATGTGAACAGAAAGTTTATGAGAGCCCTTCCCATATCATGGGATCCTAAGTCGATAGCCATCAGGGAATCCAAGGACATGAATCTCCTAGACTTGGATAGGCTATATGATACCCTGAAGACATATGAACTAGAGGTTCAACAAAAATCTGAAATGTCAGGGGATGCCAGAAAGCTTAAATCAGTAGCTCTGATGGCTGCCAAGAAGGACAACCAAGAAGCAAGACCTAGTGTCTTGATGAAGCAGCAGTCAGGGGATGCTGAACTTGAAGGGGACAACGAAGTTGGCTCCAAGGAAGATGAATATACTCCTGAAGAGTTAGAGGAGCTGGATGAAACCATGGCCTTTCTTGCAAAAAGGTTTTCCAAGCTGAAATTCCAAAAGCCTGCGGGATCCAAAAGATTCTCAGCAAGGAAACATAGTAGCACTAAAAACTTTATTGACAAATCAAGAATAAAGTGTTACAAGTGCAATGAGATGGGCCACTTCGCAAATGAGTGTCACAAGGCCACAAAAGAAGGTGAATCCAGAGTCAAAGAAGCTGAAGTGGACTACAAGAAGAAATACTTTGACCTTCTTAATGCAAATAAGAAGGGAAAAACATATATTGCAGAGGGAAAGAACTGGGCTGACTCAGATGAAGAAGATGCTGAAGAATATGTCAACCTAGCCCTGATGTCCTCATCCACTGACAGTAGCAGCTCACAAGTAAGTCTTGAAATTTCCTCTAACATGTCTAAAAATGATTGTGTTAAAACTGTTAAGGAAATGACTTGTGAGATAAAGGATCTCTATGACACCCTGAGGAGTGCAGTAGTTGAAATTGAGAGAATGCAGAAAATAAATGAACATTTGACTACAAGAAACACTCTTTTAGAATCAGAACTTTCCAGAATTGAAAGTCTTGAAAAAGAACTCTCAAGGATAAAAAATCTTCTTGACTGTGCTATCAAAAGAGAGGAATGGACCTCAAATCTTCTAAGTCAAGAAAGGGAAGTCATAAAGAGATGAAATGAGTCTGGCAAGAAACTAGAGGATCAATTAAAAAGTCAAAAATCTGATCCCAAATCTAGTTTAGGCTATGAAGAGACTCTGGTGCAACAACCTCCCATTGAAGTTGAAATTGCAACTAGCTTTAGAAAAAGGCCAATACAACCTATTAAGTTTGTAAAGGCTGCAACAAAATTAGAAAAAGGGAATATTTTCCTGAGGAGTGAAGCTTCCACAAGTGGTGGGAGTGGTAAGAAACCTATTCTTGTCAAAGCACTCAAACCTCCAGTCAGAAGAGAACCAGACTGTGCATCAGTAGATACACAATCATCAGGGGGAAAGAGTGCATCAGGCCGTCGTAGCCCTTCAAGGGAAAAAGTCCTGTCAGGGGATATTAAAAAGAATAGGAATGGTAAGCTAGGTGTTAATAAGGATAACAATTACACTTCCATTCATGAAGCCCCTAGGAAAGTGTGCTGGAATTGTGGTAACAATAATCATTTATCCTTTCAATGTAAAGAGAAACCACAAATTTTGACTGGCACAATTTTATATGCTGATGATTTACCAACTGCTAAAGGTTGCTCCTCCAAGGGTAAAGGCAAGATAGTTGTTGAGAAATCAAAAGCATATATTGAAGCTCCTAAAAAGGAG
Organism: Centella asiatica; assembly: GCA_014636745.2. NCBI lineage: Eukaryota > Viridiplantae > Streptophyta > Magnoliopsida > Apiales > Apiaceae > Centella > Centella asiatica. The sequence goes on along the minus strand of CM025786.1, from coordinate 46,565,798 downwards.
AAAGTTTTAAATTTGCCACAACCTAAAGTCATTCATAATGAAAAAGTTGTATCACCATTATCTGTGACTAAATTTAAAGGACCCAAAGCCACTTGGGTACCAAAAACAAATTAAATGTTTCTTGTGTGCAGGGAAAAGTCAAAGGCAATCAAGTCTGGTTTCTAGACAGGAAGCAAAGCCTTGCTCACAGAATTTCAAGAGAAGGATGGTCTAGTGATTTCATTTGGTGATAACAGCAAAAGACTGACTCTTGGTTATGGCAAATCAGCAAATGGGATTGTCTCATTTCAAAATGTAGCACTAGTTGATGGGCTTAAGCACAACTTGTTATGCATAAGTCAACTATGTGACAAAGGATACATCATTTCTTTCAAAGGGGATCAGTGCTTGATCTCAAACGAGGATGATGGGAAGTTGGTTTTGTTAGGGATAAGAAAAGGAGATCTCTATGTTGCTGATTTCAATTCAATAAATGGAGAATCATGTTTCTATAGCAAGGCAACCCTTGATGAAAGCAGACTGTGGCACAAAAAGCTCTCTCACATAAACTTCAAGGCTATCAATGATTTAGTGAAGAGAGAGTTGGTAACTGGACTACCCCAAATGGAATTCATTCAAGAAGGATTATGTCCAGCTTGTCAACAAGGGAAGCAAAGGAAAACGTCATTTGTCAGCAAGAAAGCCACAATGATTAAAGATTCAATTCAATTGCTACATATGGATCTCTTTGGCCCTGTCAATATTATGTCAATGTCAAAGAAAAGATTTGCAATGGTTATTGTGGATGACTACACCAGATACACTTGGGTGAAGTTTCAGAATGCTAAATCAGAAGTACCTCAACAAAACATTGACCATATCAAGAAAGTGGAAACTGAATCAGGGTCAGTGGTTAGAACTTTGAGGTCAGACAATGGAACTGAATTCAAGAATGCAGCTGTTGATGGATTTTGTGTGGAGAAAGGCATCAATCATACATTTTCTGCTCCAAGGACTCCTCAACAGAATGATGTAGTGGAAAGGAAGAACAAAACCCTGATAGAAGCTGTTAGATCAATGCTAGCTGAGGCAAGGATTCCTACCTATTTTTGGGCTGAGGCAATTTCCATTGCTTGCTTCACTCAAAATAGGTCATTAATCAACAAGGCTCACAACAAGACACCATATAAGCTAATGACAGGGAGAAAGTCAAACATCAAGTTCCTACATGTTTTTGGATGCAAATGCTTTATACTAAGGAACTTTGGTGAAAACTTAGGAAAATTTGATCCAAAGCCTGATGAAACAATTTTCCTAGGTTACTCCCTGAGATCTAAGGCCTAAAAGGTTTACAACAAGAGACTTCAGGTGGTGATGAAGTCTATAAATGTAGCTTTTGATGATCAAGAGATTTCTGGGCTTGAAGACCTTGGTTTTCATGAAGAACTCAGATTTAAAAATGAAGATGAGTCTGATTATCAAGAGATTGAAACTGATGAATGCAGACAAATGGAGAACTTATCCATTCCTGATGTCAATCCAAACATTGTAGAAGCCCCTTCAACTGATAAAGTCAATCTCCTGGACAATAGATAAGGGGATACTCCATCAGGGGATACTCCATCAGGGGATCATCCATCAGGGCATGCACCATCAAGAGATAACTTGAACCTTGAATTAAGCACTGATTCAGGGGGAGGGTTTTCAGAAGCTGGGAGCACAGACTTAGGGGGAAGAGATAACAATCAAGCAAGTTCATCAAGATACATCTCTAATCCAAAATGGGTCAGGAGTCATTCAACAGATTTGATTATTGGTGACCTAAACAAGAAAGTGCAGACCAGAAAAGCAACATCTAATGAATGCCTATATGCTTGCTTTTTTTCACAAGTAGAGCCAACGAAATTTGAAGAAGCCATTTAAGATGCAGATTGGATAATGGCTATGCAAGAAGAGCTAAATCAATTTGAAAGAGATCAAGTATGGAAATTGGTGCCTAAACCCAAAAATAGGATCATAATAGGTACCAAATGGGTATTCAGAAATAAGATGGATGAAGCTGGTATTGTTATTTGAAACAAAGCAAGATTGGTTGCAAAGAGGTATCTTCAAGAGGAAGGGATTGACTTTGATGAAACTTTTGCACCAGTAGCCAGACTTGAGGCTATAAGAATTTTCTTAGCCTATGCAGCACATTCAAACTTTAAAGTTTATCAAATGGATGTGAAAAGTGCTTTTCTCAATGGGAAATTAGAACAGGAGGTGTATGTCCAACAACCTCCAGGGTTTGAATGTTCAAAATTCCCAAATCATGTCTACAAACTAGAATAGGCACTTTATGGACTGAAGCAAGCTCCGAGAGCTTGGTATGACACTGTCAAAGTTTTTGGTGGAAAACAAATTCACAAGAGGTATCATTGACAAAACATTGTTCTTTAGACAACACCAAAGTCATCTAATTTTGGTTCAAATTTATGTTAATGATATTATCTTTGGATCCACTGACACTAGACTGTGTGAAAAGTTCTCCAAGCTCATGCAAAGCAAGTAAGAAATGAGCTTAATGGGTGAGTTATCATATTTCTTGGGATTGCAAGTAAAACAAGTCACTGATGGAATTTACATTCATCAGACAAAATATGCCAAAGAACTTCTCAAGAAATTTGATATGGAGGACTCAAAAGTAGCAAAGACACCAATGGCCACTGCAACCAAGATTGACCCTGATAAGAATGGAAAGAAAGTTGATTTGAAGACTTACAGGGGAATGATTGGATCATTATTGTATCTAACAGCCAGCAGGCCTGACATAATGTTTGCAACATGTCTTTGTACAAGATATCAAGCTGATCCCAGGGAATCTCATCTCATTGCAGTGAAAAGAATCTTGAGATATATCAAGAGCACTATAGAGTTGGGACTTTGGTATCCAAAAGAGTTTGGATTTGAATTGCTAGGATATTCTGATGTTGACTTTGGAGGATGCTGAATTGACAGAAAAAGTACAACTGGAAGATGTCAGTTTCTAGGAGAAAGGCTTGTATCTTGGTTCAGCAAAAAGCAGCACTCAATTTCAATATCAACTGCTGAAGTTGAATATATTGCAGCTGGAAGTTGCTGTGCACAAATTCTATCGATGAAAAATCAATTAATGGATTATGGCCTGAACTTCAACAAAATTCCAATCAGGTGTGATAACACAAGTGCCATTGCCATTGCTGAAAATCCTGTGCAACATTCTAGAACCAAACATATAGAAATCAGATATTATTTTATCAGGGAACATGTTATGAATGGAACCATTGAACTACAGTTTGTACCATCGCATCAGCAGCTGGCAGACATATTTACCAAAGCTCTTGATGAAGCCACGTTTTTCAATCTTGTGGGAGAGTTGAGAATGGTGAACTATGTGTCAGGGTCAGGGTCAAATGCCTAAGTTCTGGTACTCCTAACTCATTTCATAAGTCCCTGATGAAATTAATTGATATATGATTATATATGTTTATGCTGTAAATATGTATATGTATACTTGTATATTTTTTTTTTTTGTTGTTTTTTGGTTGTTTTTGTTTTTGACTGATGCATCAGGGTCAGGGTCTCTGTCAAGGCACATCAGGGTCAGGGTATTCGACTCGTGCATCAGGGTCAGGATATTCGGCTCGCGCATCAGGGTCAGGGCATCTGTTTTGTGCATCAGGGTCAGGGTATGTATATACAATGAGCATCAGGGTAAGGTAAAATTTTTTTTTACTGCATCAGGGGATTACGGTCAGTTAAGTGATGACAACTCATCAAAAAGTTTCTCTCTCTTTGATGACGTGTCATCACAGAACTGAAACGACTCCCTGATTGCGTGTTCTCAGGAGTAGCTTTCAAACATCAACAGGCGGGTATTTATACTCTATCTCTCCTACCTTTTAAAACACCTTAACTCATTTAATCTTTCTATGATATTTACTCGAGTTTTCTTTCTTTCTCTCTCTCATTTTCATAGAAATCCTAAAACTTCAAATCTTAAACAAGCATCAATGACACCCAGCAACGCTTAACAACTTCGAGGAAATCTGGTGGTTCCACCCACAAACTATGTGGGTTTCTCAGGCATTGACGAGGTAAATGATTGCTTCAAGCCGATGATGAATTATCTACTCAAATCTGAGTATAGTCAAGCAATATTTACTGATGAAGAAATGTCTGGAGAAGCACTTTCATAGTTCTGGTCAAGTGCTAAGTTCATGAACTCCTCAACAAGACCGAAGGCTGTGAAAGGAATCTCATTCAAGATTTTTTCTGAGAAGGGAAAAATATCCCCTTCCAGAATCAACTCTGCACTGGGATTACCTACACAGGACTTTGTGGAAGTACCTGGTGATGCTGAACTGCTCAACTTTTTGAGGGAACTGGGCTACAACGCTGCTCCTAGCACGGTGTTGAAGTTCAAGGACCTAAAAAGGGTGAACGTGAAGCGAGAGATCTCTTACCTTTTCGACACCATCACCAAGGTGTTCTCAGGTAAGTCTTCTAACTTCGAGGTAATTACCTCATTAACTTTAAACATAGCGTATGCAATTATTAAAAATGTACATATAAATATAGGTAAATTAATTTACCTTGTAAGTAAATTAGGTAGTTTTAATTCTAGGAAATCAGAAGTTTATTATGCTAGATTTTTGTATATGATTATTAAGGAACAAATTACTGATTTTTCTTTTGAGAATGATATTACTGTACAGACATACAAGCAAACAAAGAAATTGTTTGCAGAAATAATGAAGAAATCATACACAGCCGAACCATTTGCACTTCCACTGCATATGATACAGGTAGTACATACTTCTTCACCCTCTACTTCTCAACCTGTAAATTCTTCACCTTTATCTACTATGGCAAAGAACACAACCACTTCTCTGCCTACCCAAGTAGAACAACCAATTTCAACACAATCACTCTTTATAGCCCAACCCATAGTCTCCCAAAAGACTATTGGGATTAAAAGAAAACCCAGTGGAGTTACAATATCAACTGAGGGGGAGAAAGAAAAGAGAGTGATTGACTACAGGCGTATGAAGAAGAAGAAGGGAGCCACGAGTGTTACCCAAAAGCCTGCCCAGGCAGTATCCTCTCAAAAGGATACTGCCTTTGATAAGGAATTAAACATATTTCTAACTAGTTCCTCTCAAAAGGAATTAATTATTGAAAATAGTCCTCAACCAAGGACACAGTTGAGTGAGGCACATACACTGATCATAGACTCTGATGAAACTAACATCAGGGTCTCTGAGAGCCACTTGCAGAAATTTGACATAGTGAGTACACACACTACTTTTTTTGATGAGTCTGGTTTTCTCCAAACTGTTGTAGTTCAGAAGCTTCTCAATAAGATCAACATGAGTCATAAGCATTCTTCTACAACATCTTTTGATGAATCACCTCCTCGATCAGTGATTCAGCTAACACTCCCTTCTACACCACTTCCTTCTTTCTTTGTTTCTCAAATTTCTTCAGATATTACGACACAAACATTGAGTGTCATAAGATCAGATTCTCCATTTTCTCAATTCGTGGAGGAGCCAACACTCCCTGACACAGTGATTGATAGTCACCACACTTAAATGGTTGACTCATTTTTCCTTGATACAATCATCGTTGCTCAAACAGGGGACATAACCTCTAATGTATATACAACAACAATAAGTCTTTATGTTCCCCCAATTGTAAATACTTCCTCTATAGAGACATACACTTCTCCGATTGTACATACACATATTACTTCCACTCCTTCTCCTATCACTTTTGTGGAACCAGAAACTGTACATAAATTACTTGAGCTGGCCACAGAAGCTGATTTCATAACCCATAGGAGCCCTTTTAGGACAATTTTGAGTAAGGCTGAGAAAACACTTAGTGTAGAGAGACAAAGTCAAACCTCTAAGAGGACTTTAGTAAAAGGAGAGGATGAGAGTACTGCCTTAGTAGGCAAAGAAAAAGGAGAGTCTATGAGTGATGCTTTAGGAGGCACATAAAAAGGAGAGCATGAGGGAGATAACGATGAGATCCTTGTAAATAAAGAAAATAGAGAAAATACAGATACTGTACATAATACAAGCTCTGAAAGTGATGACGATGATGCTCCAACAGATGATTTTTCCCAGTTCATTGGAGTTGATTTGTACTTTCAGCAAAATCAAATGGTGGATACTGTATAGTTACTAAAGCAAGAGCTCGCAAGGACCACTGATCTAATCTCGATCAAAGTGTTAAAATCACAGATCATGATTGGTCAGTCTGTAGATACTGAGAACAAGAAGCTCTATACACATTTTACAAATAAAATCAACAATGTACAACAAGTTATTGACTCCTTAGTGACTAGCCAGACTTTACTCCGGATGAAGAAGCAAGCTGATAGTGTGGACAAGAAACTTGTTGATCTCACCACTCAACTGTCCAGCATGGAAACTCTGCAACAATCTATGACTGACACTTTGAAACAAGTTCTACAAGTCACATCTCGCCTCTCAACTCCCACTGATGATGCTGTCAAAAAGGGGGAGAAATCTACCAGGCCATCGTCAGGGGATGTTGCTGAGAAATCAATAAGTCAACCATCAAGGGATGTGACTGCTCCTGTTCCTACTCCTAAACCCAAGGAAAAAGGCAAAGTCATCCTGATTGAGGAACCAAAGAAGAAATCCAACACTCAATCAGGGCCTAAGCTACTTGGAGACACTATGAAAACAACCCGCTTTCCAACTCCTGTTGAAGTTGTGATTGATGGGAAAGTGGAGTTGGTCTACCCTCAGGATAAAAAGCTCGTAGAAGATGATGCACTCTATGCATAGCAACTTCAAGAAGAAGAAGAGAGGAAAATGGCAAAGGAATAAGAGGAAGAAAAGGAGAAAAAGAGTGTTAGGCCCAAGACCTCCAGGAAACCTCAACCAAGAAGATTTCAAAATCCCAAGGGTGCATCAAGGGATAAAAACCAAGACAAAACTGAAGACCCTGATGCCACCAAACCCAAGTCCTCAGAAGCCAAGGATCAAACACCTTCTCCTATAACCACAACATATGGTCCACCCACCCTAGTTGAATCCCTCCAAGAAGAAAGGCGCAAAAACCTAACATTTATGTTCTCAATAAAAAGCATAAATGCTAGGTTCAACAATAAAAGGGATCAGCTAATTTTAGTGCAACTAAAGTGTGGGTCACAATTCACAGTTACAATCGACTGGTTTAGGAGAATGGATGCTGAACAATTGGGACTGATCCTAAACCTGATCTCCAAATCTTCAGCGACCAACAGAGACTTGAGAGGGATGATCAACAAGCTGAGGAGAGCTATCAACGATGAAAGGAGCCTGCCCACAGCCTTGGAAAGACCATTAAAGCTGTTATATAGATCCACTGATGGGTAGGAAAAGAGTAATAAAATCAAAGACGTTGATGGCCTCGACTTGGAGGAAGCGATGTATGTTCTAAGCCAAATTGCTTATCACAAAAATGAACATGTCAACCAGTTCAGAATCCTACTGATTTAGAGAGTGCTAAAGGAGATTGAAAAAACCAAAGCTGATGATGGGAATGTTGCAGTAAGGGATGTGCCACCAGTGAAGGGATTCAAAGAATATCCAAAAATGATCACAAGCCCCATGGGTGTTGAGTTCAAACACAAGAAGGGGGAGATCATTACCTTTCACTGGTCACAACTTGCTACAGCCAACATACAAGAGATTAAATATGTCCTTGAAGCTTTGCAATCCAACAAAAATGTCAACATCGTCAACTTCAGAAGACTTCTTTAAAGGGAGCTGGAGCAACTGGAGGCTGGAGGGGAAGACAACAAACTCAGGATTCCTAATCAAAACCCAAACCAAAGGAGACAAGGCCTTGGAAGTGACACTCAACCGAATGAATCAAGTCATCCATTGCCCTTTGTCTCAGCCAAAAGGAAAAGGGGTCCTGATGTCTAAAAATGTACATCTTTGTTGTAATAGATATAGGAAATACTTGTACAGAAATTCTTTTATTAGTTCATACACAATTCTTTCTTGTAGTTAGCTTCTAAAACTGAATTACAATTAACTCAGTTACCAATTCTGAATAAAATTCAGCTTCCTTATTCGAATCAAATACAATCTTTCCTTTTTTAATTTGGAATAGATTTCTGGCTTGTTTCCTTACCAGCTACGTCTTCAATAATATCTTGATCTATGTGGAAGACAATCCTTATTTAATTCGAACTCTGTATCTCATCAGGGAATAATTCACGACTAGTCCCTGACGGCTTCAGTCTTTAGTCTCTGATCGTTTAGTCTCTGGTCTTTTAGTCTCTGATTAGATTGTGTAGTCTCTGACAGCTTAAGCTTTAGTCTCCGATGACTTAATCTTAGTCTCTGATGACTTAAGACTAGTCTCTGATGCTTTGATCTTAGTCTCCGATGCTTTTAGGCTTAGTCTCTGATGCTTTTAGACTTAGTCTCCGATGACGTCAGCTTAGTCTTTGATTCACTAAGCTTAGTCTCTGATGACGTAAGCCGTAGTCTCCGATAGGTAAAATACTTATTCTCTGGTAGGCAAAATCCTTAGTCTCTGACAAGTATTCCTAGTCTCCGATAAGCCTTTTTGTAATCTCTGACGGATCAAATATACACTTTGACTTGTTGAAACTTTGATACAAGTTTCCAGTAGTTACATACAAACAAAGAATGAATCTATCTCTTTACAAATGATAAATGAATTACAACCAAAGAGATAACTACTGGCTACAAAACTTCAGTGTTACTAATTAACACTTTCTGTACATTTGTATATCTAAGTAATCTAAAGACAATCATCATCAAATGTTATAAAACCTAACACTATTATATATGCAAAGGAGTTCTCATTACACAATGGATAACACATACAACATAGAAGGAAGAGATCAATCGAGTACATCAGATCAAACAAACTCTGCAGCACACAAATCACTAGAGAGAAGCTTTGTAATAGATCTTAAGAGATATATTCAAAGAAAAGAAAAGCTAGTGTGTGTGACTTAGAAGCTGTAATTTTATTACAGATTTTGTAGCTGTTTAATCACATTTGTAATTATCCAGATTTCCAGAAAAACATCAAGTTTTAATACAACTATTTTAACTTGAATCTGTGTGTTCACATCTTATAGTTTTTATGTTCATTGTAGCTATTTCCAGTCTGTGCTGACTAAAGTTTAAAAAGAGCAAAACGTTTGCAGTGTTCGTATTCATCCCCCCCTTCTACAAACACTTGAGCTAATATTGTTCTAACAAATGGTTTAAGTCAGAAAAATCAAGTATATGAATTATTCCCTCATTTATAAGACGTTTCATTCTATCTTTTGAAATATGGCCTAATCGTTGATGCCATAATCTGGAAGAATTCTCATTATCTTGTTTTCTCTTGGTTCCACTAATTGGATTATTCTCATTCACATTCATCGTAATGAAAGATTCAACAAAAATATTATCCAAAATTAACTTATAGAGTTTCCCCTCTAAAATACCAGAACCAACAACTTGAGAGTAACGATAAATAATAATTCTCTTATTTCCAAACGTAAATGTAAAACCATCATCATCAAGAGTGGTTTCACCCTGTATCTAAACGATGTTCTTTGTGTTCTAAGTATAACCCGTAATTTGGTTTCTGTAACCACACTCCAAAAGTAATGGAAGAGTTCCTACAACTCACTAGTACAAAACTGATCATATGCGTCGGTTAATTAAAACATTTTGTGTCGGTTACGAGGAGACGCATATGGAGGAGACGCAAAAACTTAAATATTTTGCGTCGGTTAAAGACACGACGCAAAAACGAAGAATTTGCGTCGGACCTTTATAAACCCGACGCAAATAATAGTGTCATTTGCGTCGGTTATTTTAAAATAACCGACGCAAATGATTGTTTAATAAAAATTCATTTTAAAAATAATTTAATTTATTTGCGTCGGTTATTTTAAATTAACCGACGCAAATTATTGTTTTATAAAAATTCATATTTTAAATAATTTAATCTATTTGCGTCGGTTCTTTTAAAATAATCGACGCAAATTATTATTATTTTTTTAAAAATTTTCTTTTTAAAAATAAAATATCCAACCTGTACATAAAAAAGGATACTCGATATGCCACAACAAGCCAAAATAGTACAAAATTCAACCATTTCAATATTTGCAAAACAGGAATATATACAAATCCAAATTTACAAACAGTTCAAAACAGGAATATTTACAAACTGTTCAAATTGCATGTTCAAATGTACAAACTGTCCAAATATGCAAAGGTTACATACAATAACTCATAAAAAAATTTGCACACGGGTCTCTAATTTCATCAAGATCAGACTGAGTATACGACTCTTATGCACTCAAACCCTGGAGAATATTATAAAAAAGAAACAATTTTGCATATAATTAAAACCAATATACAAGGTACTTTGTTAATAGATTGAAATAGTTAATTGCATGCATATAATTAAAAACAATATACCTAAGTCCATTTTGTAAAGGGAGCCCGTTGATGCAACTTGATGATGTCATACATGTACCTCATGAAATAGTAACCGCATTCAACACTTCCTTTTTGTTGAGGACACTATATAAATAGTCAAGTTGATTAAAATTTTAATAAGAAATTATATTAAGAACCAACAAAATCAACTTTGTTTGGATAAGTTAGCAAGTATTTTATACCTTAACCTCTTTCGTACACCATTGCAACTTATTTTTTTTGTGTTTGCCACCTTGAGCAACATATGATTTAAATGCCCTACAAAATTATATATATTATAAATATATGAGTAAATAAATATGTTAAAAGAGTTTTACACGTTTAACTTATATTAAAAACTTAGGAACTAAAATATAATTTACTTACACTGCCATTACGTTCTTTATTGGCATATTCCTTTCCTTCTTCAATGAGTCGTACACATATATTGTGCTTTGCTCACAAGATATGAGAAACAACAGCCAATGCTCACTACATTTTTACAAATTAAATAACAATGTTAAATTATATCAATGAACAAGCTAGCTACAATAAATTAATCTCACCATTTTTATGTTCTTACTTTTGGAAGTACGACGTGAAGATGAATTTTGTGAAGACCCGGATTTGTAAATAAATTTCGTTATGAAATCTAATTATTTTTGCTTATTATTATTTTTTTTTATTATTATGAAAATTATTTTCTTATAAGTTGTGAATATTGAAATTATTTTCTTAGTATGAAAAATTTATCTGCAATGTGATGTCCAAAAGATTTATTTTCTAAATGATTTTGTAAAGCTTATGAGGATTATAAGTTGTTCTACCTTTAAAGGAGTGTTTTGGCATGAATGCTTCGGGTAGCTACAGTACCCGTTTTTTTTAAAATACTCCATTGATGGGGGGAGGGAACAGCAGCATTAAATGCTCATCATCCCTACCATTACCCTAGAGTCAGCTATGAAAGATGACCAAAGGACACAGCAGCCATTTCAATCACTCTCTCCTTCTTCAGTCATTTCCTTTCTTTTCATAACCAACAGCTGAGATCAAGTTGATCCTACGGTTCTTGTTGTTCAACCAAGTGATATATATACACATCACGCTGTTGTAACCTTGATTCTACCTTTCTAAACTTCCATCAAACTTAAATTTAATTTTCGAGACAGCAGTTCTTCTTGAAGGATAAACCGGAGCATTTATTTTCTTCCTACAGTAAGGAGGTAAGAGCATCTTATTTAAGTCTTGCTAAATTTCTTGCGTATCTGCTCTACCTACCACCTTTAATACCATGTTCATTTATTTTCAAAAGTATGACTTAATGCATATTCTAACGATCGGAGTAAACGTCATTTATTTCAAGTTGTCTAGGTGGGTGTAGTGTTGTTGACAACCACCTGATGGACAAACCTTTAACTACCAAACATTCTGTCGACAGTAGTCGCAACCCCATGCTTGAGTATTCCTTAACCTGATTTTCTTTACCCTAAACCGTGTTTAGGATGGCATGCAGACCAAAAGAAATGTTATGTATCACTGAGAGAATGATGAGTTTTAACCTAAGTTTGGATTTGGTTGAGGGCACCACACATGGAGGAGTGAGGAAGACGACCCTGTATCTGAGACAGACTTTAACTTAGTCTCTGACGGGTTTGAGTTAATCCCCGATGAGTTAATCCCCGATGGGTTGATAATCCCCGATGGGTTGATAATCCCCGATGAGTTAATCCCCGATGGG
>CM025786.1:46512566-46540976 GCA_014636745.2 Centella asiatica | reverse complement strand
ATCCCCGATGGGTTGATAATCCCCGATGAGTTAATCCCCGATGGGTTATTAATCCCCGATGGGTTATTAATCCCCGATGAGATATTAATCTCCGATGAATTAAAGCGTAGTAATTCCCTGATGCGCAGTTTGTTTTAAAAACTATAACATGCTATTTTCTTAAATTATTTTAAGATGTTTGAATTGATTTCTTAACCTCAATAGTTTTATATCAGATTGAGACGTTAAAAGTTAAGGACATCACATGTGCATTTTTCCCTCATATTTTAACCCAGATAATAAATTCATTTTTGTGATATGTATATTCTTACAGAACTTTCCACTCACGAGTAAATTAAATTTGGTCGTAAGCAAAGGACTGAGGCAAGTATATTCACAATCACATGCTTATTTCAGTTTAACGCATTATCATTTGTTCCGATATGCGTAGAAGGTTGGATTTATACTGTAATTGTTCTAATGAATGAACATGCTATGCTTTTGATTCTGCTAGCATGATATGAATAATGATGCATGGATATAAATGAGCTTTGAATTTCAGCTATGTTCCCAATCTTATATCTGTGCAATGAGAATGTGAATGATGCCCCTTATGGGGGTTATGCCACATGGCTGGCAAGAGGAAAGGAAAGGTGCTGATGTGTTCTTCACCTGACCAAGAGGAAATGTTATTTGACTACGTAGTCACTCAGAGGGATCATGCGGTCCAGCCTGGCCAGCTGTGTACTGTATGGTTAGCAGATCCACGGGTGTAGCCCCCGTTGGATATTTGAAAAGTTATGATCAGGTGTATACCTGACTTTCTCCAAGGGAGGATCGCAAGTTGTATATCATCAGTGAATCCTCAAAGATTTTTGAAGGTTTCCGAGGTCTTGGTATTGCTTCACCAAGCCTCACAAACAGAATTTGAATTTCTCTCCTTTGATTCCAGATGAAATTCGTTGAATTATTCATATTTTTTCCTCAATGTGCATATACTTGTTGGGCGTAAAACGCTCACCCATGTTGAATGTTAATGATTTGCAGGACAGAAAGCTAAAGCTGAACCCTCTGACAAGGGGAAAGCAAAGATGATAAGCTGCTAAGTGTTTATCTTTTTGATAGAACTGATGAAGGAAAGAAAGGAATGAATGAAGGAAAGAAGGAAGACGTTTGAAGAGTCGATGAGATTTATTTTGTTATTAGGAAATGATGTAATAACTTCCGCTGTAATTACTTAATTCTTGGGTTGTAATAACTCTTAAATGCTGTTTTTATTCAGTATTTATTTGGGAATGGATGAATGGTTATCTTTACCTTCTTATGATGATGCCCTAGTCCGGTATGGGATTATGGGGTCGTCACAAATTTGGTTCCCCGACAACCTAGAAAAATTGACACAATGTATCGACCAGACACATCTGGATCATTTTTTGCATTTGCTAGTGCTTGAGGACACAGGAATCCAAATGCATTAGATCCCTTAGTCATCTCGTTCAAGTACCTTAAATATAATACACAAATTACTCATTAATTACTTTATAAAATAAACCTGTATATCAGCTAAAAAAAAAAAGATAAATGAGAATGTATGAAAATTATAGTCTCACCTCATCCAAATTTGTACGACACTTATATTCAACCATTCCATTCTACAGAATTGGATGATATCTTCGCACGTGACGTATATAAGTTGTTCGTCTTCCTTCTCAATGCAGTTGTCATAATCCAATGGCACTGAAATTAACTCCGAGGAAGGCAATCCCATAATCATTTGTGCTAAATATTTACATTTTTCACTCAAGTTCGGATCAACATCAGTAGCTGACCCTTTGCTACGAACTTCATTATTTTTTGCGGGGGCAGATGCAGGCTCTTTACCTTTACCCGGTAAGATGGGATCCTAATTAGATATAAAGTGTTAAACAATAACATTTACATGAATTTAATGATTTAACAACAATCATTTATAATTAATAATGTTAATTTGAAATTTGTTACTTGCCCCATCAGTACAAGTTGTTTAAGCCACTTAACAAAGCTACCTAATGCGTCACCTACTCTTGTATGTTCATACGTAGGCACGGGAATAGAAGCTTGTTGAAATTCAGGGTGAACGTCATCGATGGATACTCTTGCATTGTTGACCTCCATTTCAACTTCAACTTGTACAATCTCTCCATTGCCATTTCTAATGGTTCTTTCCCCCTTTTGAAGTGTCTTCTTTGAAAGGAATCCCTGTAATGAATTAGTAACGTGAACCATAGAACCAGTGTCAACCGACCATGTATTAGAAGGAACATCAATATGAAAATATTCATAAATTACATAACAAGAGGACATACCTTTCTTTTCAAGCCATTTCCTAAATTTTGCACAGTCCTGTAAATGCCCATAATTTTTACAGTAGCGACATTTGGGACCAGCATTAGTGTTATTACTTGAAGATCCATCCTTATTTTTATTCTTTTCCTTATTCTTAGAACCTTTTCCATTCTTATGGAATCCAGTGGTAGTCAAATGAGCAACATCAGGTTTTTTTTTAATTTTAAGCCTTTCTTCTTCTTGGACACACATGGCAATTAGCTCGCTTATCTTCCATTTTTTTCCTGCGTATTATAGTTGATCTTAAAAGGACCAAATTGCGCAGGAAGAGATGTCATGATGAAGTAAACCAGAAAACCCTACGAAATCTCCATGTCCATGCTCTTTAACTTAGAGGCCATGTTGCTCGTCATTATAATATGCTCACGAACACCACTAACTCCATCATATTTGCTAGTGAGCATCTTCAAAATATGAGTACTCGCATGAGCTTTTGAAGAACCCTTAAATTGTTCCTCGACAAAAATAAAGAACTCTTTTGCATTTTTAGAGTCAAGAATGGCTCCTCGAATAGCTACCGAAATAGAGTTCTTCATAATCATAAGGGATATGCGATTTGATCACTCCCACCTTTCATAATCAGCCTTCTACTTTGCAGTGCTAATGGTTGTGGTTGGAGCTGGAGGAATCTTAACATGTAATGTATAATCCAAATCCATAACGCTGAGAACAATGTTTACTTGCTCTTTTCATACAAGGAAATTAGTTCCATTCAAAGGTTCAATCCCAGAGAGATAATTATTGATAGTAGCAGGATTCAATACTGAAATATGATCAAAATTATAAGAATGCTCATGTAAAACTAAAGAAATTCACAGTACAACAACAATTAAAAATAACCAACCATAAGACAAAAGTTAGTTACATAAATCTATTTAAAACACCCAGAAAATAGTTTTAATGAGAAATTGGTGTACATTATTAATCTTTTGTAGGTCCAATTAATAACATACTAATGGTAAGTCCTTAACATAATGCAAAACATATTTATTCATGCATCACCTTTGGGCAAAAATGAAATAAATATGCAAGTAATGCAAAATTCTATTTAATAAATACAACTCTAATTTTCCGTTGGGTCAAATTAAAAATTGTGTTTTATTAAATATACGTCATGTGACTTTGTCTTATTTTAATTATCTCAATTAATAACCTTCCATTGGGCCGTTTATTAAACTTAATAATTAAAAAAATCACAAATTACAAAATTTAATATACTCAATGATATATCATAACTTAATGATATATTGATTAATATTGAATATATTATTAAAATTGTACAATTAAAATTAGTCATATTTATTAAAATATATACACTCATGTACTAGTAATTAAACAGTATATTAATGTGATATGCAAAATAACACATGAACAAAAACATATACTGAATTGAAACACATAAACAGGTTACTATAGTTAATCATTATAATTAATATATACAGAGGAAATCAAAACATGGTCAGAAGCATATGCAGAGGTGAAGCATGATCAGAAGCATATGTAGAGGTGAAGCATGGTCAGAAGCATATGTAGTTAAAAGTATATGTAGAGGAGACCAAAACATGGTCAGAAGCATATCGGGAGGTTGCTTTTACTGTAGTTAATATATATTCTACTTTATGAACAAATAATTTTGTCTCTGATACCACATATTAGGCCATTAATAGTTACAGATCATATATTTATTGCTAGAGATAAATAACGATGATGATGTTTAAGAGAATAAGAGTGCATCTGCAAATACTTTAGGTATTAATAAACCTAAGTATCTGCACATGTTTTGCATCCACTGATGCTCAATTTGGTCATCAAGGGATGAATCGCTCTGCACTATACAAGTCAACAGTGAAAACTTATAAAGGACTTGATAGTAAAGAGGAATGTCTGTTGTTACTCAAAGTCACTTAAGTTATTTCGCACATCAGACATTCTAGATAAGATCAACAAAGCTTTAGGGATTAAAGACCATCAAGGGATGACGTAGGAAGGACAACTCGTCAGGGGAACGCATCAGGGTATGGCAGTGACAAGCCAAACTCATCAGGGGGAACGCGTTAGGGCATGACAGTGACATGTTAACCCGTCAGGGGAAATCATCGAGGTATGACAGTGTCAAACTAACCCGTTAGGGGGATTGCTCAGCACTGCATCAGTAGAAGCCATCAAAGTATGCCTTAAGTCTTAACGTTAGGGGATCAAGAAGCACTTGGATAGATCAAGTGAAGTTTGAAGCATTGATCGAGTTCTTAAACATGACTTGTCATCAGGGGATCCAGAAGCACTGATCAAGTTCATATTAGAGCTTGTCATCAGTGGATAGTTATGACAGCATGCACTAGTCATCAGGTCCTACACACAAATCAATGAAGCTTGTTGAAGAAGCAAGAGATATAATCTGGAAAGATATTTCTTGAAGTTTGGTGGTCCAATGACAACTCTCGATCATTAAATGCACTCAGATCAGGGGATGAAAAAGAAGCAACAAAAGTAGCAGCAGTCTGACACATAGTTCCTAAAGGACATCGATGTGACACATATGCGGCTAAGTTGAAAAGAGCAGCACGTCTTAGCAGGTGGGTTCATCCACTGATCTGATACACAGGCAAAATAGTTCTCATATAAAAGACACAATCCAACAGATCATCCAAATTATTGAAGCACACAAAAAACACTAGATAAGCTTTTGTAATATATCTTGAGATAAATATTTCAAAGAAAGTGAGAAGCTAGTGAGTGTGAAATTGAAGTTGTAATCATTTACAGAAATTGTAGCTGATTAATCACATTTGTGATTAATCAGATTTCTAGAAAAACCCCAAGTTTTAATATAACTATTTTAACTTGAATGTGCGTGTAATTATCTTTATTTCATTAAGTTTTTATGATATTCCAACTTGTGTGAAAAGATTTAGAAAGAACGAAAAGTTTGTAGTGTTTGTATTCATCCCCACCCTACAAACACTTAAGCCCATTTTATTATAATAATTAGTATCAAAGTCTACTAGCAGATTACACTTGCTAGACGATCATTGGAGATGGCCAACAAAGTTGGAAATAAGAAAGTCCCCATGTTGGAAAGCGGAAAATACTTCTTTTGAAAACAAAGAATGATAGTTCATCTAAGAGCAATCGATGATGAATACTTGCAAATTCTGGAGGAAGGCCCTCACGTTCCAAAAAAGCTCATTCCCCAAGAGGTTGTCAATGGAGTCAGTGTCCCAGAAAAATTAATTCCAAAGACCACTGATGTGACGACCTAGAAAATTTGTTTATCTATAAATAAATTATTCACTCATTTTATTTTATTTTCTTTTTAATATGAATATGGTTATTATATGACGCTTTTGGTTGTATGAATACTTTTGGACCCATTAAAGGGGTTATAGTTGTTTGATGTTGGTTGCAAGAATAAACAAGTGATGTCATATATACATGCAGTACCGTATTGTAAGTTCTTAAAAGAAGCTTGCGTTTGTTGGTTAAGTCTTCTGAAGGACTCAAGAGCTTAAGTTTGATGACATCAATGCTTACGTATGATTATTTTGATTAATAAGTTGCTTGTGTGTCATCAAGTGGATTAAACGTATGTGCATGAAGGACAGCAGGCTTATTACAATGCTTAGCTGCTAAGAATCATGATGAGCAGCCATTTTACCATCCAGATTAACCAATCATTTTATTTCACAGCTTAATCTCAGCCTCCTATAAATACCTCATTCAGAGGAACATTTTAGTCTCTTTTCTAAAGATTTCCTTTTCCAAAGTTCTTCTTCAAACCTACCATCTCTGTATAATTTCAAGGTTCTCTTTTCTGGACGATTATTGTCAATCAATTTTTGATCTCTTTCGTCAACCCAGGAGGTAAGAATCTCAAGTTCTCCTCTGTTTGTTTCTTTTTGTTTATCGTCGGAGTGTATTAGTTGTATATACTAGATTTGCAAGGAAGAATGAAGTTTTAAAAGAAAGACTGTATTCTTCTGCATATTCATGAGGAAACCTAGGTTGAGTTTGTTATTGTAAGATTTTCCATTGTAGCAGAGACAAGCTTTATGTTAATCTCTAATGAGATGTTGTTAACCTCTGATGAGATGTTGTTAGTCTCTAATGAGATGTTGTTAGTCTCTGATGACTTCAGCATTAGTCCCCGACTGTGTTGATGTTAGTTTCTGATGACGTCAGCACTAGTCTCCGACTGTGTTGATGTTAGTCTCTGATGACGTCAGCATTAGTCTCCGATTGATGAAATGTTAGTCTCCGATGATGTCACCCTTAGTCCCCGATAGGGTTAAGATGACGTCATCAGTCTCTTATGGGTTTAATAGTCTCCGATGACGTCACCCTTAGTCTTCGATAGAGTTAAGATGACATCATCAGTCCCTGACGAGTTAATTAGTCCCTGATGATGTCATCCTTAGTCTCCAACAGGCTAAGCTTAGTCTCTGATGAGGACATCCATAGTCTCTGATAAGATATATGTTAGTCTCTGATGATGACGTCAGCCTTAGTCTCCGATGAGTTAAGATGACGTCATCAGTCTCTTATGGGTTTATTAGTCTCTGATGACGTCATCCTTAGTCTCCGATGAGTAAAGATGACGTCTGCAGTCTCTGATGAGTTAAATAGTCTCTGACAAGTGAAATTTTTCCCCGATGGCAACCTCATGCCCTGATAACCTTTTTCTAATCTGAATAGCCATCTTTTAAGTATGGATTTCTCATGTTATACCAACAATGATATTTTACAGAACCCTTTCTCAACCAGTTTAGTGAATCTAGCTAAGGACCAAGGCAAGTATATATTCATTCCACTTCTTTCTTACAGATTACGTAAAATCATTAATTCGATTTACGTAAATGAATGATGTTAATGCCTATACATGATGATGAATTCTTTTATGGTTAAGTAACGTACGATCATTGAATCCGATGTAAGTGAAAAGATGTTGATAATTGAAATATGTGTTATTGGGTGGTTGCTAGTTGTTTAAAGTTCCTAGCACACCAAATGATGATAAAGATGATGTTTGGGTGTTGCAAGTCATGGACTTGTATGCACACCCAAGTAACTTTTGTATGGATATATAGAGTTCCGCCTGTGATGATCACTGTCTTTTAATTGTTGAGCACGCCAATATGTGTTGTTGGCAGTCGCTGCTTTTAATGGATTAGCACATCAAGGCTATTCAAAATTAAGAAAATGTTTACAAGAAGATATGTCCATATGGAAAGTTAAGGGGCTGTTGAATACTTTCGCCTGGTATTCTGGCTAATGATGATAAAGAATGTTAGACCGAGGCAAGGCATCGGTAATGAGATTCTCTTCCGCAGACCATATGCTTTCTGCGAAGGACTACGTATGTCAAATGATGAGTCAAACGACCAGGCTGATCAGCTGGGATGAAATTTGATTATGTATGGAAGTCAGATAATGATCAGTCTGGTCAGGTGATGCATTATCTGATGAAGAGAGGGCGAATCAAGGTTTACTGCAGCCTGTTTATTTTCAAGCTTTGAGGTTTTGTAAGATGATGTGGACCTTAAGATTTTGTAATAATGTATTTTGGGAATAAAATTCCCACAGGTATGTTGTTAAGGCTTGGCTATGTTATTTGTTTTGCTGTTGTGATGTTGTGTTGTAAGTTTTCTGGTGCAGCCCGGAGTTCCAGCCTGGGGATCTCGGGGACTGTCACCCAAATCGCTGACAGTGTCCGGGGCCCGGCTCGGAGGATTTTCGGGGGCGCCACAGTTGGTATCAGAGCAACAGCAGCCAAGCACCAGCTATGAGACTTGTTCTCTGCTCTAAAATAGAAATTGGGATTTAGTAAAGTAAGGAAATGACTGAAAGGATAAGGAGAGCTGAATAAGAAATAGATGTCTAAGTTGAGTCTTGATTGTTTATAAGGTTATAAGATAGATAAACTCATGCCGAATTTATTGTATTTTTTGTTGTAGTAATATTATGTACGTTAGATCTTTATTATAAATGTTAAGTTGACATTGATTTAAGCTATATTTCCTTTATAGATGAATCCATCTACTCCCGGACATGTAGATAAGGGCAAGACACCTATGATTAAAAGTTCAGAACAGGAACATATCCCTAGTAGTAATGCTACTCGACCTTGCAAGCATGGTAAACACTATTTGTTGGATGCCAACCGAGGGAGGACAGGTGCATGTTGGCGAGTGACACCTCGTAAGAGAGTGAATAAACCAACTCAGGTTTTTCATTTTGAAATACCTAGAGGTTCTAATAAACATGTTAAGGAGTCTGCAGAACCTGAGGGAACTAAGCAAAACCCAACCAACCCATTTGAGGGGTTAAGTTTCTTAGTTCACATGAAGAATCCTTCCTCACCCCATGATCAAACAGATTCTCCAACTTTAGATCCTTCTCAAATAAGAGGTTTCCCTGCTGATAGGCACACATTACCTACGGTGTCAGCCATTCCATATGCTGTTTCTACCCCAGTTACCCTACCAAATGTTGCACCTGCAGTACCACCACCAGAAAATTCAGTACCCTTGCCTTTTCCAAATGGATTCTTTTATTATCTTCAACGTAGAATCCGTATGACACAATCAGAGTTGGCAACACGAAATACCACCATGATGCGTCAGTCAATGGCTCATCAAAGAACTAGTAGACTGTTGGACCTTTGGAGGGTATCATTTCAGGATGTGTCCTTAGTTCTCACGGAGACCTTGACAGAAGTTGTGATCTCGGTTAGTCATTATTTTAGGCTGCGCCAGCCCACTATAGCATATTGAGATCAGTTGATGTATAACCTTATAGAGAAGGTCGAAGTAGCATGTCGTTTTGCATGCAGAACAATGAGTGAACTTGATTCCCAACCCTTGTATTAAGCCTTAGTAGTAGTCAATGTTGTTATGTTTTTTTTGTTTAATGTTGTAACGAGGAAGTTTTATTGTACAAATTTGCTATAATGTAACTTTTGTTAATATATATATATTTTGATGGTTTAATTTAGAATTCTTTCTTTTCTTTTTGCATACATGTTTTTTTGAAGAGAAAGAAGGAACTGTTAATAGTAAGTTTATATTTTCCTTAATTTATAGGAAAATGGCCCCAAGAAGAAGACCTCGAACACGTCGAGCTACCAACCAAGCTGACCAAGAGAACCCCAACCTGAACAATAATCAAGGAAATGATAATCAGGAGAATCCTATTGCCTTATTGGTAAACATGATTAAGGAAGCCTCCCAGAATAACAGTAACCAAGTACTTCCACAAGTACAATCTAGGAGGGTAACATTTAAGGATTTTACCAATAGTTGTCCACCTACTTTTAATGGTGATGGAGGTCCCACCGTCGCTCAAATTTGGATTAAGGAAATAGAAAAAGCTTCTCGTATAGCGGGAGTAACTGATGATCTTAAGACAGAATATGCTACATATCTATTGAAAGAATAAGCTAGTTATTGGTGGGAGAATACTGAACGATTAGAAATGACTAGGAGATTAACAGTTAGGAATGATCAAGCAGATCTTGAAATTAAGCAAATTGTCACCTGGTCCCAGTTTAAAGAATTTTTCTATAGCCAGTATTTTCCAACCAGTGCTGCAGATGAGCTAGAAAAACAATTTTTAGAGTTAAGACAAGGGAGCATGACTGTGGAAGAATATGAGAAGAAGTTTAATGAACTTCAAAGATATGCTCCACATTTGGTAGATATGGAGAGAAGAAAATCTAGAAGGTTTGAGCATGGATTAAATCCATGGTTGCATGATAAGATTGTTATTCTATGTCTAAACAACTATGCTTAAGTGGTTCAAAGGTCAAAGGTAGCAGAGAAAAGTGGCAAGTTACTGCGGGAATTCAATTGGGAGAAACGCAGGGAAGGACAGAAGAAAGGAAATTATTTTAATAACAATTTTAATCAAAGGATTGGAGGACAAGGAAAACCACAAACTAGTTTAGTCGTGATGAAACAAGGGGAAGGAAGTAGGTATAATGATAATAATAGGAAAAGAAATTTTAATGTGGATTTAAGTGAGAATAAAAGGAGGATTGTTATTTGTGGCAAATGTGGAAGGAACCATGAAACTTCCCAGTGTTTAATAGGAACCAATTTGTGTTTCAAATGCCATCGATCTGGGCATACTGCCAGTAATTTCCCAAACCAAGCACCGATTGCTTTCCAACCGAGATTTCCTCTGCAGCAATATTAACCACAAGGAATTAGTCGTGCAGTTGGAACTACAAGGAGATGTTTTAGTTGTGGTCAGGAAGGTCATGTCTCCACTTCTTGTCTTCAGAAAAAGAGTCAGGGTAAACCCCCATTAGTAGGACCTAGCATGACAGTCAATCGACCTCAAGCTAGAACTTACAATATGACTACTCAGGACGCCCTAATGTCTGACAACGTGGTTTCAGGTATGGTTTTGCTTAATTCAATTGAAGTACATGCTTTATTTGATTCTGGTGCAACTAGATCTTTCATATCTGAAAGTCTTCTTAAGAATAGAAATTTTACTTCTGAATGTTTAGAAACACCTCTAGAAGTTATAATAGCTAATCAAGAGGTGTACGTTGTCAAGAGTATACTACCTGATTGTAGTATAAGAATCGGAAAGCATGACTTCCCTGCAAATCTAATACCTTTTCCATTAGGAGAGTTTGATCTAATACTAGGCATGGATTGGCTACATAAATACCAAGCTAGTATAGATTGCAGGAAAAAGAAGGTTTCCTTAAGAACAACCTCAAATAACAAGGTGTTATTCCATGGATGTAAGTTTACCGAACCCTCTTATCTTCTTACAGTATTACAAGCTAATAAAATGTTACGCAAGGGATGCGAAGCATTTTTAGTTCATGTTTATGACAAGAAGGTAGAAGGATTAAATATTTTAGATATCTCGGTAGTAAGGGAATTTGGGGATGTATTTCCTGAAAAATTACCAGGTATACCTCCAGATAGACAAGTTGAATTTGGAATTGAGCTAGTACCAGGAACTGCTCCAATTTCTAAAGCTCCTTATAGGATGTCCCCTTCAGAATTAAAAGAGCTCATGATACAACTACAAGAGTTGTTGGATCAAGGATTCGTTAGGCCAAGTGTTTCACCCTGGGGAGCACCTGTTTTGTTTGTAAAGAAGAAAGATGGATCACTGAGGTTATGTATTGATTACCGAGAATTGAATAAGGTGACGGTGAAAAACCGATATCCTTTACCTAGGATTGATGATCTATTCGACCAACTCAAGGGAGCAAAGTACTTCTCGAAAATTGACTTGAGATCAGGATATCATCAATTAAAGATTAAGATTGAAGATGTCCCTAAGTCAGCTTTCAGAACCCGTTATGGTCATTATGAATTTGTGGTAATGCCTTTTGGACTCACCAATGCCCTAGCTATTTTCATGGATATGATGAACCGAGTTTTCAAACCATATTTGGATAAGTTCATCATTGTGTTCATAGATGACATTTTCATATATTCTAAGACGAGAAAAAAACATGATGAACATTTAAGAGTAACATTGGAGACATTGAGACAAGAAAAACTTTATGCCAAATTTTTCAAAGTGTGAATTTTGGTTAAGAGAGGTGAAATTTTTAGGTCATGTGGTCAATGAATCTGGAATTTTGGTTGATCCCATTAAAGTTGAAGCCATTATAAATTGGCCACAACCAAAGACACCTACCGAAGTGCGAAGTTTTCTAGGGTTAGCGGGATACTATCGTCGATTCGTTCAAGATTTTTCTAAGATAGCAGTTCCATTAACGAATCTGACAAGGAAAACAGAAAAGTACGATTGGACCCCAACTTGTGAGAAGAGTTTTCAAGAATTAAAGAAAAGGTTAACCACCGCCCCTGTACTAAGTTTACCTAATAACAAAGGAGATTTTGTGATCTATAGTGATGCCTCGATGAATGGATTAGGAGCTGTGCTAATGCAGCATGGAAAAGTTATTGCCTATGCATCTCGGCAACTTAAGGATTGCGAAAAACGATACCCAACACATGACTTAGAATTGGCCGTGATCGTTTTTGCATTGAAGATTTGGAGGCATTATTTGTATGGAGAGAAGTGTGAAATTTACACAAACCATAAGAGTTTAAAGTACATATTCACCTAAAAGGAACTGAACATAAGGCAAAGACGGTGGTTGGAATTAATTAAAGACTATGATTGCTCGATCAACTATCATCCTGGCAAAGCAAATGTTGTGGCCGATGCTCTAAGTAGATGTGAAAGGTTGAATGTGATAACAATCCAAGAAGAAGTTAGGATGGATTTGGAGAGGTTACAATTAAGTGTTATCACAACTCAACAAAAGAAAGAGTTAGAGCAAAAGGTTGGTGTAAAACCAAACTTACTGACTATTATCAAGGAAACTCAAGAAGAATATGTGGAAGATAGGGAAAAGTTGTTAAGAAGAGAAAATGGGAAATGTCGGATCCACGATGATGGATTAATGAGATTTGAGAATAGAATCTGGATTCCGACAAAATTGGAATTAAAGAGAAATCTACTACATGAAGCCCATAACTCTAAGTTTTCGATACATCCAGGTGGAACCAAGATGTATCATGATTTGAAACAAAATTATTGGTGGCCTGATATGAAGAAGGAAATAGCTGAATGGGTAAACACATGTTTTACCTGTCAACAAGTTAAAGCAGAAAATCAAAAGCCTAGTGGTTTGTTGCAATCTTTGGACATCCCAGAATGGAAATGGGAGTATATCACAATGGATTTTGTAATTGGGTTGCCAGTAACTCAAAAGAGATTAAATACAATCTGGGTAGTAGTGGACAGATTAACTAAATCTACGCATTTCCTACCTATTAAGGATACTTATAAGATGGACCAATTGGTCAGATTGTATGTGAAGGAAATCCTTAGCCGTCATGGAGTGCCAATTTCAATTGTATCTGATCGTGATCCTCATTTTACGTCTAGGTTCTGGCAAAGTTTTCAAGAATATTTAGGAACAAAATTGAACATGAGCACCGCTTTCCACCCGCAAACTGATGGGCAATCTGAAAGAACAATCCAAACCTTAGAAGATATGCTGAGAGCATGTTCTTTGGATTTTGGAGGACGATGGGATGAACATTTACCACTCGTCGAGTTTGCTTATAATAATAGTTATCAGGCCAGCATAGGAATGGCTCCATTTGAAGCTTTGTATGGAAGAAAGTGCAGAACACCATTATATTGGAATGAAGTTGGAGAAAGAAAGTTAGAAGGACCTGAGATAGTCCAACAAACTGAGAATGCTATCCGGACAATCCGAGCTAAAATAAGACCAGCTCAAGATCGACAAAAGCAATATGCAAACCAACACCGAAAAGATCAAGCACTAGAAGTAGGAGGTTATGCGTTACTTAAGATCTCACCTTGGAAAGGTATTTTGCGCTTCGGACAAAAAGGGAAATTAAGTCCTCGCTTTATTGGATCTTTTAAGGTACTTCGTCGTATTGGTGAAGTGGCTTATCAACTAGCATTACCTCCAGCTCTAAGTCATGTTCACGATGTTTTCCATGTCTCGATCTTACGACCTTATAGAGGAAATCATTCTGGCATTATTGACTACCAACCCATTGAGCTACAGCCAAATTTGCATTATGAAGAGATGCCCATGCAAATTTTGGATCGTCAAGTAAAGGTTTTAAGAAATAAAGAAATTGCATCTGTAAAAGTTTTATGGCGAAATCATAACGTTGAAGAACCTACATGGGAACTAGAAGAAATGATGATGCAAAAGTACCCTCAACTATTTCACCAGTAAAGTTTCGAGGATGAAACTTATTGTAAGGGGGGGGGGGGGGAGAATGTGACGACCTGAAAAATTTGTTTATCTATAAATAATTTATTCACTCATTTTATTTTATTTTATGTTATTTTATTTTCTTTTTAATATGAATATGGTTATTATATGACGCTTTTGGTTGTATGAATACTTTTGGACCCATTAAAGGGGTTATAGTTGTTTGATGTTGGTTGCAAGAATAAACAAGTGGTGTTATATATACATGCAGTACCGTTTTGTAAGCTCATAAAAGAAGCTTGCGTTTGTTGGTTAAGTCTTCTGAAGGACTCAAGAGCTTAAGTTTGATGACATCAGTGCTTACGTATGATTATTTTGATTAATAAGCTGCTTGTGTGTCATCAAGTGGATTAAACGTATGTGCATGAAGGACAGCAGGCTTATTACGATGCTTAACTGCTAAGAATCATGATTAGCAGTCATTTTACCGTCCAGATTAACCAATCATTTTATTTCACAGCTTAATCTCAGCCTCCTATAAATACCTCATTCGGAGGAACATTTTAGTCTCTTTTCTAAAGATTTCCTTTTCCAAAGTTCTTCTTTAAACCTACCATCTCTGTATAATTTCAAGGTTCTCTTTTCTGGATGATTATTGTCAATCAAGATTTGATCTCTTTCGTTAACCTAGGAGGTAAGAATCTCAAGTTCTCCTCTGTTTGTTTCTTTTTGTTTATCGTCGGAGTGTATTAGTTGTATATACTAGATTTGCAAGGAAGAATGAAGTTTTAAAAGAAAGACTGTATTCTTCTGCATATTCATGAGGAAACCTAGGTTGAGTTTGTTATTGTAAGATTTTCCATTGTAGCAGAGACAAGCTTTATGTTAATCTCTGATGAGATGTTGTTAATCTCTGATGAGATGTTGTTAATCTCTGATGAGATGTTGTTAGTCTCTGATGAGATGTTGTTAGTCTCTAATGACATCAACATTAGTCCCCGACTGTGTTGATGTTAGTCTCTGATGACGTCAGCATTAGTCTCCGACTGTGTTGATGTTAGTCTCTGATGACGTCAACATTAGTCTCCGACTGATGAAATGTTAGTCTCCGATGATGTCACCCTTAGTCCCCGATAGGGTTAAGATGACGTCATCAGTCTCTTATGGGTTTAATAGTCTCCGATGACGTCACCCTTAGTCTCCGATAGAGTTAAGATGACATCATCATTCCCTGATGAGTTAATTAGTCCCTGATGATGTCATCCTTAGTCTCCGACAGGCTAAGCTTAGTCTCTGATGACGACATCCATAGTCTCTGATAAGATATATGTTAGTCTCTGATGATGACGTCAGCCTTAGTCTCCGATGAGTTAAGATGACGTCATCAGTCTCTTATGGGTTTATTAGTCTCTGATGACGTCATCCTTAGTCTCCGATGAGTAAAGATGACGTCAGCAGTCTCTGATGAGTTAAATAGTCTCTGACAAGTGAAATTTTTCCCCGATGGGCAACCTCATGCCCTGATAACCTTTTTCTAATCTGAATAGCCATCTTTTAAGTATGGATTTCTCATGTTATACCAACAATGATATTTTACAGAACCCTTTCTCAACCAGTTTAGTGAATCTAGCTAAGGACCAAGGCAAGTATATATTCATTCCACTTCTTTCTTACTGATTACGTAAAATCATTAATTCGATTTACGTAAATGAATGAATTTAATGCCTATGCATGATGATGAATTCTTTTATGGTTAAGTAACGTATGATCATTGAATCCAATGTACGTGAAAAGATGTTGATAATTGAAATATGTGTTATTGGGTGGTTGCTAGCTGTTTAAACTTCCTAGCACACCAAATGATGATAAAGATGATGTTTGGGTGTTGCAAGTCATGGACTTATATGCACACCCAAGTAACTTTTTTATGGATATATAGAGTTCCGCCTGTGATGATCACTGTCTTTTAATTGTTGAGCACGCCAATATGTGTTGTTGGCAGTCGCTGCTTTTAATGGATTAGCACGTCAAGGCTATTCAATATTAAGAAAATGTTTACAAGAAGATATGTCCATATGGAAAGTTAAGGGGCTGTTGAATACTTTCGCCTGGTATTCTGGCCAATGATGATAAAGAATGTTAGACCGAGGCAGGGCATCGGTAATGAGATTCTTTTCTGCAGACCATATGCTTTCTGCGAAGGACTAAGTATGTCAAATGATGAGTCAAACGACCAGGTTGACCAGCTGGGATGAAATTTGATTATGTATGGAAGTCAGCTAATGATCAGTCTGGTCAGGTGATGCATTATCTGATGAAGAGAGGGCGAATCAAGGTTTATTTGTTAAAGAGGGATAACCCATTGATATCACTCGGGAACCGTAAACGATACTTGTTGATGGAAATTTTCGGGAGGTGTTGGCATTGCTTCGCCTAATTTAAATGAATATTAAAGCTTTTGAATTATCTATTCTTCTTGTTTATGATTATATACTTGCTGAGCGTAAACGCTCATGTGGAATGCTATGAATGTTTTTCAGGTTATGTCGTGAAGGCTGAGTCCCCTAAGAGAGGGAAGGAAAGAATTGCTTAAGTGTGTTTAAGTTGTAAGGCCATATGGGCCATCTAGAGTTTTGTTTCCGCTGCAGCCTGTTTATTTTCAAGCTTTGAGGTTTTGTAAGATGATGTGGACCTTAAGATTTTGTAATATTGTATTTTGGGAATAAAATTCCCACAGGTATGTTGTTAAGGCTTGGCTGTGTTATTTGTTTTGCTGTTGTGATGTTGTGTTGTAAGTTTTCTGGTGCAGCCCGGAGTTCCAGCCTGGGGATCTCGGGGACTATCACCCAAATCACTGACAGTGTCCGGGGCCCGGCTCGGGGGATTTTCGAGGGCGCCACAACTGATGAAATGACACTAGAGGAAAAAGAGAAAGTAAAGAAGGATCTGAAAGTCACAGGCATCCAATATAATGGTTTAGACAATGATATGCTGAATAGTATTATGAATCTTAGAACGTCTAAATCTATATGGGATACCATCTAGATCCTATGTGATGAAACTGAGGAAGTGAGGAAAAATAAACTGCAGCTATTAACACAACAATATGAGTGGTTCACAATGAAAAATGGTGAAACACTCACTAAAATGTTTGATAGATTCAACATGTTAGTAATTGACCTGAGATTATATGGGAAGGCCTATGCTAATAAAGATGTGAACAGAAAGTTCATGAGAGCACTTCCCATATCGTAGGATCCTAAAACGACAGCCATCAGGGAATCCAAGGATATGAATCTTCTAAACTTGGACAGGCTTTATGGTACCCTGAAGACATATGAACTGAAGGTTCAACAAAGATTTGAAATGTTAGGGGATGCCAGAAAGCTTAAATCTGTAGCCCTGATGTCTGCCAAGAAGGATAAGGAAGAAGCAAGACTAAGTGTCTTGATGAAGCAGCAGTCAGGGGATGCTGAAATGGAAGGGGAAGATGAAGCTGATTCGAAGGAGGATGATTACACTCCTGAAGAATTAGAAGAATTGGATAAAACCATGGCTTTTCTTGCAAAAAGGTTTTCCAAACTAAAATTTTAAAAGCCTTCGGGATCTAAAAGATTTTTAGCAAAGAAACCTAGTAGCACTAAAAACTTTATTGACAAATCAAGAATAAAGTGCTACAAATGCAATAAAATGAGCCATTTTGCAAATGAGTGCCGCAAGGCCACAAAGGAAGGTGAATCCAGGGGAAAGGAAACTGAAGTGGATTACAAGAAAAAATACCTTGACCTTCTAAATGCCTCCAAGAAGGGAAAAGCTTACATTGCTGAGGGAAATGACTGAGTTGACTTGGATGAAGAATATGCCAACCTAGCCCTGATGGCCTCATCCACTGACAGTAGCAACTCACAAGTAAGTCCTGAAATTTCCTCTAACATGTCTAAAAATGATTGTGTTAAAACTGTTAAGGAAATGACTTGTGAGATAAAGGATATTTATGACACACTGAGGAGTGCAGTAGATGAGACTGAGAGAGTGCAGAAAATAAATGAACATTTGACTGCAAGAAACACTTTTTTAGAATCAGAACATTCTAGACTTAAGAGTCTTGAAAAAGAATTCTCAGGGACTAAAAATCTCCTTGATATGTGTTGTTAAAAGAGAAGAATGGACCTCCAATCTGCTGAGTCAAGAAAGGGAAGTCATAAAGAAATGGAATGAGTTTAACAAAAAACTAGATGATCAATTAAACTGTCAGAAATCTGATCCCAAGTCTGGTTTAGGTTATGCAGAGACACTGGTGAAGCAACCTCTTATTGAGGTTGAAATTGCAGCTAGCTTTGGAAAAAGGCCAATACAACCTATCAAATTTGTAAAGACTATAACAAAGTTAGAAAAGAGGAATGTTTTCCCAATGAGTGAAGTTTCCACAAGTAGTGGGAGAGGCAAGAAACCTGTTCTTGCCAAAACACTCAAACCCTCAATCAAAAAAGAACTAGATTGTGCATCAGTGGATGCATAATAATCAGGGGATAAGAGTGCATCGGGCCATCGTAGCCCGTCAAGGGATAAAGGTCTGTCAGGGGAAAATAAAAATAATAGAAATGGTAAGTTAGGTGTTAACAAGTGTTAGGTTTTAGAACATTTGATGATGATTGTCTTTAGATTACTTAGAGTACAAATGTATAGAAAGTGTTAATTAGTAACACTGAAGTCTTGTAGCCAGTAGTTATCTCTTTGTTTGTAATTCATTCTTCCTTTGTAAAGAGATATAATTATTTCTTATTTGTAAGTAACTGCTGGAATAGAGTATCAAAGCTTCAGTAAGTCAAAATGTGTATTTGATCCGTTGGAGTTTACAAAAAGGCTTGTCGGAGACTAGGAAAACTTGTCAGAGATTAAAGATTATTTTTTTTTGTTTATCTATCGGACACTAGTTTTGCTTATCGGAAACTAAGGCTTACGTCATCAGAGACTAAGTCTAAAGGAGTCGGAGACTAAAGCTTATGTCATCGGAGACTAAAGTTAAAAGCATCAGAGACTAAGCTGACGTCATCGGAGACTAAGCCCTAAAGCATCGGAGACTAAATAACTCTATCGGAGACTACACAATCTGATGTCATCAGGGACTAAAAGGACCAGAGACTAGTGATGACGTCACCAGAGACTAAAGATGAAGCATCAGGGACTAATCGTGATTTATTTCCTGAAAGATACAGAGTTCGAATTAAAAAAAAAGAAGGTCTTCCACGTAAAGCAAGATATTATTCAAGACGTAGCTGGAAAGGAAACTAACCAGAAATCTCTTCCTAATCAAAAAGGAAAGATTGTATTTGATTCGAATAAGGAAGCTGAATCAATATTGATTTAGAATAGAAAAACTGAAAATTCAGTTTGAAGAAAAGCTGTATAGGTTTTTCATAGTTTGTATCTTTTCCTATATATAATAGAAAAGAAGCTAATGATCACATTGTTGTGATTGTTAGAATTTGTAATCAGTTGTGAAATCAATATAGCAATTGTTTATAAATTGATTTGAGTTCTTGTTCTTTATATTCCGCAAGAAAATTTAATTTCTTAAAGAACAAGTAATTCGAAAAGTATTCAAAGAACTTGTATTCCCCCCCCCCCCCCTTGTACAAGTTCTCGGCATCTCACTGGGAAAACAACAAGGCTAGTAATTACACCTCTATTCATGAAGCCCCTAGAAAAGTGTGCTGGAATTATGGTAACAATAATCATTTATCTTTTGAGTGTGAAGAAAAACCACAAATTCTTTCTGGCACAATATTATATACTGATGATTTACCAACTGCTCAAGCATGCTCCCCTAAGAGTAAAGATAAGAAAATAGTTGTTAAATCAGACGTGTATAGTGCAGCTCCTAAAAAGGAGAAAGTCTTTAATTTGCCAAAACCAACAGTCACAAATAAAGAAAGAGCTGTTTTCCCATTAACAATGACTAAACCTAGAGGACCCAAAGCCACTTGGGTACCAAAAACAAATTAAATGTTCTATGTGTGCAGGGAAAAGTTAAAAGTAGTCAAATCTGGTTTCTAGATAGCGGCTGCTCAAGACACATGACATGAAACAAAACCCTACTTATAGAATTTCAAGAAAAGATTGGTCCAATGATATATTTTGGTGACAACAGTAAAGGACTAACTCTTGGTTATGGCAAAGCAGCAAATGGGAATATCTCATTTGAAAATGTAGCACTAGTTGATGGTCTTAAGCACAACTTGTTAAGCATAAGTTAACTATGTGACAAAGGATACATCATTTCTTTCAAGGGAGATCAGTGCTTGATCTCAAATGAAGATGATGGGAAGCTGGTTTATTAGGAATAAGAAAAGGAGATCTCTATATTGCTGATTTTGACTCAGTAAGTGGAGAATCATGCTTCTACAACAAGGCAACACCTAATGAAAACAGACTGTGGCATAAGAAGCTCTCTCACCTGAACTACAAAGCTATCAATGATTTGGTGAAGAGAGAGTTGGTAACTGGACTACCTCAAATGGAATTTATTCAAGAAGGATTATGTTCCGCTTGTCAACAAGGGAAGCAAAGGAAATCATCCTTTGTCATCAAGGAAGCCACAATGATCAAGGATCCAATTCAATTGCTTCATATGGATCTCTTTGGCCCTGTTAACATAATTTAAGTGTCAAAGAAAAGATTTGCAATTGTTATTATAGATGACTATACCAGATACACTTGGGTTAAGTTTCAAAATGCTAAATCAGAAGTAACTCAACAAATCATTGACCATATAAAGAAAGTGGAAACTGAGTCAGGGTCAGTGGTTAGAATGTTAAGAACAGATAATGGAACTGAATTCAAGAATGCAGTTGTTGATGGATTTTGTGTGGAGAAAGGCATCAATCACACATTATCTGCTCCAAGAACTCCTCAACAGAATGGTGCAGTGGAAAGGAAAAATAGAACCCTGATAGAAGCTGCTAGATCAATGCTAGCAGAGGCGAGAATTCCTACTTATTTTTGGGCTGAGGCAATTTCCACTGCTTGCTTCACTCAAAATAGGTCTTTGATCAACAAGGCTCTCAACAAAACGCCATATGAACTAATGATAGGAAGGAAACCAAGCATCAAGTTCCTATATGTTTTTGGATGCAAATGCTTTGTTTTAAGAAACTTTGGTAAGAACTTAGGAAAATTTGATCCAAAGGCTAATGAAGCAATTTTCCTAGGTTACTCCCTGTCATCTAAGTCCTTCAGGGTTTACAACAAGAGACTCCAGGTAGTGATGGAGTCTATAAATGTAGCTTTTGATGATCAAGAGATTTCTGGACTTGAAGACCCTGGTTTTCATGAAGAACTTAGATTTGAAAATGAAGATGACTTTGATTGTCAAGAGAATGAAGCTGATGAGTGCAGACAAATGGAGAATTTAACCATCCCTGATGTCAATCCAAACATAATAGAATCCCCTTTAACATATAGAGTTAATTTCTTGGACAACAGGTCAAGGAATACTCCATCAGGGGATCATCCATCAGGGCATGCACCATCAGGGGATAACTGTAACCCTGATTTAAGCATAAACTCAGAGGGAGTTTTCTCAGAAGCTGGGAGCACAGACTTAAGGGGAGGAGATGATAATCAAGCAAGCTCATCTAGATACATCTCTAATCCTAAATGGTCTAGAAGTCACACAACAGATTTGATTATTGGTTATCCAAACAAGAAAGTGCAAACCAGAAAAGCAACATCTAATGAATGTCTATATGCTTGTTTTCTTTCACAAGAAGAGCCAAAGAAGTTTGAAGAAGCCATTGAAGATGCAAATTGGATAATCATTATGCAAGAAGAGCTGAATTAGTTTGAAAGAAATCAAGTATGGAAGTTGGTACCTAAACCCAAAAATAGAGTTATAATAGGTACCAAATGGGTATTCAGAAACAAGATGGATGAAGCTGACATTGTTATCAAAAACAAAGCAAGACTGGTTTCAAAGGGTTATCTTCAAGAGGAAGGGATTGACTTTGATGAAACTTTTGCACCAGTAGCCAGACTTGAGGCTATAAGAATCTTCTTAGCCTATGCAGCACATTCAAACTTCAAAGTTTTACAAATGGATGTGAAAAGTGTCTTTCTCAATGGGAAATTGGAACAAGAGGTGTATGTCCAACAACCTCCAGGGTTTGAAAGTTCAAAATTCCCAAATCATGTATTCAAATTAGAAAAGGCACTTTATGGACTGAAGCAAGCTCCCAGAGATTGGTACCACAACTGTCTAAGTTTTTGGTGGAAAACAAGTTCACAAGAGGTATCATTGACAAGACATTGTTCTTTAGACAACACCAAGGTCATCTGATCCTGGTTCAGATATATGTTGATGACATTATCTTTGGATCCACTGACACTAGATTGTGTGAAAAGTTCTCCAAGCTCATGTAAAGCAAGTATGAAAATGAGTTTGATGGGTGAATTATCTTATTTGTTGGGACTGCAAATCAAACAAGTCACTGATGGAATTTACATCCATCAAACAAAGTATGCCAAAGAACTTCTTAAGAAATTTGACATGGAGGAATCAAAGGTAGCAAAGACACTAATGGCCACGACAACCAAGATTGACCCTGATAACAATGGAAAGAAAGTTGATCTAAAGAATTACAGGGGAATGATTGGATCATTGCTGTATCTAACAACAAGTAGGCCTGACATAATGTTTGCAACATGTCTTTATGCAAGATATCAAGCTGATCCAAGGGAGTCTCATCTCATTGCAGTGAAAAGAATCTTGAGATATATCAAGGGTACTATAGAGTTAGGACTTTGGTATCCAAAGGAGTTTGGATTTGAATTACTAGGATATTCTGATGCTGACTTTGGAGGATGCAGAATTGACAGAAAAAGTACAATAGGTAGTTGTCAGTTCCTAGGAGGAAGGCTTGTATCTTGATTCAACAAAAAGTAGCACTCAATTTCAACATCAGATGCTGAAGCTGAATATATTGCAGCTGGAAGTTACTGTGCACAAATCCTATGGATGAAAAATCAGTTAATGGACGATGGACTGAATTTCAATAAAATTCCAATAAGTTATGATAACACTAGTGACATTGCAATTGCTGAAAATCCTGTGCAACGTTCTAGAACCAAACATATAGAAATTAGATATCACTTTATCAGGAAACATGTCATGAATGGAACCATTGAACTAGAATTTGTACCAACAAACAAGCAACTGACAGACATATTCACCAAAGCTCTTGATGAAGACACCTTTTCCAATCTTGTGGGAGAGCTGGGTATGGTGAATTATGCAAAATGAAATTCAATATTCTTGCTAAAGACTTGTCAGAAAAATTGTTGGAACAATTCAAACTTTTAAGGACCTAAGTTCTGGTACTCCTAACTCATCTCATGAATTCCTAATAAAATTAAATTATATATTACTATGTATGTTAAAAATGTAAATATGTACATATATTTGTTTGTTTTTCTTGTGTTTGTTTGTTTTTGTTTGATGCATCAGGATCAAGGTATTCTACTCACAAATCAGGGTCAGGGTATCTGATCTGTGCATCAGGGTCAAGGTATTCTACTTGCGCATCAGAGTCAGGGTATCCGATCTGTGCATCAGGGTTAGGGTATGTATATACAATGAACGTTAGGGTCAGGTAAAAGGCTTCTGACTGCGTTAGGGGATTGTGTTGAATCTGTGATAATAATTCATCAGGGAATTCTTTTGTTCCTGATGACGTGTAACCACAGAATTGATACGACACCCTGATAGCGTGTTTTCAGGAGCGGTTTTCAAACGACAAAAGGCGGATATTTATACTCGCTCTCTCTCTTTCTCTCTGAAATACCACAAAACATTTAATC
Source organism: Centella asiatica (assembly GCA_014636745.2). Classification (NCBI taxonomy): domain Eukaryota; kingdom Viridiplantae; phylum Streptophyta; class Magnoliopsida; order Apiales; family Apiaceae; genus Centella; species Centella asiatica. The sequence goes on along the minus strand of CM025786.1, from coordinate 46,517,008 downwards.
TGACTCTGATATTCGCTCGAGCTTTCTCTCTCTCTCTCTCTCTCTCTCTCTCTCTCTCTCTCATATTTACAGAAACCCTAGAACTTCAGATCTCAAACAACATCAATGGCACCCAGTAATGTTCAACAACTGCCAAGAAGTCTGATGGTTTCACCCACAAACTAAGTGGGTTTCTCTAACATTAATGAGGTAAACGAATGCTTTAAGCCTGTGATGAACTATCTACTCAACTCTGAGTATAGCAAAGCAATCTTTACCAATGAAGAAATGTCTGGGGAAGCACTATCACAACTCTGGACAAGTGCAAAGTTCATATACTCCACAACAAAGCCTGAAACGGCAAAGGGAATCTCGCTCAAAATTTCTTTCAATTCGAAAAGGGAACAATAACCCCTTTAAGGATTAATAATGCACTAGGACTGCCTACCCAAGATTTTGTGGGAGTACCAACTGATGCTGATCTACTTGATTTCTTGAGGGAATTAGGCTACAACATTGTTCTTAGTACAGTGTTGAAGTTCAAGGACCTCAAGCAGGTCAATGTGAAGCGAGAGATTTTTTATCTCTTTGACACCATCACAAAGGTGTTTTTAGGTAAGTCTTCCAACTTTGAGGTAATAATCTCATTAACTTTAAAGATAGCTTATGCATTGATTAAAAATGTACATATAAATATAAGAAAATTAATTTTTGACGATCTTGTAAATAAAATGGGTAGTTTTAATTCTAGGAAATCAGAAATTTATTATGCTAGATTTTTATATATGATCATTAAAGACCAAATTACTAACCTCTCTTTTAAGGATGACGTTTCTGTACAAACATACAAACAAACTAAGAAGTTGTTTGTAGAAAGAATAAAGAAATCGTATACTGCAGAGCCATTTGCACTTCCATTGCATATGGAACAGGTATCGCGTACTTCTCCTTCTACTTCCCAACCTATAAATTCTTCTCTTCCAACTACTATGGCAGACATCTAAACCACTTCTCTGCCTACCCTAGTAGTACAACTAGTTTCAACTCAACCACTCTCATTAGTCCAATCCTTAGTCTCCCAAAAGACTAAGGGTATCAAAAGAAAACCCTCTGAAGTGAACACAACTATTGAAGGGGAGCAAGGAGAGAGAGTGATTGCCTATAGTAGATTGAAGAAGAAGAAAGTGGCAATGAGTGTTACCCAACAGCCAGACCAGGCAGTATCCTCTCAAAAGGATACTGCTTTTGATAAGGAATTAAACACATTTCTAACTAATTCCTTTCAAAAGGAATTAGTTACTGAAGAAAGTTCCCAACCAGAGACACAGTTGAGTGAGGCACACACACTGACCATAGCCCCTGATGAAACTAACATCAGGGTCTCTGAGAGCCACTTGCAGATATCTGACACAATGAGTGCACACACAACATCTTTTGATGGATCATCTCCTCATTCAGTGATCCAACCAACACTCCCTTCTACACCTCTTCCTTCTTTTTTTATTCCTCAAATTTCATTAGATATTATGACACAAACATTAAGTGTCATAAGATCAGATTCTCCAATTTCACAATTCATGGAGGAGCCAACACTCCTTGACACAGTGATTGAGAATCAACACACTCAAATGGTTGACTCATTTTTAATTGATACAATCATTGATGATCAGCCCGGCACTAGTACAAAAACTGTCTTATGCGTCGCCTTATTTGCGTCGGTTTTTTAATAAAATTGTCGCATATAGTAGCGCAGTGGCATTGTCGTAAAAAAAATAAAAACTATTTACAGAACCGACGCAAATTCTATGAAAATATTTAAAAAATAAATTAGTTCACCATTTGCATCGCTTAGTATAAAACACCGACGCAAATAGTTTTGATTATTTGCGTCGGTTTTTTTAAACAACCGACGCAAAATATGTATAAATAATTAAAAAATAAATTAAAAAGAATTTGCGACGATTGTTTTAAAGAACTGATGCAAATTGTTTGGAGAATTTACGTCGGTTCTTTAGGAAAACCGACGCCAAAGATGAGAAATAATTAAAAAAAATAAACAAAAATACATTTGCGTCACGTCGATTAAAGACCCAACACAAATGCTTTAAAATTTTAAAAAATAAATTATTCAAACATTTGCGTCGCTTGATTTAAATATTCATCGCAAATGGTTATGTTATTTGCGTCGGTTTTCTTCTTTGTCTGACGCATATTCTTTAATATTATTAAAAAGTGTATTTAGGTTAAAACTTTTGCTATTTTGGCCTGGTTCGTAAGAGAGGAGAGAGAGCGAGATCGTCTTTGGCGGGAAACTTGACTGAGATTTTGCAGGTTTCTGTCTTCAGTGTCTCCATCCGAGAGCTTAGCTTTGTTGTGTAAGTAATTGTTAATTAAAATAATACATTCATCATAGGCATTATTTAAAATATCAGTATGTTTTCTTGAACTGTTGTTTGTCTGAATCTTATTTATGATAACTGTACAATCGTTGTGCTTACTTAGTTAATCGTTGTGGTTATTTAGTTATACATGGATCATCAAACATGGATGTACAATATATTGCGTAACGATGACGCATATGTGAGAGGGGTTAACGAGTTTATTATATGTGTGGTTCAACACCAAAAAATCAGAAAGGAACATGGAAAAGAAGAAATGATTGTGTGCCCGTGCCGCCTTTGTGGTAATTTAAAAAAATATTCGAGCGTAGAGACAGTGCGTGAACATTTATTTTGTCGGGGTTTTAAGAAGAGTTATACGAAGTGGATTTGGCATGGTGAGGGAATAGAATCTGATATGACTGGTAGCTCAAGGTCGAATTATGCAACCGAGTGCGATAATTCGGTCGATAATGACGAAGATGATGTGGACATTGATAGGGTGGAAGATATGATACAAGATCTCCAAGACCATATGATGCCACAACCGAATATATTTGAGAGTTTGGTCCGCGATTCTAAGAAACTTTTGTATCCCGGGTGCAATGACGACTTGACAAGGTTGTCAACAACTTTGAAGTTGTGCAAGTTGAAAGTTAAGAATGGATGGAGTGACAAGAGTTTTACAGAATTGTTAAAACTTTTACGAGAAATACTTCTTGTGAAGACCCCAAAATCCCTTAATGGACCAGGGCTTCGTCAAAAGAAGGAAAAGATAACCATAGATCCATTTATAGCATAAATACTGGGGAAGGGCAGTATTAGAGAGTTATTACAACCCAAGAATAATACAATTATAACGGAAGCTATTACATCATCTTTAATTACAAACCAAAATCAACACTACTTCTAATATCTTCCTCCCTTCCTTCATATCTTTCTTCTTTCCTTAGCCTTATCAAAAGAATAAATAACTCAATAGTTTATCAACTTTGCTTTCCCCTTATCAGAGGGTTCAGCCTTAGCGTTCTGTCCTGCAAGACATTTAAAATTCAACATGAGTGAGCGATTTACGCCCAGCAAGTATATGCACATCAAAGAAGTATATAAGCAATTTAAAGAATGTATCTAGAACATCGAAGGAAGTGCAAGTCTGTTTATGAGGCTTGGTGAAACAATGCCAAGGCCTCGGAACCTTCAAAGATCATTGAGGATTCACTGATGATACACAACGTGTGATCCTCCTTGAAGAAAGACAGGTATACACCTGAGCATAACTTTCTCGAAATATCCATCGGGGCTAAACCCGTGGATCTGCTAACCATACAGTACACAGCTGGCCAAACTGGACTGCATGATCCCTTTTGTGTGGACTACGTAGTCACTTAGCATTCCTTTAGGTCAGGTGAAGAACACATCAACACCTTTCCTTTCCTCTTGCCAGCCATGTGGCATAACCCCTTTAAGGGACATCATTCTCATTCATTTGCACAGATATAAGATTGTGACATAGCTGAAATTCAAAGCTTATTTATATCCATGCATCATCATTCATATCATGCTAGCGGAATTTAAAGCATAGCATGCTCATGCATAACAAAAAAAAACAATTAAAACATAATTCAAGCCTTGCACGCATATCGAATCAAATGATAATGCGTTAAACTGAAATAAGCATCAGATTGAATGTATATACTTGCATCAACTTGCAATTAAACATAAGATTGTGAATATACTTGCCTCGGTCCTTTGCACTCAATCAAATTTAATTTACTCATGAGTGGAAAATTCTGTAAGAATGTACATATCACAAGATGAATTTAATATCTTGGTTAAAGTATGAGAGAAAATGCACATGTGATGTCCTTAACTTTTAACGTCTCAATTTGATATAAAAGCTGTTGAGGTTAAGAAATCAATTAAAACATCTTAAAATGATTTAAGAAAATAATATTTTATAGTTTCAAAAACAAGCTGTGCATCAGGGAATTACTTTACTTTAACCCATCGGAGTCTAAGGCTGACGTCATCAGAGACTAACTTAGCCTGTCGGAGACTAAGGCTGACGTCATCAGAGACTAAACT
>CM025786.1:46485453-46512556 GCA_014636745.2 Centella asiatica | reverse complement strand
TGACGTCATCAGAGACTAAACTTAGCCTGTCGGAGACTAAGGCTGACATCATCAGAGACTAAACTTAGCCTGTCGGAGACTAAGGTTGACGTCATCAGAGACTAAACTTAGCCTGTCGGAGACTAACAACATCTCATCAGAGACTAACAACATCTCATCAGAGACTAACAGCATCTCATCAGAGACTAACAACACCTCATCAGAGACTAAAAAAATATCTCATCAGAGACTAACAACACCTCATCAGAGACAAAAAAAATATCTCATCAGAGACTAACTCCAACCCATCAGAGACTAAGTTGGACCTCGTCTCAGATACAGGGTCGTCTTCCTCACTCCTCCAAGGGTGGTGTTCGAAACCATAACCAAACTTAGGTCAAAACTCATCATTCTCTCAGTGATACATAACATTTCCTATGGTCTGCATGCCATCCTAGACACGGTTGAGGGTTCAAACTCAGGTTGAAGAATACTCAAGCATGGGGTTGCAACTACTGACAAAAGAATGTTTTGGTAGATAAAAGTTTGTCTACAAAGTGGTTGTCAACATTTTACACTCATCTTGGGTAGCTTTTTGAAATAAATGATATTAACTCCGGTCGTTAAAACATGCATCACGTCATACTCTTGGAAATAAATGAGCAAGGTATTAAACATGGTATGTATGACCGAACAAAAGTGTAAGAAATAGAGCAGGACTTTAATGAAATGCTCTTACCTCCTTGATGGCAAGAAAGAGTTAAAAGCTCTAGTTGTTCTTCCAAAAAGGACAGTTGTTTAGAGAGAAATTTTGGATTTGGTGGTACACCGTATAGAAGTTTATGAAAGTGGGGCAAGGGTTGTACCAACGTGATATATATATGTCACCTATTTAGCAACAAGGGCCGTCGGATTTATTTGATCTAAGACGTTGGCTATGAAAAGAAAAGAAGTGACTGATGAGAAAAGGTTGGTTGCAACGGCTGCTAGTACCCATCGGTTGTTTATCATATCCCACTCTATGGTACTGACGGAGGTGATGCACATTAAATGCTACTGTCTCCCTGCAGTAGGTTTTAAAAATAAAAACGGGTACTGTAGCTAATCTTGTTCACACTTGGTGAGCCCTTTTCCTCGCGTGAACACACCCTTTCACAAGAAAATTCTTGAATGCAATAACCTTTTAAATACTTGAGCTTTCAAAATACATTTAAAATCTTTTGGACATCACATTGCTATTGAATTCTTATAAGAAAATAAAATTTCATTATTTATAACCAATAAGGAAAATAACCCTTCATGTAGAAAATAAAATAAATCTCATAATCAAAATTTTATTGAGATCTTTGGGTTCTCACACTTCTGGTGAATAACAAGCTTCCCACTTCCACGTATGAGGCAAAGAAGATGTTGTGTCCTATAGGTATGGACATAAAGAAGATACATGCATGTCCAAATGACTGTGTGTTGTTTCAAAATAAGAATGAACATTTATACACATGTCCTAAGTGTGGAGCATCTCAGTACAAGCGGGAGGGTAATGATTCTGCTAAGGATAATAAAAAAAGGGCTCCTAGTAAGGCGGTTTGGTATTTACCCATAGTGCAACGATTCAAACGCCTATTTGTAAATCCAAAAGATGCAAAACATTTGAGGTGGCATGCGGAAGGTAGGAAATCAGATGGGATGCTTAGACACCCGAGTGACTCTCCACAATGGAGAACTATTGATTATAAGTTTCTTGAATTTGGTGGAGAAGTTAGGAATCTACGACTTGGACTTTGTACGGATGGGATGAATCCTTATGGCACTCTAAGCTGTTAACATAGCACATGGCCAGTTCTTTTGGTGATTTATAATTTGCCTCTGTGGTTGTGTATGAAGCGTAAGTATATTATGTTGTCCTTGTTAATCTCAGGGCCTAAACAACAGGGGAATAACATAGATGTTTATCTTGAGCCGCTTCTTGAAGATTTAAAACTTTTGTGGGATGAAGGTGTTTCGGTGTTTGATGCAAATACTCAAATGAATTTCACATTACGTGCGATGTTATTTTGCACCATAAATGATTTTTCGGCTTATGGAAACTTGTCAGGGTACACTGTCAAAGGAGCTAAAGCATGTCCAATTTGTGAAGATGCTACTATTAACCATTGTCTAAATAATTGCAACAAAAATGTCTTTATGAGTCACCGAACATCTCTTCCCCATGATCACCCTTATCGTAAGATGAAAAAGGATTTTGATGGGCATATCGAGACTCGAGAAGCCCGTTTGCCTTTAACTGGGAAAGAAGTCTTTGAGCGGGTTAAGGATATTGATGTTGTATTTGGAAAGTTGTATCAATCTCCTAAGCCGAAGAATCTATGGAAGAAGAGATCCATATTTTGGGATCTCCCATATTGGGAACACATACAAGTTAGACATTGTCTTGATTTTATGCATATTGAGAAAAATGTCTGTGATAGTATTGTTAGGATATTGTTGAATATACCGGGAAAGATGGATCAAAGTCAGAAAAGATATGAAAGAAATGGGTATACGACTAGAGTTAGCACCGCAAGAATCAGAGAAGCTTACATATCTACCTCCAGCTTGTTATACTTTGTGTAAAAAAGAGAAAATTGCATTTTGTGAGTGTTTGTTTGGTGTGAAAGTTCCATATGGATATTTTTCAAACATCAAAAGGTTTGTGTCGATGAAGGATTTGAAACTCATGGGTATGAAGTCACATGATTGTCATGTGTTAATGCAACAGCTATTACCAATTGCAATTCGAGGGATATTATCGAATCACGTGAGACTTGTTGTTATGAAGCTTTGTTTTTTCTTCAATGCCATCTGCAGCAAGGTGATTGAACCCATCACGTTGGATAAATTACAAGCTGATATTGTTGTCACGCTATGTCAATTTGAAATGTATTTTCCACCTTCATTTTTTGACATTATGGTACATTTGGTTATTCATTTGGTTAGAGAGATTAAGTTATGTGGTCCTGTATATTTGCGGTATATGTATTCTTTTGAGAGGTTTATGTGTATATTGAAAGGATATGTGAGGAATCGATATCGGCCGGAAGCTAGTATAGTTGAAGGATATTCAGTTAAGGAGGCTATTGAATTTTGCACAGAGTATTTAGCAGCTGTCAATCCTATTGGAATCCCCAAATCTCATCACGAGGGAAGACTTGATGGGCAGGGTACATTGGGATCCAAATGGATCTCTCCTGGGTGTGAACTGTGCGATAGAGCGCATCTCTTTGTCCTGCAACACATGACTGAAGTTCATCCTTACTTAGATTGTCATGTCAGTTTGATTAGGAGGCAGAATCTTTCAAAAAGTGGCATTTGGGTTACAATTGAACATAATCGCTCATTTGTTGGATGGTTTAAAGACCGTGTAATGTGGCAGTTGTCAGATACACCAAATGTCATTTCTAATACGATAAAATGGTTAGCATATGGCCCCAACAAGCTTGTTCGATCTTATGAAGGTTATGATGTTAATGGATATACGTTTTACACCCAGCGTCAAGATGGAAAGAGCATTATGCAAAATAGTGGAGTTACCGTGGAAGCTTCATCAACAGAATTTTTCAGAGGAAAATCTTCAAGATCGAAAGATGTGAAAAAGTCATATTATGGGGTGATTGAAGATATTTGGGAGCTTGAGTACAGAGAATTCAAGGTTGGTCTCTTTCGTTGTAATTGGATTGATATACGTCGTGGTGTTCGAAAGGATAACTTAGGATTTACTTTGATAGATTTTAATCAGTGAGGTCACGTGGATGACCCATTTATACTCGCAACGCAAGTGAAACAAGTATTTTAAATCTAAGACCCCGCCGATCCTAAGTTTTCAATTATTGTTCAAGGCAAGAGAAATATTCTTGGTATTGATGATGTTGTTGACGAAAACGAATATAACCAATTTGATGAGAATCCTCCTTTCTCTATGGGTCTACCTACCCCATATGGTGACGATAATGGAGAAACAAACTACCTACGTAATGACCATGGTGAAGGGTTATGGATTGATCATGGAAAATAAGTGCAGGACTTGAAAGTTTTAATTTGTTTTATTCCAATTGTTGTAAAATTTTGTATATTGTAAATTTTAATTTGTTTTATATATTCCAATTATTGTAAATATTTGTAAATTGTAAATAATTGTTAATTATATATTTTAATTTGTTTTTATTCCAATAATTGTAAATTTTAATTTGTTTTTATTCCAATAGTTGTAGCTGATTGTTTACTGAATTAAGTATAAGAAGTAGTTCTTGCCAACAATCATACATCAATTAAAATGGTCTATAAATAAAACCACATGTCAGCTTATAATATTTCATAAGGCGTGGGCACACCTTACAGCAGTCCCTGTTTTTGAGTATTTAAGTCATCCCCTATTTTTGAGTATTCAAGTCCCCTGTTTCTGAGTATTTAAGTCATCCCCCTTTTTTGAGAATTTGCGTCGGTCCTCTTAAAGCCCCGACACAAACGTTGGGTTTATGCGTCGGGTTTTTAAAAGCACTGACGCAAATACCCGATTTAAAAAATAAATTATTAACACATTTATAATAAGTTGGGTAATTTCGGACATTAGCCGAGGGAAAAAGGTAATCGGAGACTAGTGACGTCATCAGCGAGTAAATTTGTTCAAGCGATACTAGCCCTGACGTCATCAGAGACTAACTAATCTCCGACAGTCATTTTGTTCATCAGAGACTATTAGTCTCCGATAGCTTAATTTCTAGTCAGAGACTAACTAGTCTCCGACAGTTTAAATTTCTCGGTTTTGTTTTCCGAATTTGTTTTGGAGATTGTTTTCAGTTTAAATTAGAATGTTTATTTTCCTTGTTAGATTAGATATCTTAATTTGCATTACGGAATTCTTTCCATTGTAAATTATTTCTAATTAGAATTAGGTTTTCTTGATTAGGTCCTTTATACTTTCACAACTGATTTGTTTTACCTTACAAGTGATTAAATTTTTTAAACAAACTAAACAGATTGATCCTTTAGAATATATATATCACATTTTTGAATTAATCACTATAATATATGGTATTAATGAATTTCAATATGAGTAAAATATTAATTTTCTTTTAGATTATTATGTAAAATATTAATATAAATCGTATATTAAAAAAATAATAATAACTCATTTGCGTCGGTCCTCTTAAAGCCCCAACACAAATGTTGGGTTTATGCGTCAGGTTTTTAAAAGAACTGACGCAAATACCCGATTTAAAAAATAAATTATTAACACATTTATATTTAATAGTTAATTATAATATAGTATAGTACTTATATAATACAATAATGATTATCATACTACATATGCTCATGTATTTTATACATTAAAATAGAAACATTTGCCTTTTAATGTATTATATATTGGTTTATGTTTATAGTATAGCATATATATTAATATGATATATGATATATTATCATATCTATATATATATATATATCACATTTTTGAATTAATCACTATAATATATGGTATTAATGAATTTCAATATGAGTAAAATATTACTTTTTTGTTAGATTATTATGTAATATATTAATATAAAATCGTATATTAAAAAAAATAATAATAACTCATTTGCGTCGGTCCTCTTAAAGCCCCGACGCAAATGTTGGGTTTATGTGTCGGGTTTTTAAAAGTACCGATGCAAATGTGTATAACTTTTTTATTTTATATTATTATTTGATTTCGTGGTATATTTTTCATTTGCCCCTCTTTTTACCGCCTATTCATTTCCTTTGCGCGGCATAACATTTGCTTTGCCCTAAATCTTCAGAAGCTGCATACACTGCATACGAGCAGCATACATTTCCATTTCAAGTTCTTAATCGATAAAGATACATTTCCATTTTAGTTTCTGGCGAATACACTGTAATCGGCTTTGGATTTGTTACAAGTGAAATAGGTACATAATTTTTTTAAAACTAAACTGCGCGATTTACATTCTTTTTTTGTTTTTTGTTTTAATACAACATTTGTTTAAAGCCCCAAAGTGTGTCTTGTGATATATGTGTTGTATTTGTGTTTCTATATGTTCTGTTTGTGTTTCTTTTGAATGGAAGCACTACGATATACTATGTGTTTTGTTTGTGTGTCTTTTGTTTTTGTTGTTGGGATGCACTGTAATTTTTGGCAATATTTTTGCATTTTTTTATGCCGTGTTACAAATTGGTACCTTCTCATTTTCTTGATGATTGAACAATACATACTGTTAGTTGGGAATTTTTTTTTGCCTAAGTTGCTTGTTGAAGCATTCTGTACTTCACTGTTGGGATTCACTGTAATTACAGTGCACTACGAATGCATTGTAATAAATTTAATCCTAGTAAATATAATCCTATAAGATTTCCTATTGCACTGTAATTGTAAAGTTAACTCTGTAGTTTATTTTTAAATGTGATGTTTTTGACATTTTCTGATATACTTTATAGTTTACAATTATCATCGAACACCGAAGTTCGAGTGAGAGACCTACTAAAAAAACTAGAGGTCCAACATCTTGCAAAACATTGAAAGAAAAGTCCGCAAATAAACAAGTGCAGAAAGTGATTGAGTTTGATGATCTTGGTGTTCCCATTGGAACATATGTTGCTGCATTCAAATCGTACATAGGAGCACTAGTTAGAGTTCAGGTTGACATTAATATTCAGAGTTGGCAAGAATTCAGTGATGGACTAAAGGATACGATTTGGGAAGGTATTAATGTATGAATTGAAAAGAATAATTAGTTGTTTTAACATATATTGTCGTTCAAATTTTATTACAAGTTACTTATATGCATGATTTGAGTATTTTAGACTGAGTGGAATATAACGGATGATGCGAGATGGAAGGACGTATTAAAATCTGCAGGGAAAATTTGGAGAGATTTCAAGTCAAGGTTAGTCTGCCGATACTTGCGTGTAGACAAGGACCCTTGCGAGAAATATGACTTCATAACTCGAGAGCAATGGGATAAATTCATTCATGATCATCAAAGTGAAGAATTTCAGGTATATTAATTTGATATTTATATTATTATTGGTTTTCAGATAATATTATGTTGAATAGGGACTGTTTTCTCATATTATTGTTTTATTTTCTAACAGACTAAAAGTGAGAAGGCACGTGAAAACCAGAACTTTAATGAGTATCCACATTATTTGGGAAGACTTGGATATGCAGCGAAAAAATTGAAGTGGATGGTTGATGACCCTCTTGGTTCTCTACCTTCGTCCGAATCAGTTAATTCATAAATTGTATCAACTGATCGAATTGGTCGTAGTTACGATTGGATTCGGGCGAGAGTTAGAAAGAGGGATGAAGGTGAAGGTTATTATTTTCCCAAGGACGAGACTAGGGATGTTGTTCAAAAAATGGTAAGAGTATTTTGTTAATTTAAAAATATTTATATTTACAGTTATGCTTAAAATATTAATCGTTAAATTGATTTTGAAATAGGTGGAATGGAAAGACAAAGCCTTCGAAGGTTCGTGGACTCCTCACGGGCATGATGACATATTGTCACGTGCACTTGGAAAGAAGGAGCACGGCGGGCGTGTAAGAGGGGTTGGAGGAACCGTGCGCATTAAGGATGTATTCGGGACGGACAGAGGCAAGTCCTGTAAAGGCCTAATATCAATGGATGAGTTGTCTACGATAACTCAAGCAATAGAAACAAAAGTGGCCAATCGAATTGCGCAACAGTACCAATCTCAAATGTATGAAATGGACATGAAATACAAAGACCAGATTGGTACATTGCAAAGTCAGCTTGCGGGCATCTTCAATCACATGAGCCAGATGGGAATGCCTATTCCCCAACAAACTCCAACAACTCCAACAACTGACGTGATTCAAAGTAGCTCCCACTCGGTGGATCCATTCTTTGAAATAAAGGTATACTTATTGTGGCACCCCCGGAGATCCCCCGAGCCAGGCCTCGGGCACTGTCAGCAAATTGGGCGACAGTCCCCAAAATCCCCAGGCTGGAACCCCGAGCTGCACCAGAAAACTGCCACACAACAACATTACAACAACAAAGATATCAACACAGCCAAGCATTTACTACACTCATGCGAGAAATATATTCTCAGATACAATCTTACAAAATCTTAAGGTCCATATCAGTTTACAAAACCTTAAAGCTTGAAAATAAACAAGCTGCAGCGGAAACAAAAACTTTAGATGGCTCATACGGCCTTACAGCTTAAACATTCCTATATCATTCTCTCTTTCCCTTTATTAGGTGGCTCAGCCTTCATGTCATAACCTGAAACACATTTCATAACATTCCACATGAGCGTTTACGCTCAGCAAGTATATATTCATAAGCAAGAAGAATAGATAATTCAAAAACTTTAATATTCCTCGAGGTTAGGCGAAGCAATGCCAAAACCCTGTGATCATCAATAAACATATATATATATATATATATATATATATATATATATATATATATCATCTAGGGTACCCGAGTGATATCAAGGGTTAACCCTCTTTCAATAAATCATGATCCGCCCTCTGTTCATCAGACAATGCATCACCTGACCAGACTGATCATTATCTGACTTCCTTTAACGATCAAATTTCATCCCAGTTGGTCAGCCTAGTCGTTTGATCCATCCTTTGACATACGTAGTCACTTGCAGAAAGCATATGGTCTGCAAAAGATTTGATTACCGATGCCTTGCCTCGGTCTATCATTCCTTATCATCATTGGCCAGAATACCAGGCGAAAGCATTCAACAGCCCTTCAGCATTCCATATGGATATATCTTCTTGATATCATTTTCTCATTTTAAATTAGCACGATCAACAATTAAAAGCAGCGACTGTCAAACACATCAGCGTGCTCAACAGATAAAAGTTGACTACCGATGATTTTTCTATATACCCATACGGAAACTGCTAGGGTGTGCATACAAGATCAAGTCTTGCGACACCCTACATCATTTTCATCATCTTTTGGTGTGCTAGGGACTTTAAACAATTAGCAAACACCCAATAGCATATAGCTCAATAATCAACGTTATTTCACGTACGTCGAATCAATGATCGTACGTTACTTAATCATCAAAGAGATCATCATCATTAACATCATTCATTTACGTAAATCTAAATAATGATTCTATGTAATCAGTAAGAAAGAAAGTGGAATGAGTATATACTTGCCTTGGTCCTTAGCTAAATTCACTCTACTAGTTGCAAAAGGATTCTGTAAAACATCATTGTGTGTATAACATGAGAAATTCATGCTTGAAAGATGACTATGCAAAATCAGAGAATGATCATCAGGGCACGAAGTTGCCCATCAGGGGATATTTTACTCGTCAGGGGATGACCGTCAGGGGATAGTCATTAGGGGATAACTTACTCGTCAGGGGATACCTTACCCATTAGGGGATGCATGCTATCAGGGGATAATTTATCAATCAGGGGATAATTTACCCGTCAGGGGATACATCACCCTTCAGGGGATGCATGCTATCAGGGGATAATTTAGTTCATCACCAAACTCGTCGGGTGACAAGTTGTTCAGCGCCGAACTCCCCAAGTCACCGCTGAACTTCATCAGTAGATGATTTGTCCAACGCCAAACTTCTTGGTGGGTAAATGTTCAGCGCCAAACTCACTTGTTCAGCATTGAACTCGTCAGGGACTAAGAATTTTAGTCATCAGAGACTATCATACTTTGCCCACCAGAGACTAACATCATTACCTCGTCAGAGACGAACCTTAGTCTATCGGAGACTAACAAATATTTCATCAGAGACTGATGACATCATCTTAAGCCATCAGAGACTAAGGGTGACATCATCATCAGATATTAAGTTTCCTCACCAGAGACTAGCATTAACTCATCAGGGACTGATGACATCATCTTAAGCCTATCGGAGACTAAGGATGACGTCATCGGAGACTAACTTTTACTCGTCGGAGACTAACATTAACTCATCAGAGACAAATATTTTCTCGTTAGAGATTAACATTAGCTTATCATAGACTGATCATAGAACCTGTCTCTAATAAAAGGAAGTCTTCCATGATCCCAAATGATATCTAGCGATAAACATACTCAATCTAAGATATTTCATGAACATGAAATATGCAACAGAACGCAACCTTACTCTTAGGCTTTATCCTTCCTTGAAAATTTAACATGCACGGCTAATACTTTCGGATGACATGCAAAAAGAAACAATCAGAGGAGAACTAAGGATTCTTACCTCTAGATTTGACGAAAGAAAACAAAACCCGCTTGAAAGTAATCGTTCAAAAGAAAGAACTTGGAATTATATGGAGATGGTAGGTTCAAGGGAGATCTTTGGAAAAGAAAATCTTTAGAAAATAGACTGAAATGTTTCTCCGAATGAGGTATGTATAGTAGGGTAAGATTATGCTGTGAAATAAAATGATTGGTTAATCTGGACGGTAGAACGGCTACTCATCGTGATTCTTAGCAACAACATATGTAATAAGCCTACTGTCCTTCATGCACATACGCTTAATCCACTGATGACACACAAGCAGCTTACTAACCAAAATAGCATACGTAAGCACTGATGTCATCAAACTTAAGCTCTTGAGTCCTTCAGAGGACTTAACCAACAAACGCAAGCTTCTTTTAAGAACTTACAAACGGTATTGCATATATATAAACATCATTTGCTTCCCCTTGCAACCAACATCCAAACAAATATAACCCCTTTAATGGGTCCAAAAATATTTAGACATTCAAAAACATCATATAATAACTATATACATATTAATAAGAAAATAAAATAAAATAAAATGAGTGAATAAATTAGTTATAGATAAACAAATTTTCCAGGTCGTCACACTTATTTTTACTCTTTTCTATGTCTTTCAATCATAAGTTATCGTATAAGTGCCCTATATGATCCTAACTGAATTTTTTTTATATAATTAACATAGAAGCCGACTCTATGTCGTCTCTGTGTGATTGTTGAGACCAGCAAAGTGATTGTGGCTATTGGGACTGTTTTTCCAACAAATGGGTTGGGTAATGTTGTTCACGGTCACCAAATGGAGCTCAACAATGTTAGAGTATCCGTTGATGACGTTTGTCCTGAATTTCAACAAGCTCCGCTTCCCGTGCCTAAGCATGAACATACAAGAGTAGGTGACGCAGCGGGTAGCTTTGTTCAGTAGCCTAAACAACTTGTAATGTTGGGACAGGTAACAAATTTCAAATTAACATTATTAATTATAAATGATTGTTGTTAATTCATTTAACTCATGTAAATGTTATTGTTTAACTTTATATCTAATTAGGATCCCATCTTACAGGATAAGGGTAAAGAGTCTGGGTCTCCCCCCACCCAAAATAACCAAGTTCATAGTAGCAAAGGGTCGGCTACTGACATGGATCAAAACTTGACTCCAACATGTAAATACTTACATCAATTGATTATGGCGTTGCCTTCCTCGGACGACTTAATTTCAGTGCCATTAGATTATGATTCATACATTGATGCTCCGAAGGAAGTTGAAGAACTGATATACGTCGCAAGCGAAGATATCATCCAATTCTGTAAAATGGAATAGTTGAATATAAGTGTCATACAAATTTTCATGAGGTGAGACTATAACTTTCATACATTCTCATTTATCTTTTTTTTTTATACAAGTTTATTTTATAAACTAACTAATTAGTAATTTGTCTATTATATTCAAGGTACCTGAAGGAGATGACTAAAGGATCTAATGCCTTTGGATTCCTGTGTCCTCAAAAAGTGGCAAATGCAGTAAATGATCCAGATGGCGCAAGTCGATACATTGCGGATATTTTTCTAGGTTGCTGGGGATCCAAATTCATCTTAGGGTCGTACTTCCAACAGTAAGAACATAAAAATGGTGGGCTTAATTTATTCTAGCTAGCTTGTTCATTGATATAATTTAACATTGTCTCTGTTTTTGCAAAAATGTAGGGAGCATTGGATGTTGTTTCTTATATCATGTGAAAACAATGCAATATATGTGTTCGACTCATTGAAGAAGGAAAGGAATATGTCAATCAAGACAGCATTTGCAGTGTAAGTAAATTATATATTAATTTCTAAGTTATTAATATAAGTTAAACGTGTAAACTCTTTTAACATATTTATTTACTCATATATAATATATATAATTTTGTAGGGCATTTCGATCATATGTTGCTCAAGGTGGCAAGAGGAGAAATAATAAGTTGCATTGGTATACGAAAGAGGTTTAGGTAAAAAATACTTGCTAACTTATCCAAACAAAGTTGAGTTTGTTGGTTCCTCTAATATAATTTATTATTAAATTTTTAATCAACTTGACTATTTATATAGTGTTTTCAACAACAAGGAAGTGTTGAATGCGGCTACTATGTCATGAGGTACATGTATGACATCGTCAAGTTACATCAACGGGCTCCATATACAAAATGGACTCAGGTATATTGTTTTTAATTATATGCATGCAATTAACTATTTCAATCTAATAACAAAGTACCTTGTATATTGGTTTTAATTATATGCTTAATTGTTTCTTTTTTATAATATTTTACAGGGTTTGAGTGCAAAAGAGTCATATACTCAGCTTGATATAGATGAAATTAGAGACATGTTTGCAGAATTTTTTATAAGTCCTTGTATGTGACCTTTTCATATTTGAACAGTTTGTACATTTGGACAGTTTGTAAATATTCCTATTTTGAACAGTTTGTAAATTTGGATTTGTATATATTCCTGTTTTGCAAATATTGAAGTGGTTGAATTTTGTACTATTTTGGCTGGTTATGACATTGGAATGTATCCTTTTTAATGTATAGGTTGAATATTTTATTTTTAAAATGAAAATTTGAAAAAAAAAAAAAACCAATCATTTGCGTCAGTTATGGTGAAGAACCGACGCAAATGACACTATAATTGTGTCGGTTCTTTTACAAGTGCCAAGCATATTTATTAATTTATTTTTAAAATGAATTTTTATAAACCAATTAGTTGCGTCGGTTCCAGTGAATAACCGACGCAAATGACACCATAGTTGCGTCGATTCTTTTAAAAGTGCAACGCATATTTATTAATTTATTTTTAAAATGAATTTTTATAAACCAAATCATTTGTGTCGGTTCCAGTGAAGAACCGACACAAATGACACACTATTTGCGTCGTTTGTATAAAGAACCGACGCAAATAATCTTTTTTTGCGTCACGTCTTTAACCAACACATATGGTTATGCATATTTGCGTCTCCACCATATGCGTCTCTCTGTAACCGACGCAAAATACGTTAGTTAACTGACGCATATGATCAGTTTTGTACTAGTGAGGGGACATAAATTCATCTGTATATACTACTACAATAAGTCTTTATGTTCCCCCATCTGTATATACATCTTCTATAGAAACATATACCTCTCCAATTGTGCATACACAAGCTACATTCATTCCTTCACCTATCACTACTGTGGAACCAGAAACTGTACATAATTTTCTTGAACTAGACTAAGTAGCTAATCTCACAACCCATAGGAGCACTTTTAGGACAATTTTGAGTGAAGATGTGAGAATACATAGTGAACAGAGGCAAAGTCAATCCCCTGAGACGATTTTGGAAAAAGGAGAGGATAAGAGTATTGCTTTAGAAGGCAAAGAAAAAAGAGTCTTCGAGAGACGCCTTAGAAGGCACGAAAAAAGGAGAGATGGAGGGAGATAAGGATGAGATCCTTGTAAATAAAGAAAAGAGAGAAAATCTTAATACTGAAATTGTACATATTGTGTTGTTGCACCCCTGCTTATATTATCTTTGCTTAAACTTTCATTATGTGTTTAATATATAAGAATTGATGATGTAATATAGTCCTTGCTTAGACAATGTAAAAGGACTTAGAAAAATATCCAACATATTAGGTGGATATAATTTATAGTTAAGCAAGGACCTTTGATCACCATTGAAGTCTACTGATAAGCCTGCTATGAAGGATTCTGAAGACGAAGAATTTTCCAAGTATAGTCCTACTTAGAATGGAAATAAGCAAGGACTTTAGTAAGCAAGATCCTTTGCTTATCAAAGTGAAGATGTCAGAAAAGCTATCTTATTCCTTGCTTAGTCAACTTCTGAGAAACTCTTCTGAAGGGCACTAGAAGACAGAAAAACGGCTAACTTTTTGAACTAAGCAAGGACTGCTGAAAAGGTACAAGTCACATCAAGGACAGTACACTCCAACGGATCTATTTCAAATTTCCAACGGATAGATTCTTTAGAGGAGTATAAATAGAAGTCATAAATTTCATTTATGACTAACAAATGAACCAACTACTTCCTGAACAAAATTCTCTGACATCTTAAAGACTACAGCAAGACATCACAAAGCTTGAACAAGTGCTATCTATCTGCTCAACCAAGGAGCCATCTACTTGAAGATAGCAAGCAAGATTTTCTGAAATCTTCTTAGTGTCTGTGTGACAAAATTGGACTAAGTGTCCTGCTAAAGTGGTCTAAGTGACCCATTGTAAATTGGACTAAGTGTCCTCTTGCTGATTGTTCTGTGTGAACAAATTATAGTGATAGCCTTCTCAAGTAAAAGAGAAGAAGAGTGGAGTAGGATTATTCCGAACCACTATAAAAATTCTATCTCTTCTCCTGCTTATCTTTTATATTGCTTCCTTGCTTTGTTGTGCTTTGCTTTAGTCCTGCTGAACTTGTTCAACAAAGACTTACTATCTTTGCTACTTCAAGCCATTAACTTTTGATACAAAACCTAAGGGGTTCCTTGCTTAAAACAAATTCCGCTGCTAAATTCTTTGAAAATCATAAGAAACTTTTTATAAACAAGAAGATTTTTAATTCAGTAAAGTTTTCTAAGTAAGACTTAATTTTTGAAAAACACTATTCAACCCCCCCCCCCCCCCCCTTCTAGTATTTTTACCCTTTGGGACCTAACATATTGAACATGATTCCAGTTCCTCTGAAAGTGATGAAGATGACACTCCAGCAGATGATTTGATTTATACTTTAAGCAAAATCAAATGGCAAAAACTATACAGTTATTAAAACAAGAGCTTTCACGAACCACAGATCCGATTTTAACAAAAATGCTCAAATCTCAAATTATGATTGGGCAATCTGTGGATGTAGAAAATAAACAGCTCTATACACACTTTACAAATAAAATAAACAATGTACAATAAGTTGTTGACAAAGAAGCTGACAATGTTAACAAAAAGCTTGCTGAATTCTCCACCAAACTGGCCAGCATGGAGACTCTGCAACTATCAATGGCTAACACTCTTCACAAGATTCTTCAAGTCACATCCCAACTCTCAACTTCCACTAATGATGCTGTCAAAAAGGGGGAGAAATCTCCAGGGCCATCGTTAGGGATGTTGCAGAGAAGCCCTCAACTGCTCAACCATCAGGGGATGTGACTACTCCTACTCCAAAACCTAAGGATAAGGGCAAAGGCATCCTGATTGAGGAACCAAAGAAGAAATCAAATACTCAATCAGGGCTTAAGCTACTTGGAGATGCCATAAAGACAACTCAATTTCCAGCACCCGTTGAAGCTATAATTGATGGGAAAGTGGAGCTTGTCTTTCCTCAAGACAAGAAGCTTGTGGAAGTTGATGCTCTATATGCACAACAACTTCAAGAAGAGGAGGAGAGGGAAATGGCAAAGGAGAAAGAAAAAGAAGAAAAGAAGAGAAAGAGTGTCAGACCAAGATTCTCTAGGAAACCTCAGCCAAAGAAATCTCAACCTCCCAAGGGTGCATCAGGGGATCAAGACAAAGAAAAACCTAAATCCCCTGATGTCACCAAACCAGAGTCATCTGAAGCCAAGGATCAAGTACCTTCTCCTATAACTATAATGTACAGACCACCCACACTAGTTGAATCCCTGAGAGACGAAAGACGCAAGAATCTGAAATTTCTGTTCTCAATAAAAAGCATAAATGTCAGGGTCAACAACAAAAGGGAAAAGCTAATCACTGTTCAACAGAAAAGTGGGTCGCAGTTCACAGTCACTATGGACTGGTTTAGGAGAATGGATGTTGAGCAGTTGGGATTGATCCTGAATCTAATTTCAAAAACATCAGGGCTAAACAGAGACGTAAGGGGGATGATTGAGAGGCTGAGGAAAGCCATCAACGATGAAAGAAGCCTGCCCACAGCCTTGGAGAGACCTTTAAAGCTATTTTATAGATCCACTGATGAGCAAGAGAAAAGTATAAGAATTCAAGAAGTTGATGGGCTTGACCTAGAGGAAGCGATGCATGTTCTAAGCCAAATTACTTATCACAAGAATGAACATGTCATCAAGTTTAGAATCCTGCTGATACAGAGAGTGTTGAAGGAGATTAAAGAAACCAGAGCTGATGATGGGAATACAGCATCAGTAAGGAATGTGTCACTAGTAAAAGGATTCAAAGAATATCCTAACATGATCACAAACCCCATGGGTGTGGAATTCAAAAATGCAAAGGGGGAGATCATCATCTTTCACTGGTCACAACTTGCTGCTGCTAATGTGTCAGAAATTAAATCGGTCCTTGAAGCCTTGGAATCTAGCAGCAATGTCAACATTGTCAACTTCAGAAGACTTCTTCAGAGGGAGCTAGAATAACTGTTTGTAGAAAAAGAAGACAACAGACTCAAGATTCCCGATCAAAACTCAGATCAAAGGAGACAAGGCCTTGGAAGTGATTCACAACCTAGTGAATCAAATCATCCACTGCCCTTTGTTTCAGCTCAAAAGAGAAGGGGATCCTGATGTCTAAAAGTGAATATTCTTTTGTAATAGTTGTAGGAAATATTTGTACAATTATTCTTTCTGTTCATACAAATACAATAGATTAGATAGATACAATTTTATTAAACTCATGTTTGTATAAGTATAGTTTTTGGTTTTGACATCATCATCAGTACTTCATGTAAATTTATGGTTATCGAATTGATAATCATAAATAGGTGGAGATTATTAGAGATAAATAATGATGATGATGTTTAAGAGATTAAGAGTGCGTTTGAAAATACTTTAGGTATTCAATAAACCTAAGTATCTGCATATGTTTTGCATCCATTGATGCTCAATTTGGTCATCGAGGGATGAATCGCTATGCACTATACAAGTCAACAGTGAGAACTTATAAAGGAGTTGATAGTAAAGAGAAATGTTTGTTGTTACTCAAAGTCACTTAAATTATTCTGCACATCAGACATTCCAGATAAGATCAACAAAGCTTCAGGGATTAAAGACCATCAGGGGAACCCGTCAGGGGAACCCGTCAGGGGAACCCGTCAGGGGAACCCGTCAGAGGAACGCATCAGGGTATGGAAGTGATAAGCCCTCATCAGGGGGAATGTGTCAGGTCATGACAGTGACATGCTAACTTGTCAGGGGAAATCATCAGGGTATGACATTGTCAAGCTAACCCGTCAGGGGAATTGCTCAACACCACATCAGTGGAAGCCATCAGAGTATGCCTTAAGTCTTAACGTCAGGGGATCAAGAAGCACTTAGATAGATCAAGTGAAGTTTGAAGCACTGATCGAGTTCTTAAATAGGACTTGTCATCAGGGGATCCAGAAGCACTGATCAAGCTCATATCAGAGCTTGTCATTAGTGGATAGTTATGACTGCATACACTAGTCATCAGGTCCTACATGCAAATCAATGAAGCTTGTTGAAGAAACAAGAGATATAATCTGGAAAGATATTTCTTGAAGTTTGGTGGTCCAATGACAACTCTCGATCATTAAATGCACTCAAATCAGGGGATGAAAAAGAAGCAACAAAAGTAGCAGCAGTCTGACACATAGTTCCTAAAGGACATCGATGTGACACATATGCGGCTAAGTTGAAAAGAGCAGCACGTCTTAGCACGTGGGTTCATCCACTGATCTGAGACACAGGCAAAAGAGTTCTCATATAAAAGACACAAGCCAATGGATCATCCAAATTATTAAAGCACACAAAAAACACTAGAGAAGCTTTGTAATATATCTTGAGAGAAATATTTCAAAGAAAGTAAGAAGCTAGTGAGTGTGAAATTGAAGCTGTAATCATTTACAGAAATTGTAGCTAATTAATCACATTTGTGATTAATCAGATTTCCAGAAAAACCCCTAGTTTTAATATAACTATTTTAACTTGAATGTGCGTGTACTTATCTTTATTTCATTAAGTTTTTCTGATGGGATACATTTAGTCTCCTATGAGCAAACACTTAGTTTCTGATAGGATAAAATTAGTCTCTGATGGCTAATTTTATCCTTTGACACTCTAGTCTCTGATGGCTAATTTTATCCTCTAACGTGCTAGTCTCTGATGGCTAATTTTATCCTCTGACGCGTTAGTCTCTGATGGCTAATTTTATCCTGTAACGCGCTAGTCTCCGATAGGGTAATTTATCCTCTGATGGGCTAGTCTCCGATAGGGTAATTTATCCTCTAATGCTGAGAAACATCCCCTGATGCCGAGAAATGCATCCCCTGACACCGAGAAACGCATCCCCTGATGCCTAGAAACACCCCTGATGCCGAGACACCTCCCCTGATGCCGAGAAATATATGCCCTAACGCCCAAGAACATCCCCTGATGCCGAGAAATGCATCTTCTGATGCCGAGAAACATCCCCTGATGCTCAGAAACAGCCCTTGACGCTGAGAAATGCATCCCCTGACGCCGAGACATGCATCCCCTAATACCCCTATTGCAGTCTTGCCTTGCTCCACCTTTCTTAGCATCTCATCTACTCTTAAAGTCACCACAGCTCTTGTTGCGCTCCAATTCATTTTTTTCCTACTATCAGTAGTAGTGGCATAAACCTACTGGAATCCAACCAATGTTTTGTATAAGAATTACTACAAGATAAGCTTGAGGACATTTTTCTTTTCATCAAGCTCAAACACCTCGACAAGATCTTTGGATGTGTAGATTTTGATACACACTATCTTGGCATTTTGTTCATCCATCTCTATTCCTAGTCCATTAGGGACTTCGGTTATGAATTCCATTCATTTCAAAGAGGAGAAACTGTCAATCCTGCACACAAAATTAAATCCAACAAGCCTCATCCTTATTTTTATTACAGAAAGGCAAACCATAAATAAGATAAAAACCAAAATTAAGGTGTCTATAGCTGCCCTTCTTTATCATAATCATTTTGCGCAATAAAAAATGATTGTGATAAATACGTAGGCACCTCTACTTCTTGATTTCAGGACCTGCCATCATTTGCGCAGTAGAATGATTTCTAGTCACTAAAACCTGAGGAATCTCATCACGATCATTTGCGTAGTTGAATTATCGAGACTTGATCATTGTAGTATTAAACAAGTTAAGATCATTTGCATAGTTGAATGATCCAAACTATTCTCCGACAGCATTATAACAAAATCATTTACGCAGTTAAATGGTTTTGATAAATACCAAGTCAAACATTCCAATTGAAGTGGTGTTGAAATTAGTTACGTAGTAAGACAATCTCAAACACCCAAAGTAGTAAATCATGTCAAGACCATTGGCGTAGTTAAATGGTAATGACCTAATAGACAAAACAAAATCATTTACGTAGTTGAATGATCTTGCTGACTCCAGTTTTGAAAAAACTAGTTTTGAAATTGTAACAATCCCATCTGTGTAGTAAGATGGTTTTGAGACAAAATGTTGCACAGCTGCCCCAAGGTCACTTGCATAATTGAATGAACTGAGTAGGTTGCAACCACAAGATGGTATCAAAAATCATTGGTGTAATAAAATGATTACGAATACCACAATTTTGAAAATCGAATTTGAAAATGTATCAAAATCATCTGCGTAGTAAGATGACATGAACCAAAGGGGTGAAGCTGCCCAGGATCATTTGCGTAGTTGAATGACCTGAGTAGCTTACAACCAAAAGATGGTATCGAAAATCATTAGCGTAGTAAAATAATTACGACTACCACAATTTTGAAAAATCAGATTTGAGAATGTATCAAAATCATCTACGTAGTAAGATGACATGAAACAAAGGGTCGAAGCTGCCCCAGGATCATTTGCGTAGTTGAATGACCTGAGTAGCTTACAACCAAAAGATGGTATTGAAAATCATTAGCATAGTAAAATGATTATGAATACTGCAATTTTGAAAATCAGATTTGAAAATGTATCAAAATCATTTGCGTAGTAAGGTGACTTGAAACAAAGGGTCAAAACTACCTCAGGATCACTTGCGTAGTTGAACGATCTGAGTAGCTTGTGACCAAAAGATGGTATCAAAAATTCATTGGCATAGTAAAATGATTACGAATACTGCAATTTTGAAAAATCAATTTTGCAAATGTATCCAAATCATCTGCGTAGTAAGATGATTTGAAACAAAGTTGTTGTACCCAAATGCATGTAAATAATGCAAAATGAGGTATGCCATGAAATGCCTAAAATCCAATGCATGTTACCAAAATAAAAGCAATTTGATTAAGGATAATCCCTATCTGGTCTCAATTGTGTCATGACCCTCGCAGAGATCCATGGGAGTCCTTCCTCGGTTCCACCCATTTGTTGGATTTGTCCACCTAAACATAATATTTGTTGTCTAGGATGGCCGCTCCTAGCCTCCATCGAAATCAATGATTATACCTCGGTCAACGTTTTGAGGTCTCATTATTTGATCAAATCCTCTTATTCTCTCGACTTTGATTCAATCGACTTCATTCTCCTGGATATCCAAGACATCCAGTTGTTGCTCCATTTGTACTCCTCTCATATCCATTGTGAACAGGATTTCACCAATTGCTCTCTTTTTTTCTTTTTTTTTTTTTTGCACATTTTTACTTCGAATGCCCATTTCTGGGTTTTTGCTAAACCCGGTACTATCATTGTTGCACCTTCCTGCCATTTCTGGTTTTCAGTAGGTCGACAGTTTTGTATCTTGCCATGAGCCTACGTTCTTACTTGTTGTGTCCTTTTGGGTTTTCACAACGCCCCTCGAATCATGCCTTTTTTATTTTTTTTCATTGATTTTCTTTATAAGTATCGTTTCTGGAAAACATAACCAATGTCACTTCTTTATTGTATCAATCCCATCAACTTCTTGATAAAGATCCCTTATACACAAACAATTTTTGAGAATTCTAATGAATATCATGACTTTTGCTTTTAGGGAATCAAATATTCACTTATCGAGTGACATGATTTGGGAGGCATAAAACTTTTGGATTGGAAGGTTGATCTTGAGGTGATCCGTCAATTATGATTAGATTTCCCTTAATTTCTCATGGGTTTGAAAAGATGTTTCCCCGATAATGGGGAAATGATTCAAGGCATTTTGTATTTCATTTGAGACTTGGATCTCATGAGGATGTTTATTTCATAATTTGGACTGTGCCATAGTCAAGCTACCTACGTACCCCCTTGAAGGAGATCAGGTCAAAATGTAGTTCTTGTTCAATCCTTTTTTTTTTTTTTTTTGATAATAGATGTATAGGAAAGCTTTCTCATGGAGAAATCTTTTTTTGGCAGACAAAAGGGTAGAAGGCGCAAAGGTTGGGCAGATGAAGAGTAGGTGTGAAAAGGTAAAGAGACTAATTGATTCCCCAGAAACAAATATCATTTTACCCATCGTGAATATCAAATAATTTATGCATAAAATCTCTTTATCGTATCTGAGTTTATGGGTTGAAGAAAGATCTCACCATCCATTTCTTGCAAGATAAGGGCTCCTCCTAACAAGATTTTCTTTACCACGAACGGTCCTTGCCAATTTTGTGCGAATTTCCCTTTTGCTTTATCTTGGCAAGATAGAATCCTTTTGAGCACCAAATCATTCTCTTTAAAAGACCTGGGTCTGACCTTCTTGTTGTATGCCCTTGAAACCCTTTGTCTATACAATTGGCCATGATAAACAACTTGAATCCTTTTTTTCATCAATCAATGTTAAATGGTCATGTCGGACTTGGATCCAATCCACCTTAAGTAAGTTTGATTCCACCAAAACCCGTAGTGATGGGATTTCCTCTTCGATCGGAAGAACTGCCTCCATTCCATATACCAATGAATACGACGTTGCCCCAGTTGATGCCTGAACATATGTCCAATATGCTAATAATGCCAATGGTAACAAATCAGGCCATCCCCTATGGTTACCCACCATCTTCTTAATGATCTTCTTGATATTCTTATTTGCAGCTTCCACAACCCCATTCATTTTTGGGCGGTAAATGGCTGAGTTGAGGTGTTTGATGTTGAACAACTTACATAGGTGACGCATCACGTCATTGTTCAAATTTCAGGCACTGTTTGACACTATTACTTCAGGTTATCCATACCTGCATACAATATTATTTCGAACAAAAGCGCAGATTACCTACTTCGTGACTTTTGCCGAAGATGTTGCCTCCACCCACTTTGTAAAGTAGTTGATGACTACAAAAATGAAATGATGTTCATTTGATCCTTTGGGTGTGATCGGACCGATTACATCTATACCCCACATTACAAACGGCCACGGAGACACCATACAATGTAACTCAGTTGACGAAGCGTGGAGTGCATTGGCATGGACTTGGCACTGATAACATTTTCTGACATGTTCCTCACAATCTGCCTTCAGAGTGATCCACCAATGACCCGTTCTTATGATCTTTTTGGCTAACATATCACCATTCATGTGTGCCCTACAAATTCCTTCATGGACTTCTCCCATTAACTTCAATGCCTTTCCTTTTACTAGACAAACTAGTGCCCCGGCTTCTAGATTCTTCTTGTATAGTACGTCTCTATTTAGGATACAACGAATGGCCATTCGTTGTATCCTTCTTTTTTGTACCGGATCCATATCGTCAGGTAAGAATCCATCCTCCAGATAGCTCTTCATATTTTGAATCCACGTTTTTTCTGTGATGAGAATTCCCTCTTCAATTTGACAATAATATGTTGGTTTGTCCTTTAATTCAATTCCCACAGGTGGCTGAATTTTTTGGCTTAAAGCATGGATTAGAGAAACGATGGTTGTAAGGGCATCGACAAAGTCATTCCTATCCCGTGGTATGTGTTCAAATTTCATTTCTTCATAATTAACTGTAGGATATGTTGATGATATGGGAGAAGTCAAAATTCTTTTGTGACGTAGACGTTCTTTGACTGTTGGATTACCAACTCCGACCAAATGCGGTCAAATTTTTTATGCCCATTTTCACAGCCATTTGCAATCCCGTGATATATGCTTCATACTCTACTGTATTGTTGGAATTGCAGAATTGGAGTTTGGCTGCCGTTGGGTACTACTTCCCTATTATAGATACCAAAACCACTCCTGCCCCAACACCAATGGTGTTCATAGCTCCATCAAAATATAGACTCTAAAATGGGATTGGGTACTCTGTGACATGTATCAACATTAAGCTTTCATCGAGGAATCTTGCCTCTAATGGTTCTGCCTCGGTTGCCAAAGCCTCAGCCAATTGATCAATAATAGCTTGTCCCTTAACCATCGTCTAAGATACGTAGATGATATTAAACTGTTGCAATATCAGCTGCCACTTCGAGAGTCAGCAATTCAAGGTGGGTTTGTCCAATATATATCGCAGTAGATCCATCTTGGAAATCAGATAAGTTGTATGGCTGTGGAGATAATGTTGGAGACTGTTGGCTACCCACACCAAGGTGCAACAGGACTTTTCAATCGATGAATACTTCTGCTCACATTGGGAGAATCTTTTGCTCAAATAGTAGATGACCCTTTCTTTATTTTGTTCATCTTTCTGGCCCAACATGTATTTAATGGCATCTCCATTCACTGTCAGGTATAGGAATAAAGGTATTCCCGGTGTGGGAGGCACTGGCACAAGCGCTTCTAGTAACTGTTGCTTTATAGCTTTAAATGCCTTTTGACAATCTTCATTCCACCCTTTTGAAGCGTTCTTTCTTAATAACCTGAACACGGGTTCTAAGGTACTTCTCAAATGCGAGATAAATCTTCCAATGAAATTAATCCGCCCTAGAAATCCCCTGATCTCCTTTTTTGTCTTAGGAGGTGGCATCTCAACAATTGTTTTGATCTTGGCAAGATCAATCTCAATACCTCTATTGCTTACCAGGAAGCCCAACAATTTCCCGACAATAACTCTGAATGCACACTTTGCTAGGTTGAGCTTCTGGTTGTATTTCCTCAATCGATCAAACAGCTTATTCAAGTTGCACAAATGGTCTTCTTTCTTTCTGGACTTTACTATGATGTCGTCCACATACACTTTTATCTCCTTGTATATTAGATCATGTAGTATTGTCATCATTGCTTGGTTGTAGGTTGCCCCCGCATTGATTAGTCCGAACGGTAGTCTACGATAACAAAAAGTTCCCCAAGGTGTAATGAACGTAGTCTTTTCTTCCTTGGCTAATAGAATTTGGTGGTATCTCGCAAAACAACCTAAAAAATCATACATCTCATGCCCTGTTGTATTGTCGATCAGGACATGTATGAAGGTTACGGGAAAATCATCTTTCTAACTGGTTCTATTTAAACCTCGAATCCACGCATACCCTTACCTTTTCTTCGGGTTTTGGTACGGGCACTATGTTGGCTAGCCATTCTGAGTATGTAGCCACCATTATAATCCCTACTTCAAATTGCTTGACGACTTCCTCCTTTACTTTCAGGCTCCATTCGGGTTTTATCTTTCTGAGCTTCTACTTTACCGGTGAATAACCTTCTTTGATCGACAGTTTATGAGTTAACATGTTGCTGGATAATCCCACCATATCTCTACGGGACCAGGCAAACACTTCAATATTGGCTCTGAGGAATCCTGACAATTCTTCTTATTGTTCCTTTGTCATCCCTGCCCTAATTTGTACCTCCTTGGGGTCGGTCTCTGTTCCTAGATTCACTTTGATGGTTTGATCTAGATTTGGTTTGGGGACTTCTTCGGACATCCTTTTGATTTCTTCTGGAATCTCCTCGTTATCTAAAGTCTCTTCAGATTCAATCTCCATGAGTCCAGAATTCAATTCGTTGCTCTGATTATAATCATCTATTTCAATTTTTGGTGAAAATGTGACATTTTTAGCATAACAAGAGATTCCCCTATGAAGTCAAAGTATAACAATGAGTTTATAGAAATCAATCATAATTCAAGCATATAATTAAATAAAAGGCATCACAAAATTTGGCGATCCTAAAGTACTTTATTGACCACTAACTCCATTCTAGTATGTGGGTCTCCATTTTCTAAGCAAAATACGAAGTAAATAAGTTACATAAAAAAACAAATTAAAAGCAAAACAGAAATTTTCCATAACCCTTTAACACCCTAGGTATCGGGATGCCTCAATGCCATGCAATGGTTCAATGGTCCAGTTCTTCAATCCTTCTAGCTGACATGGGGCTATCACCAAGTTTACTTCATCTTCATTTCCCCCTATCAAGACAATCACTTCTTCTACTTCTGGTTCTTCAAACTAGGAGTCGTCGATAGAGTTCCAGTTGATCTTTGAAAGTTGTATGCTTAATGCCTCCTGACTACCTTCCTCTGCTCCTGCCTCATCTGGATGCAATAAATCTCCTTCCTCCTAAACGATTCCATTACTGATGAAGAATTGATTAATTGGTGGAATTTCCATGATCCCTGATTTCCGGCTCGTGATCAAGTGGTTGGCACAATCTTGATTTCAAACTTAGTTATGCAACATGTTGATAATCTTGAAAGGGGGAAATGTCACATATTAGCAAAAATGTAAAGATATGTGAGTTTATGGTGGTTAAAAGAAATGACAAATGCAATAAGGAAAAGTAGAAATAGGTAGTCTATAAACCCTGCAAGAATAAACATAAGTGAGTAGCTTATTTATCAAGTTATTCTTATAGCGTTTGCATATAGCTGTTTTGGGCTTCCTATGTTTGGCATGGAGGTTCCTGGATCATCCTTGGAGTGGATCCAAGTGGTGCTATTTCCCATCACCTTACCAAAGGAGTGGACTTCAGGGGTATGATAATCAAGACACCTTTATAAAGAGTGCGCTTGCAAAATATAGGATCACAAAATATAACTCAAACGAAAATGCAAACTGAGAAAACAAAAGTTATTTAAACACGCAGTTTCTGTTTAAGTTTCTTTCTTTTTTTACTTTTAAGAGATGATTTCGAAAAACAAAATTTTCATAAAGATTAAGTGATTCCCCAGCATAGTTGCCAGTTGTTGCGCCTGGGAAATTTTTGGAAAATATGGGGTTGAGTTGTGAGATTGCTCATTTTAAAAAGTTTCTTCAAAAACTCTTTTCCAAAAGTTCGATTTTTTATAAATGCGACGTGGTGATAAGATCATTTTTGAAAATGAGTCGCCACCTAACAAATCTGAGATAGTGTGTGTTAAAGATAAATGATGACGATGATGATGATGTTTAGAGAATAAATGTGCAACTATAAATACTCAAGGTATTCTATAGACCTTAGTATATTTGCATGAGTTTTTGCATCCACTGATGGTCGACTTAGTCATCAGGGGATGAACTACACTGCACTGGGCGAGTCATCAGTGTTTACTTAAATGGACTCGACAATGTCAAGGAATGGCTGTTGGTACTTAAAAAGATAAATATTTCGCACGACAGACATTCTAGGAAAAGCCAACAAAGTATTGATGATCAAAAGGATAAGTATTTTTAAGAGGCATCAGTAAGAAGAACCCATCAGGGAAAGCCTAAAAATACTGTATCAAGGCGATGACACCATTAGGGGGAGCCCGTCAGGTGATGACATCGTTAGGGGAACCCATCAGGCGATGACTTCGTCAGGGGAACCCATCAGGCAATGACTTCGTCAGGGGAACCCATCAGGCAATGACCTCGTCAGGGGAAGCTGTCAGGGGAACTCATCAGGGGATGACCTAGTCAGGGAAGCCGTCAAGGGATGACCTAGTTAGGGAAGCTGTCAGGGGATGACCTCGTCAGGGGAACCCATCAAGGGAAACACTCTTATGTCCAGACTTTGGCGACAGCATACCTCCCGACGAGTTTGGTGATGGCTAAATATGACTTAAGTGATAGCTTATCTTGCGATAAGTTTGGCGATAGTCATTTCTATCCACTAACGACGAGTTTGGCGATGGTTAACACTAACTTTGGCGATAGTCATGTTTATC
>CM025786.1:46460687-46485443 GCA_014636745.2 Centella asiatica | reverse complement strand
ACTAACTTTGGCGATAGTCATGTTTATCCACTGATGATGAGTTTGGCAATGAATTAACTTACCCAATGAGTTTGGCAATGACTAAGATTGCATGACAAGTTTAGCGACGACATCATAACATCAGTGGATAAATGAAGCACTAATCAAGTCTCCATCAGGGCTTGACATCGGTGGATAAAGAAGCACTAATCAAGTTACCTTCAGTAACTTGTCATCAGTGGATCCAGAAGCACTGATCAAGTCGACATCAGGGCTTGGCATCAGTGGATTGTTATAACCTAATTCACAAGTCATCAGGACTGACATGCAAATCATTGATACTTGGCATGGAAGCAAGGGGTATAACTAGAAAGATATTCCTTGAAGTTTGGTTAACCAATAACAACTCTTGAGCATTAATTACATACAGATTAAGGGATGAAAAAGAAGCAACAAAAGCCAACAGTAGTCTGACACAGCATTCCGAAAGGACCTTGACGTGACATATATGCGGCTATGTTGAAAAAGAAGCACACCCAACATGTGGGTTCACCAACTAATCTGATATACATACAAAAAGAGTTGTTATACGAAAAACCAAGTGAAGAAACAAGAAGCCACACAACAAACACTAGAAGGAAGCTTTGTAATAGATCTGTAGAGATATATTCAAAGACAAGAAGTAGCTAGTGAGTGTGGAAAAAGAAGTTGTAATTTTATTACAGAGAAGCTGTAACTCGTTACAGAATTTGTAGCTGATTAATCACGGTTGTGATTAAACAGATTTCCATAAAAACATCAAGTTTTAATATAACTATTTTAACTTGAATGCTTGTTTGTTCATTTTAATTTCAGTTAAGTTTTTCTGGTGATTGTAGCTATTCCAGCTGGTGCTAACAAGTTTTAAAAAGAGCAAAACGTATGTAGTGTTTGTATTCAACCCCTCTGCCACCTTCTACAAACACTTGAGCTTATTTTGTTCTAACAGTGTGTTAAAACACCTTTCAAGTTTTATTTAGTCTTTGGTGAGCAAACACTTAGTCTTTAATGGGATAAAATTAGTCTTTGATGGCTAATTTTATCCTCTAACGCACTAGTCTCTGATGGCTAATTTTATCCTCTGACGCACTAGTCTCCGATGGCTAATTTATCCTCTGACGCGCTAGTCTCCGATAGGGTAATTTATCCTCTGATGGGCTAGTCTCCGATAGGGTAATTTATCCTCTAATGCTGAGAAACATCCCCTAATGCCGAGAAATGCATCCCCTGACACCGAGAAATGCATCTCCTGATGCCCAGAAACATCCCTTAATGCCAAGAAACATCCCCTGATGCCCAGAAACATCCCCTGATGTCGAGACACCTCCCCTGATGCAGATAAATACATGCCCTAATGCCCAAGAACATCCCCTGATGCCGAGAAATGCATCCTCTGATGCCGAGAAACATCCCTTGATGCTCAGAAATAGCCCCTGACGCCGAGAAATGCATCCCTTGACGCCGAGAAATGCATCCCCTGACGCCGAGAAACGCATCCCCTAACGCCGAGACATGCATCCCCTGATGCCCCTACTGCAGTCTTGCCTTGCTCCACCTTTCTCAGCATCTCATCTACTCTTAAAGTCACCATAGCTCTTGTTGCACTTCCCAACCAATGATTTGTATAAGAATTACTACAAGATAAGCTTGAGGACACTTTTCTTTTCACCAAGCTCAAACACCTCGGCAAGATCTTCGGATGTGTAAATTTTGATACACGCTATCTTGGCATTTTGTTCATCCATCTTTATTCCTGGTCCATCAGGGGCTTCGGTTATGAACTCCATTCACTTCAAAGAGGAGAAACTGTCAATCCTGCACTTAACACAAAATTAAATCCAACAAGCCTCATTCCATATTTTTATTACATCAAGGCAAAACATAAATAAGATAAACACCAAAATTGAGGTGTCTACAGCTACCCCTCTTTATCAAGATCATTTTGCACAATAAAAATGATTGTGATAATTACGTAGGCACCTCTACTTCTTGATTTTGGGACCTACCATCATTTGCGCAATAGATCACTATCAGAAGATAAACTCATTAGTTAATATTGAAGATGACATATAGCTGACATCAGCAGACCACTACCAGAGTTCATCAGTAGATAAATTCTTCGTCAGAAGATAAATTTTTCATCAACAGATATATAAGATAACATATGGCTGACTGCAACAGTTCACTAAGTCAATTAGGTTTGTGAAATTAAAATAAGGAAGTTGGTCCAATAAGGAGAGATTGTGTACCAGAGATGATGCACAGAGATAACTTGAAACTAGAGTTGATGCACACAGATAACTTGAACACAAAAAGATGGCGTGACACAGAGATTATGTACCTATGAAGCTATGTTGAAATTACCAAAGAGATTCAGAGATATTTCTCATAAAGGTAATATCTTAGTTTGATGTATTTGATCGGGGAGGATCAAACACAAGTGCAAAAGATAACTTTAGGAAGATTTCGTAAAGAAGTTAATCACCAAGAATCAACGCTAAAGGGTCGATTTGATTAGGTTGCTTCAAGAATTAAATCACCCGAAAGCTAAAACAAACCAGTTGTGAAAGTTTAAAGGATTTAACCACCAACTCTCAAGATAATTGCAAGTAAAAACTCATATAAGTTTATTAATCAAAGTCTATATCTCGTTGTACATTACAAGCAACTATTTACAAGTTGAGGAAAAACCCTAATCTTAATTGAAAAGAATATTAAATTGGAAAGAAAATCTAATCTAACAAGGAAAGATAACAAACCTATTGTGAATAGGAAACAAATACATAACAAACACGGAAAAATAATAAAATACATAAAAACAAAATATCCATAACAGTCAGTGGATAATTGGCCATTAATGGGTAATTATCCCCTGAAGGGTCAAACTGGTTGTTAGAAGATAATTATCCCCTGATGGCCATAACAGTCATCAGCGGATAATTATCCACCGATGAACTACTCGATCCCCTGATGATGTCACACCAACTCCTGGTTATCCCCTGACGCGCGTATGATCATCCCCTAATTCTTGATACGACATCCCCTGACGCGAGTAGGAACATCCCCTGGCGCCAGTTCTCGGCAACCCCTGATGCCAGTGCTCGGCCAGTTCTCGTCTAAGTCATGAATGTAAGGATCTAAATCACCAATGTTGAATGTCGCATTTACTCCAAAATTCCCTGGCAACTCCAACTTGAAGGCATTATTATTGATCTTTTCAAAAATCTTGAAAGGACCCTCTAATGAAGGCATTAAATTCTAATTACATAGGTTGGGGAACCTTTCCTTCCTTAGATGCAACCAGACAAGATCACCCACCTGAAAGTCAAGTTGTTTGCGATCTTTATTGGCTAGGACCTTGTACCTTGCATTAACATTCTCAATTCTGGCCCATACACGTGCATATAACTTCATCATAGCTTGACCATTTGCTTTAGCATCCATATGGATGTATTCTCCCTTTGGAAAAGGAATTAAGTCCACTGGTATTTTGGGATTCTGACCATAGACCACTTCAAAAGGAGAATGTTTTGTGGCATAAGTAGGAGATCAATTGTATGCGAACTCTCCATGCGAGAGTTTTAATATCCCAATCCTTTGTAGTCTTGCTTACTAACCCCCTCAACAAAACTCCCAACGTTTTGTTGGTCACTTCAGTTTGTCTATCCATTTGAGGATGATGAGAAGTACTAAAACACAGTTTAGTGCCCAACAACTTCCATAGTTTCTTCCAAATATAGCTCAAAAATTTTGTGTCTCAATCACTGACAATGGTTAGTGGAACACCATGCAGTCGAACCACTTCCTTCAAGTACAAATCAGCCACTCGAGATGCATCATCAGTTTTATGACAAGCTATAAAATGCGCCATCTTGGAAAACCTATCCACCACAACCATTATTGAATCATTACCCCATTGAGTACGAGGCAATCCCACAATGAAATCTATGGACACATCTTTCCATGGAGAATATGGAACAGGCAATGGAGTATAAAGTCCTTGATGGAACGTGCTCCTTGTTCTTTGACAGGTGGCACATCTAGCAATAATGCTTGTTACACCATCTTGTATCTTTGGCCAATACAAATGCTCTTGTAATATAGCCAAGGTCTTGGTAATGCCAAAATTCCCAATTAATTCTCCTTCATGGGCTTCCCTTACCAACAATTCTCGAATCGAACAAGATGGAATACACAAACAATTCCCTTTAAACAAAAATCCATCTTGAAACACATAATTACCAGTAGTTCCTCGAGAGCATGATTCGATTATTGGTTGGAAGTCGAGGTCCAACTTGTAGTACTCCTTGATTAATTCAAAACCAAGTAGCTTTGAACTTAACATGCCCAACAATGTGTATCTTCGCTACAATGCATCAACCACCACATTGTCCTTTCTCTGCTTGTGCTTGGAAGAGAAATTAAAAGACTGTAAAAACTCAACCCACTTGGCATGATGATGGTTAAGCTTCTACTGACCATGAATATACTTCAGAGCTTCATGGTCTGAGTGCAATATAAAATGAATTGGACGCAAGTAGTGACTCCAGTGGTCAAGTGCCTTCACTATTGCATAGAACTCCTTGTCATATATAGAGTAGTTGAGTTTGGCTCCATTCAACTTCTCACTGAAGTAAGCAATAGGTCTCTTCTTCTGTATTAATACAAATCCTATTCCCACTCCACTAGCATCACACTCTACTTCGAAAGGACTTGAGAAATCTAGCAGAGGTAGGATAGGTGTGTCACACAACAATTTCTTCACCTCTTCAATAGCTCTTTGAGCAGCCTCCATCCACTCAAATTTTCCTTTCTTGATACATTCAGTTATAAGGGCCACTACACTGTTGAAATTTTTGACAAATCTTCTATAAAATAATGCAAGACCATGGAAAGATCTTACCTTTGTCATTGTAGTAGGTACTGGCCAAGACTTTATAGCTTCCACCTTTGATGGATCCACCGAGATTCCATCCCCAAAAACTATATAGCCTAGGAAAGTCATGCTAAGCACCAAGAAGTAACACTTCTCCAACTTGGCACATAGTTTTTGCTTCCTTAAGACTTCAAACACTGATCTTAAGTGTACAAAATGCTCTTCCTTGTTCTTGTTGTAGATCAGTATGTCATCCAAGTAAACAACAACAAACTTTCTCCCAATAAAGGTTTTAATACCTCATTCATCAACCTCATAAAGCTACTTGGTGCATTACTAAGACCGAAAGGCATGACCAGCCATTTATACAAACCCACCTTTGTCTTGAATGTTGTCTTCCACTCATCGTCTTCTCTCATTCTAATCTGATGGTATCCACTGCCAAGATCAATCTTGGAGAATATCACTGAGTCGTGTAACTCATCCAGTAAGTCATCCAATCTCAAAATTGGAAATCTATACTTGATGGTGACATTGTTCACTGCTTGACTGTCAATACACATCCTCCAAGTCCCATCTCTCTTTGGTACCACTATGGTTGGTACTGCACAAGGACTCATGTTTTCCTTTATATAACCCCGCTCCATAAGTTCCTCAATCTGCCTTTATATTTCTTGAGTCTCTTGAGGGTTACATCTGTAGGCTGCTTTGTTGGGTAGCGACACGTCTGGGATTAGGTCAATCTAATGCTCAATCCCACGAATAGGAGGTAATCCTGGTGGTAAGTCTTTAGGAAACACATCCCTATATTTTGTCAGCAACCCCTCTAATTCTTCAGGTGGTTTCATCGTTGTCTGCTCAACTTGGAACCCCCACAGCAATTAAGAGATAACCTAGAACCTCTTGTTCTAGCTCCTATTCGAATTGTTTCTTGTTTACAACCAAACCTTCCTTACGTGTGCTAAGAGTCAACAAAGGTTTCAGTACGATTCTCTTGCTGCCTATCTTGGCAATGTAGACATTAGTCCTACCATAAAAATTTTCAAACCTATTGCCACGGTCTTCCCAGGAAAATATGGCAAGCATCCATTGTACAGACATCACATAACACCTAGTCCTTGAATTTTCCAATCTCAAAAGAGATCAATGCCTGTTTGGTGACCTTGACTTCTCCCCCGTCACTTAGCCAATGCAACTTGTATGGTTTAGGATGAGGCATTGTAGGCCAATTAAGTTTATTAATTAACGTAGTGGAGACCACATTAGTACAGCTTCTTGTGTCAATAATCATATTGCACAGCTTGTCCTTCACTAACACTCTAGTCATGAAGATCTTGTCCCTTTGGTCAGCTTCTAAAGGAATTGGTTTTGCCTGTAATAGCCTTCTCACAATCAACTGTGAACCATGAGTCTCAAGATCCTCTTCTGAGTCTGCCTCAAAGTCATCTTCAACTTCCCTATAACCAGCGTGCTCCTCTTCTTCAAGTGTTTCTCTCTCCTTCAAAGCATAACATGCCTCAATTTCTTCGATATCATGGAGAGTCATGACCCTGTTACTAGGACAGTCTTGTTGCATGTGCCCGTAACCTTTACACTTGAAGCAAATTCTTTTATCTTCTATTGCCAATGGTGTAGAGGCCTTCCCCTTGTCCTTCTTGAACTTATCAAAGTTAGGAGTGAACTTGGGCGTAGATGGTGTCTCGTTTCTCTTTTCGTTCCTGCCTCTTTCAATTGCCTTACTCGTAAGTCAGGTATAACTAATCCCCTTGGCTTTGTCATGCTTTTCAGCTCGCATGGCTACCTTGCACACCTCTTCAAAAGACTAGTAAGGTTGTAATTCCACCCTCTCAGTAATACTATAGCTCAGGCCCGTTAAAAACTGAGCAATCTTGTGTTATGCCCTTTCTTCGAGATCACAAAGCATCGTTAACTTCTCGAACTCTATAGTGTATTCCTCTACCGATAGTGCTCCCTGTTTGAAACTTTGTAATTTCAAGAAAACATCTTGCATGTAATCTGTAGGAAGGAAACATTTCTTCATTCTGATTTTTAGATCTTCCTAAGACCCGATTCGTGTTTTACCTTATTTCCTCCTTTTGTTCTTCAAGTTCTCATACCACAAGTTAGCATAACCTGTGAATTTTAACACGGCCACCTTGAATCTCTTATGGTTATCGTAGTCTTTATAATCAAAGACTAGCTCGATACGCTGTAGTCACTCTAGGAATTTCTCAGGCTTCATGCTGCCATCAAAATCTGGGATATCCAACCTCAGGCCCTTATCATCATCCACATTTTTCTTCTGCCTCCGATTTACTGGTTTGGCCACTTCTTCTTCCTTTAAATCTGAAGTGCGAATAGATCTTGTACTTCTATTTGGACTTGTAGAAGGGTTCCTCCAATCCAGTCTTGCTAGGATCTCGTTCATCGTATCTGTCAAATCGTTTATCTGCCTATCTCAACGTAAGTTTTGTGCTTGCTCCATAGTCAACCCCCGTGGAATTTGTTCTTCTTCTCTAGCCATTGATGCAGTAGTTTGTAAATTAATACAAGAACAACTTGTCCACCAAAAGCTCTGATACCAAGATGATGTATTTGATAGGGGAGGATTAAACACAAGTGCGAAAGATAACTTTAGGAAGATTCTGTAAAGAAGTTAATCACTAAGAATCAATGCTAAAGGGTCGATTTGATTAGGTTTCTTAAAGAATTAAATCACACACAAGCTAAATCAAACCAGTTGTGAAAGTTTAAAGGATTTAACCACCAACTCTTAATATAATTGCAAGTAAAACTCACGTAAGTTTATTAATCAAAGTTTGTATCTCATTGTACATTACAAGCAGCTATTTATAAGTTGAGGAAGAACCCTAATCCTAATTGAAAAGAAAGAAAATTTAATCTAACAAGGAAAGATAACAAACTTATTGTGAATAGGAAACAAATACACAACAAAAACGGAAAAATAATAAAATACATAAAAACAAAATATTTGTAACCGTTAATGGATAAATTGGCCATCAGTGGGTAATTATCTCCTGACAGGTCAAACTGGCTGTCGAAAGATAATTAGCCCCTGATGACCATAACAATCATCAGCGGATAATTATCCACCAATGAACTACTCGATCCCCTGATGACATCACACCAACTCCTGGTTATCCCCTGATGACGTCATCCCCTAACGCGCGTATGATTATCCCCTGTTGCTAGACATAGCATCCCCTGACGCACGTAGGAACATCCCCTGATGCCAGTTCTCGACAACCCCTGATGCCATCCTCACACACCCTGACGCTAGTGCTTGGCCATTTCTCGATTATGTCACGAAGTTTGCTTAACTCCATATTTAAGCAAAGTAACACCAGAATTACAAGTATTCCCCAACCATTGTCCTGCATAAGCATCAATAAAAAATAAATCTAAAGTTACATCATTCAATGCAAGATTTACCATTCTATCCAAAGCTACATCCGCTTGTTCAACGTTCAATGACTCAAATGGATCATAGTTGTTCACCATGAACACTTGAAGAAGGAAGTTCTGTCTATATATAGAGATACATAGCAGTGAACAAGAAGCACAACTAAGAAACACATCTGAGAACATCTAAGCTCATCATCTCAACATCTCAAAACACATCAAAAATAAAGTATAACAACTATAATTGATTTATAGAGAGAGAAAGAGAGCAGTTGTATCATTTCATACAGAGCAGCATGTTAAGTATAATTATGTTGATGATGATATAAGTATTATTTAATAATTGTGCACTTATAAATACTCAAGGTATGTTATAAGCCTTATTATATTTCCACAAATAAGCATCCACTGATGGATAACTTAATCCGTCAGGGGAAAGCCTTAACTGCACTAGGCAAGTCATCAGGGGATATCTCAAGGACTTGTTAATGTCAGGGTATGTCTGGTTGTACTTAATGTTCAAGTATTCTACATATCAAACATTCAAGAAAAGGCCAAAAATAGTATCAATGATTAAAAATGTAAGTATTTGAAAAGACATCAGTGGATAAACTCGTTAGGGGATACTATCAGGGGATATCGTCAGTGGATAAATCCATCAACTTGACTTTCAGGGAATACCATCAGGGAATAGCTTGACTATTAGGGGATACCATCAGGGCATACCGTCAGCAGTTGAGTATATCAAGGGATAACCTGAGCACTACATTAACGGATGACATCAATGGATAACATTAGGTTTTAACATTAGGGAATCAAGAAGCACTGATCTAACTCTACATTAGAGATTATCATCAGTGGATAGTGAAACACTGATCAAGTCTACATCAGAGCTTGTCATCAGGGGATCTAGAAGCACTGATTAAGTCAGCATCAGGGGATAGTTAAGACCTAATCCACATGTCATCAGGGCTTACAAGCTATACACTAATACTTGGCAAAGAAGCAAGGGGTATAACTGGGAAGATATTCCTTGAAATCTGGTGGTCCAATAACAACCATTACACCAAAAACGCATAGAGAACAGGGACTAAAATAGAAGCAACAATAGCCAATAACGATCTGACACATGTATTTCCAAAAGGACAATGACAGGATATACTGCGGCTAGGTTGAAAATGAATTATGGCAAGCATGTGGGTTCTACCTCTTGTTTCCTATATATGGAAGAGTTGTTACACGCTACCACTAATAAATGTGAGAGAAAAATAAAAGATATCAAAACTTGTACAAATATCTCATCATCTACACACATTATAGAGAAGTTTTGTAATAGTTCTTGAGAGAAATATTCAGAAAGAAATAGTAGGTAGTGTGTGAAACGAGAAGCTGTATTCATTTACAAATTTGTAGTTGTTTATTCACTTTGTGATTATATAGATTCCCAGAAAACCCAAGTTATAATACAACTATTTTAACTTGAATATTTGTGTATTCATTTTAAATATCAGTAAGATTTTTTTGAATATTGCAACTATTCTAGTTATAAAGCAAAAAAGTTATAGTTTTGTATTCCACCCCCCCCCCCCCCCCCCCCCCCTTACAAACACGTTAGTTTATTTTGTTCTAACAATTGGTATCAGAGCTAACTAGAAAATTACACTTGCTAGAAGATCTTTATCAATGCCTAACAAAGCTGGAAATAGTAAGGTTCCCATGTTGAAAAATGGAAAGTACTTCTTCTGGAGAGAATGAATGATAGTTCATCTCAGATCTATTGATGATGAATATTTACAAGTTTTAAAAGAAGGTCCTCACATATCTAAGAAGCTCATTCCTCAAGAGGTAGTGAATGGAGTCAATGTCCCTGAACGTCTAGTCCCAAAGACTACTGATGAAATGACTATAAAGGAAAGAAAGAAAGTAAAGAAGGATCTAAAACTAACAGGTATCCTTTATGATGGCTTAGATGATGACATGCTCAATAGCATCATGAATCTCACCACAACTAAGTCAATATGGAATACCATCCAAATCCTATGTGATGGTACGGAGGATGTAAAGAAAAACAAACTATAACTGTTAACACAACAATACGAGTGGGTCACAATGAAATCTAGTGATATTTGACAGATTTAACATGTTGGTAAATAACCTGAAAATGTATGGGAAGACTTATGCCAACAAGGACATGAATAGAAAATTCATGAAGGCATTTCTCATATCATGGGATCTAAAGACAACAACCATAAGGGAATCTAAGGACATAAATCTCCTAGACTTGGATAGGCATTATGGTACCCTAAAGACATATGAACTGAAGGTTCAACAGAGATTTGAAATGTCAAGGGATACCAGGAAGCTTAAATTTGTAGCCTTGATGGCTAGCAAGAAGAACAAAATAGAAGCAGCACAAAGTGTCTTAATGAAGCAACATCTAGGAGATGCTGAAGAAAGTGAAGAGGAAAGTGAATGTGAAGAAGTTAGCTCAAAGGGGATTGAGTACACTCCTAAAGAGCTAGAGGATATGGATGAAACAATGGTCTTCCTTACAATGAAACCAAGTAGCGCAAACAACTTTATTGATAAACCAAGAATAAAGTGCTACAAGTGTAGTGAAATGGGACACTTTGCAAACGAGTATCGCAAGGCCAACCACGAAGGTGAACCCAAAGGAAAAGAAGTTGTCGTGGATTACAAGAAGAAATATTTTGACCTTCTTAATGCTAACAAGAAGGGCAAGGCATATATTGTTGAGGGAAAGGATTAGGATGAATTAAATAAAGAAGAAGCTGAGGAATATGTCAATCTAGCCTTGATGGCCTCATTCACTAATAGTAGCAGCTCACAGGTTAGTCTCGAGATTTCTCCTAACATGTCTAAAAATAATTGTTTTAAAACTGTTAAGGAAATGACCTGTGAGAACAGAGACCTCTATGACACCTTAAGGAGTGTTATAGCTGCGACTGAGAGAGTACAAAAAATCAATGAGTAACTAACTGCTAGAAACACTCTTTTAGAATTAGAACTTACTAGGCTTAAGAATCTAGAAAAATAACTCTACAAGACTAGGAACCTCCTTGACTATACCATAAAGAGAGAATAGTGTACCTCCAAAAAGCTAAAAGAAGATGAAGATGTCATAAGAAAATGGATTGAGTCTAGCAAGAAACTAGAGGATCAATTAAAATGTAGAAAATCTAATCCTAAATCTGGTTTAGGCTATGAGGAGACTCAGGTGAGGCAATATTCAATTGAGATTGAAAATGTTGTTAGCTTTGGTAAAAGGCCTGTGCAACCTGCCAAGTTTGTAAAGGCAGTAACCAAGCTAGAGAAAGGAAATTTCTTCGCTAAGAGTGTAGCTTCCATAAGTGATGGAAATCGCAAGACGCCTATTCTTGCCAAAGCACCCAAAGTCCCCACCAAGAAGGAGCTTGACTGTGCATCAGGTCTTAGAAGCCTTCAAGGGATAAAGGCCTATCAGGGGATAAGAAAAAGAATAGGAATGGAAAGTTAGGAGTGAACAAAATCAATAACTATGCTCCTAATTCTGAAGTCTTTATAAAAGTGTGCTGCAACTGTGGCAATTTTAACTATTTATCTTTTCAATGCAAGGAAAACCCACAGATATTAACTGTCACAATATTATATGTTGATGATTTACCTAAGTCAACTTTTGTTCATACATGCACCCATAAGGATAAAGAAAATAAAGTAGTTGATAAATCTAAAATATTTTGTGAAGCTCCTAAAGAGGAAAAAGTGTGTGAGTTGCCTAAACCAAAAGTGAAAATTAATGAAAAGGCTATTATACCAAAAATTGTGACTAAACCTAGAGGACCCAAATCTACTTGGGTACCAAAAACAAATTAAATGTTCTTTGTGTGTAGGGAAATGTCAAAAGCAAGCAAGTTTGGTTTTTAGACAGTGGATGCTCAAGACACGTGACAGGAAATAAAGCCCTGCTCACAGAGTTCACTGAGAAGGTTGGTCTAGTAATATCATTTGGTGATAACAACAAAGGATTAACACTAGGTTATGGAAATGTAGAAAATGGGAATGTCTCATTTGAAGAAGTAGCACTAGTTGATGGGCTAAAGCATAATCTATTGAGCATAAGTCAACTATGTCACAAAGGATTCATCATTTTTTTTCAAAAGTGATATGTGCTTAATCTTTGAAGAAGATGATGGGAAACTGGTTTTGTCAGGGGTTAGGAAAGGAGATCTTTATGTTGCTGATTTTGGCTCAGCAAATGGAACCTCATGTTTTTTTAGCAAAACAACCCCTGATGAAAGCATATTATGGCACAAAAAGCTCTCTCACTTAAACTATAAGACCATCAATGATTTGGTGAAGAGAGAATTGGTGACTGAACTACCTCAAATAAAATTTACTCAAGAGGGTTTATGCCAAGCCTGCGAACAA
This sequence comes from Centella asiatica, assembly GCA_014636745.2. Lineage (NCBI taxonomy): Eukaryota > Viridiplantae > Streptophyta > Magnoliopsida > Apiales > Apiaceae > Centella > Centella asiatica. The sequence goes on along the minus strand of CM025786.1, from coordinate 46,472,698 downwards.
GGAAAGCAAAGGAGTTCATCCTTTGTCAGCAAAGAAGCACAATGATCAAATATCCAATTCAAATGCTACATATGGATTTGTTTGGTCTTGTCAATATAATGTCAGTATCAAAGAAGAGATTTGCATTTGTCATTGTGGATAACTACACCAGATACACTTGGGTCAAGTTCCAACATGCTAAATTAGAGGTGTCTCAACAAGTCATTGACCATGTAAAGAAAGTTGAAACTGAATTTGGGTCAATGGTTAAGATTTTGAGGACTAATAATGGAACTGAATTCAAGAATAAAGTTGTTGATGGGTTTTGTGTGGAGAAATGCATCAATCATACATTCTTTGCTCCAAGAACTCCTCAATAGAATGGTGTAGTGAAAAGTAAGAATAGAACCCTGATAAAAACTGCTAGAACAATGTCAGCAGAGGCCAAAATTCCTACCTATTTTTGGGCTGAAACAATATCCACTACTTGCTTCACTCATAATAGGTCTTTGATCAATAAGGCTCACAACAAGACACCATATGAGTTGATGACAGGGAGGAAGTCAAACATCAAGTTCCTACATATTTTTAGTTGCAAATGCTTCATAATGAGGAACCTTGGTGAAAACTTAGGAAAATTTGACTCAAAGGCTAATGAAGCAATTTTCCTAGGTTATTCCTTGACATCCAAAGCCTACGTGATTTACAAGAAAAGGCTTCAGGTTGTGATGTAGTATATAAATGTAGCTTTTGATGATCAAGAAATATCCGACCTTGAAGACCCTGGTTTTCATAAAGAGCTCAGATTTGAAAATGAAGATGATTTTGATTATCAAGAGATAGAAACTGATGTGTGCAATCAAATGGAGAATCTAAACATCCCTGATGTCAATCCAAGCAACCAATAAGCCTCTTTAGTGGATAGAGTTAATCACTTGGACAACAAATCAAGGAATACTCTATCAGGGGATAATCCATCAAGGAATGCACCATCAAGGGATAACTTTTACCTTGATATGAGCACAAATTTATGGGGAGTTTTCTCATAAGTTAGTAGCATAGACTTAAGGGGAGGAAATAAAGATCATGAAACTTTACCCAGACTCCCCCCTAAGCCCAAAGGGTCTAGGAGCCATACAATAGAATTGATCATTGGTGATCCTAACCAAGTGCAAACCAGAAGAGCTGCATCTAGTGAATGCCTATATGTTTGTTTTCTTTCTCAAAATGAACCAAAAAAATTTGAAGAAGTCGTGCAAAATGATGATTGGATCATGACAATATAGGAAGAGTTAAATCAATTTGAGAGAAATCAAGTATGGACGCTAGTGCCTAAGCCTAAAGATAGAACTATCATTAGCATCAAGTGGGTATTCAAGAACAAGATGGACGAAGCTGGCATTATCATCAGAAACAAGGCAAGACTGGTGGCAAAGGGATATCTACAAGAAGAAGTGATTGACTTTGATGAGACCTTTGTACCAGTGGTCAGGCTTGAGGCTATAAGAATTTTTTTAGCCTATGCAGCACATTCAAACTTCAAAGTTTATCAAATGGATGTGAAAAGTGTTTTTCTCAATGGGAAATTAGAACAGGAGGTGTATGTCCAACAACATCTAGGATTTGAAAGTTCTAAGTTCCCAAATCATATCTTTAAACTAGAGAAAGCACTTTATGGATTGAAACAAGCTCCTAGAGCTTGGTATGACACACTGACTAAGTTTTTGGTGGAAAACAAATTTATAAGAGGTATCATTGACAAAACATTGTTCTTCAAAAAACACCAAGGTCATCTTATCTTGGTACAAATTTATGTTGATGATATCATTTTTGGATCCACTAATACTAAGTTATGTGAAAAGTTCTCCAAGCTCATGCAAAACAAATATGAAATGAGCATGATGGGTGAACTATCTTATTTCTTGGGACTTCAAGTTAAAAAAGCCACTGATGGGATTTATATTCATTAGTCAAAATATGCCAAAGAATTTCTTAAGACATTTGACATGGAGGACTCAAAAGTAACAAAGATACCAATGGCCACAACAACAAGATTGGCCCTAATAAGAATGGAAAGAAAGTTAATCTAAAGACTCATAGGGGAATGATTGGTTCACTATTATACTTGACTGCAAGTACGCCTGATATTATGTTTGCAACATGTCTTTGTGCAAGATATCAAGTTGACCCAAAGGAGTCCCATCTCATTGAAGTGAAAAGAATCTTGAGGTACATCAAGGAGACTACAGAGTTAGGGCTTTGGTATCCTAAGGAGTGTGGTTTTGAATTGATTGGATATCCTGATGCTGATTTTGGGGGATACAAAATTGACAGAAAGAGTACCACAGAGAGCTGTCAATTTCTAGGAGGAAGGCTTGTATCTTGGTTCAACTAAAAGCAGCATTCAATTTCAACATCTACTGTTGAGGTTGAATATATTGCAGTTGGAAGTTGTTGTGCACAAATCTTATGGATGAGAAATAAGTTAATGGACTATGGCCTGACATACAAAAAATTTCCAATTATGTGTGACAACACAAGTGCCATAGTCATTATTGAGAATCCTATGCAACATTTCAGAACCAAGCATATAGAAATCAGATATCACTTTATCAGAGAACATGTCATGAATGAGGCTATTGAGCTACACTTTGTACCAACACACAAGCAGCTGGCAGATATCTTCACCAAAGCTCTAGATAAAACTACCTTCAACAATCTGGTGGGAGACCTAGATATGGTGAATTATGCAAAGTAAAGATTATGCCAGACAAGGTGCTAGAGTAGTTCAATGATCATGTGCTTATGTACTGGTATCTCTAACTTCTCAAATCATTCCTTGATAATGAAATATTTGTGTGCTTATATGTTTTAATTTTAATAATAAAAAAAAAACTTGGTCAAGGGTAATGGTTGCAGTTGTGCTCATCGAGGGATATTCATTTATCCCTGATAACACTGCATCAGGGGATAGTTACTCTACTTTGATAACATAGCATTACAAATAATAACTAACCCCCTGATGACGAGGCATTAGGGAATAATAACTAACCTGTGATGATGTGGCATCATGGTCTTTTGAAAAAGCTATTTATATACAATTTCTCTTTCTCTAACGACACACCAAATGTTTAATCTCTTTTGCTGACAACTGCTCAAGATTTCCTCTCTGTCAGAGACCCTAAACTCTCGACTAAAGCAATGGCACCCAAATCTTCATCTCAAGAATTATCAAATGGACTCATTGTTATATAAACCAATTTTATGAGGTTTTCAACAGTCGACGAAGTTGATGCGTGTTACAGGCCAGTAATCCAGTATCTGTTTAAATCTACAAATCAAAAAGTGATATTTATAGAGCCAACAATATACGTAGAAGTAATTTCAGACTTATGGAGAAGTGCTAAACTCATATACTCCTCCTCCAACAGACTTATGAAAGTTCCCTCAAACTCAGGGTTATTAAACTTCTTAGTTAAACTAGGCTATAGGACCAATAACCCTCAAGATCTTATGTTTAAGGACTTGAAACATATTAATATCAATAGAGAACTGTCTTATCTCTTTGACACAATTACTAAAGTTTTTTAAGGTAAATCTAGCAATTTTGCAGTCATCACTTCACTCACTCTGAAGATAGCTTATGTCATACTCAAAAATTTTAAAATAAATATAGGCAAACTAATTTTTGATGACTTAGTAACAAAATTAGGAGAGAAAACCTCTACGAAATCAGAGGTTTATTATGTGAGATTTCTTATGTTGCTCATTAATGCTCAATTGCCTAACATCTCTATTGAGAATATTGATATGACAATCCAGTGCTTCAAGCAGACCAAAAGATTGTTCATTGAAATCAACAAGAAGGAATACATAGACAAGCCATTTGTGCTTCCAAAACATATGGCACAGATAAACACTATAACATAATCCTCTTCTCAACCTCTTATTTCTTCTACTTCAACTATAATGGCTAAGACATCTACCACTTCTTAACCTACCCAAGTAGTACTACTCTCTTCTGAACAACAACTCTCAATAGCCCAACCCTTAGTCTCCCAAAAGACTAAGGGTACTAAAAGAAAATCCTTAGAAGTAACCACAACAACTGAGGGGGAGCAAGGAGAGAGAGTTGTTAGCTTAAAGGATAAGAAGAAGAACAACAACAAGAACAAGAAGAAAGCCAAGAGAGATGACCCCAAACCAAGCCAAACAGTATCCTCCTAAAAAGATACTGACCTTAATAAGGAAATAACCACATCTCTAGTTGTCTTCTCTCAAAAAGGTTCAGCTATTGAACATAGTCCCCAACCAAGGATAGAGGTGAGTGAGGCACATACACAGACCACTGACCTTGATGAAACAATCATCAAGGCTTGTAGATATCAAACACAGTGAGTACACTTGCAGATATTCTACAAAGTTGCTGATGGGCAAGAAAAGCACATTAGACACAAAGACGTTGATAAGCTTGACCTTGAGGAGGCAATACATGTTCTAAGCTAAATTGTTTATCACAAGAACAAACATGTCATCAAGTTTAAAGTTATGCTTGTCAGGAAGGTATTGAAGGAGATTAAAGAGACCAAAGCTAATGATGGGATCTCAGTAGTTGTAAGGGATGTTCCCCCATTAAACGATTCAAAGAATATCCAAAGATGATCACAAACCCCATGGTTGTTGAGTTCAAGAATTCCAAAAGGGAGATTGTCACATTTTACTGGTCCCAACTTGCTATAGCCAACTTGAAAGAGATTGGATCTGTCCTTGAACCTTTGAAACACAACAAAAATGTCCACATTGTCAATTTCAGAAGATTGCTACAAAAGGTGCTTGAGACATTAAAGCCTGGTGGTGAAGATAAAAGACTCAGGATTTTGGACCAAAGTCTTGACTAAAGTAAACAAGGCCCTGGAAGTGACTCTCAACTGATTGAATCAAGTCATCCATTTCCCTTTGTTACTACTCAACAAAAGAAGGATCCTAAAGTCTAAGTGTTAAACACTTGTATCAACTGTGTAAACACTTGTATATAGTTATTGTTTCTATTTGTACAAATACACATAGATTAATGCAATTGCATTTCTCATTCTATATTCTTTATAGTTTTGGTTTTGACATCAACATTAGTAAAAAAAATTAAATTTATGGTTATCTAATTGATAATCATAAATAGAGGGAGATTATAAGGTATAACGATGTTGATGATGACATAAGTATTATTTAATAATTGTGCACTTATAAATACTCAAGGTATGTTATAAGCCTTAGTATATTTGCACAAATAAGCATCCACTGATAGACAACTTAGTCCGTCAAGGGATAGCCTTAACTGCACTGGGCAAGCCATTAGGGGATATCTCAAGGACATGTTAGTGTCAGGGAATGTCTAGTTGTACTTAATGTTCAAGTATTCTGCACATCAGGCATTCAAGAAAATGCCAAAAATAGTATCAGTGATTAAAGACGTAAGTATTTGAAAAGACATCAGTAGATAAACCCGTAAGGGGATACTGTCAGGGATGGCTTAAATACTACGTTAAGGGATGTCGTTAGTGGATAAATCTATCTAGGGATACTGTCAGGGGCTGTCATCAGTGGGTAACTTGATTGTCAGGGAATACCACCAGTGGATAACTTGACTATCAGGGAACAGCTTCACCGTTAGGGCATATCGTTAGCAGTCAAGTCTGTCAGGGGATAACCTAAACACTGCATCAATGGATGATATCAGTGGATAGCATTAGGTTTTAACATCATGGGATCAAAAAGCACTGATCTAACTCTACATCAGAGATTAGTATCAATGGATAGTGAAGCACTGATCAAGTCTACATCAGGGCTTGTCATCAGGGGATCCAAAAGCACTGATCAAATCAATATCAGGGTTTGACATAAGGGAATAGTTAAGACATAATCCACATGTCATCAGGGCTTACAAGATATATAGTAATACTTGGCAAAGAAGTAAAAGGGTATATCTAGGAAGATATTCCTTGAAAATTGATGGTCCAATAACAACTTTTACACCAGAAACGCATAGAGATTAGAGTAGAATCAACAAAAGCCAATAGCATTCTGACACATATATTTCCAAAATGACAATGACAGGACATATTACGGCTACGTTGAAAAAGAAGCATGACATGAACATGAGTTCAATCTTTGTTTTCTTATATATGGAATAGTTGTTACACGCTACCACTAATGGATATGAGAGATAAATAAAAGATATCAAAACTCTTAGAAATATCTCAATCATCTATACACATTAGAGAGAAGCTTTGTAATAGTTTTTGAGAGAAATATTCAGAGACAAATAGTAGCTAGTGTGTGAAACGAGAAGCTGTGTTCATTTATAGATTTATAGTTGTTTAATCACTTTGTGATTATACAGATTCCCAGAAAAACTCAAGTTATAATACAACTATTTTAACTTGAATCTTTGTGTATTCATTTTAAATATCAGTAAGGTTTTTCTTAACATAACAACTATTCTAGTTTATGCTTGTTGAATACAAGTTATATGAATTCTTGTTCTTTAAAGTAATATCACTTGCGAAATAAAAAGAACAAGACAATTTTATAAACAACTACTTTTATTGATTAACAATTGATTACAAATTCTAACAATCACAGAGCGATTGTCAGCTTCAATTTTCTGTACTACATATATACAAATCAATAGAATTATACAAGTTCTTGTATCTCTGTGAATTCAATTACAGCTCTTGATTCCGAAATTAAAATTCCAACTTCTAATCCTATTCGATAATATATTTCTCTATACAATCTGAATAGTAGTTCTAATACAATAGAAACACCTCCGGTATATTTCTTAACCAGCTTCGTATTCAACGCAACTTCTTTGTCTGTGTCGAAATAAACTTCTAGTTGAATTAGAATTATGTACTGCATTAGAGAATAATCTTCACTTTAGTCTCATATAACTTCAACAATAGTCTCTGGTAGAGTAAAGCTTAGTCTCCAACAAACTTAGCTTAGTCTCTGATAGGCTTCGACTTTAGTCTCCTATAGGCTTAGACTTTAGTCTCCGATAGGCTTATCCTTAGTCTCCGACATGCTTGACTAACTTCAATAAATCTTCAGTCTCTAGTAGTTAGTCCCTGATAGACTAAACATAATCTCTGACTTTGTTGAATTCTCAAATGCAGTTCTGGTAGTCTTTTATAATACAATTTATTTAATCTCTTATAAAAATATATATTACAAAAAACTCAGAGAGCAAACTACCAGCTACAAAAATTCAATTGCTTTAAACTAGCACTAACTGTATATTTTCATTTCTAGGTATTGTAAGTACAATCATCATCAAATGTTACACAACCTAGTAATCTCCCCCTATTTATGATTAGCAAGGTGATAAATATAAATCAAGGTTGATGATGATGTCAAAACTCAAAATTACATGAATTACTCAGAAAAAAAAAATTTAAAAGTGTATTAATTACAAATGTATCTGAACTAAGATCTTTGATCTTAAAATTCAGCTTCATCTAGACTCAGGTTTAAATCCTTTAAGTCTGGCTTCTTATTCCAAAAAATAAACTTCAACTTTCTTCAACCTTTTTTCTTCCATTGGTCCTTCATCTTAATTTCCTTAACTTTTCCTTCTAGCAGCTTTCTGAACTTGATCTCATATTTATCAATAGAATTCTCGAGTAAAGAAATAAATCCTTCAAGTCCACCTAAGCTTTCCTTGTTGATCTATTTATCATAGTCAAAGAATACTATGTCTCCATGAAAATTCTCCTAAAGTAATCCAAAAAGAAATGCTTGGATTTGTGGTAGCTTGAAAAACTTCTCCATTTCTTTAAACTCATTTTAGATTTGACTTCTGAAATCTAAATTGAGTTGAGAATTCTCTCTAATAACAGTCAGCAACCATTTCAGATCATTGAATAACCTCATTTCTAAGCTTGGTTTATTTAGACACAAAGTTGTTAGGAATTATAGTATTTGATGATGATGTATAAACACTTAGAATTGTTAGGAATTATAATTGTACAAGTACCCGCAGTAGTGTTCTATCAGTGACTACCATCAGAGTCTGCAGGTACACGTCACAGACTACAAAGACTGCATTTGAAGAGTTCAACAAAAGTCAAAATTAGTCGAGCAAAATTAGTTCATCGGAGACTAAGTGTTTTGTTCATCGGAGGCTAAGTTTTTGTTCATCAGAGACTAAGTTTTTGTTCATCGGAGACTAAGTCTTTTAGAGACTAAGTATTTTCTCATCGAAGACTAATGTTGAAGCTACCAGAGACTAAGGCAAAAATACTTCAATGCATTAAAGTAGCCTTGAGAAGATTTGACCGTCGCCAAAGTTATTTGGCTAACGCCAAACTCAACATTACTCAACGCCAAAGTCATTTTGACTGTCGCCAAAGTCATTTGCCTATCGCCAAAGTCGTCGAGCAAATCAAACAACAGCGCCAAACTCAAAATGACTATCACCAAAGTTGTCAGGTAAATCAACAACATCACCAAACTCAAAATGACTATCGTCAAAGTCATTGAGAAAATTTCTATCACTGAAGAATTAGTGCTCGAGCATCAGGGGAAGAATATCCACTAATGAACAAAACAACGCATCAGGGGATGAATATCCACTAATGAACAAAATAGCTCATTAGAGGATAAATATCCACTGATGAACATAGACTATCCATCAGGGGATAAAATAATCAGAGACTAAAAATGACATCTGGGATGACACATGACTGAGTTCACAAATTCACTAACTTAAGATTAAAGGCGGTGGAATTAAAATATAGATGGTTGTCCAATAAGGAGAGATTGGCTACCAAAGAAGCTTCAAGGAGATAAGTTATACACTGCAGGTGTGAATGCTGATAAAGTAAAAAAAATGGAGATAAGTCATACTTATACACTAGCATGTGTATATAGCTGCTGGTGTGAAAACAGCAGAGATAACTTATAGAAACTTGAAGGAGGAAAAAGTGGAAGCTGGTCCAATCAAAAACCAAAAAGCTCGTAGAGATAAGTTATTCACTACAGAGGTAACTTATCATGGGAACTCCAAGAGGAAAAGAGGGAGCTGGTGTGCTGATACACCAGAGATGTTACATAACAGGTTGGCGTGCAAGGAAGGTCATGCAAAAAGAAGAAGTTATGTGACAGAACTGCAATTACCAAAGAATATCAGAGATATTTTGGGAGGCAACTTACTATGGAAGCTTGGAGAACAAGGAAGCTATGTATATAAATAGAGACATAGACCATCTAAGATAATACACTTGAGACATATAACAAGATATCACTGAGATACACAAAAACACTAGTATACATATTATCTCAGATCATATCGCAACTGTAATAAACTTACAAAGAGAGAAAGAAGCAAGTTTTCATAAACTTAAGAAAAGCTAGAAATCATATTCTAGAGTGCAGCTGTTATTTTCAACAGAGTTGTTAGAAGCTGGTCATTCACACCAGTGAGCTTTTGTAATATTTCATTGATTTATAAAAGTACAAAAACATTTATGATATATTATATTCTTTCAATTCCACAACTTTTAATACAATATATTCACTAAACTCACAAAGTTCGAAAGAATTTTGTGGTTAGTATTCAACCCCCCCCCCCCCTACAAACCATCTTGTGGGACAAACAAGAGTCTCTCTATATTTTTAAATGACTTTGAGGTATTCCTTGTCATTTTCATCCTGTGTAGTATTAATGACTTAAATACTTTTCTTGAAAGCTTTCTTGATCTCAGACGTGTTGGCCATTCTAATCCTAGATATTCTATTACTTGGGACTAGTTTGGATGCCAATGTTTCAAATACAGTTACCAAAGAAGTTTCTGAATCTTTCTGAGGTTCATTTATCATTGATCTCCTTCTTGCTTTCTTTTCAGCTTGCTCAATTTGTTTATTCTTTTTCCTTGTTACCGCAGACTTTTGAGCTCTAGACTTCTTTTCTACTGCTTTCTTCTTGTCTTCTCCTGCCTCCCTTTCTGCAACCATTTCCTCTTCCCTTTAAAGTTTCTGAGCATATAGTGCACTAGCTGCAACTAATTTCTGCTCTTAAGGATAAACTAACTCCACTTTCCCATCAACTATTAACTCCACTGGAGTGGGAAAGTAAGCAGTTTGCATGGCATCACCCAATAGTTTTGACTGTCCTGGTTGAGTAGCAGTCTTTTTCTTTTAAGTTTCCTCAACCAGAATGTCTTTGCCTTTATCTTTTTTAATTGGGGCTTCTATAGAAGGAGCTTCCATATCAGCTTGAATACTAGACTTGATGAATGCATCAATGTCCTTATTTGTTTGTTGAATTCTAGTAAGCTCAGCTAGCAACCTAGCTAAGATTGTGTGACGACCCCATAATCCCATACCGGACTAGGGCATCATCATAAGAAGGTAAAGATAACCATTCATCCATTCCCAAATAAATACTGAATAAAAACAGCATTTAAGAGTTATTACAACCCAAGAATTAAGTAATTACAGCGGAAGCTATTACATCATTTCCTAATAACAAAATAAATCTCATCGACTCTTCAAACGTCTTCCTTCTTTCCTTCATTCATTCCTTTCTTTCCTTCATCAGTTCTATCAAAAGGATAAACACTTAGTAGCTTATCATCTTTGCTTTCCCCTTATCAGAGGGTTCAGCTTTAGCTTTCTGTCCTGCAAATCATTAACATTCAACATGGGTGAGCGTTTTACGCCCAGCAAGTATATACACGTAGAGGCAAATATGAATAATTCAACGAATTTCATCTGGAATCAAAGGAGAGAAATTCAAATTCTGTTTGTGAGGCTTGGTGAAGCAATACCAAGACCTCGGAAACCTTCAAAATCTTTGAGGATTCACTGATGATATACAACTTGTGATCCCCCCTTGAAGAAAGTCAGGTATACACCTGATCATAACATTCTCAAATATCCAACGGGGGCTACACCCGTGGATCTGCTAACCATACAGTACACAGCTGGCCAGGCTGGACCGCATGATCCCTCTGAGTGACTACGTAGTCAATTAACATTTCCTCTTGGTCAGGTGAAGAACACATCAGCACCTTTCCTTTCCTCTTGCCAACCATGTGGCATAACCCCCATAAGGGGCATCATTCACATTCTCGTTGCATAGACATAAGATTGAAAACATAGCTGAAATTCAAAGCTCATTTATATCCATGCATCATCATTCATATCATGCTAGCAGAATCAAAAGCATAGCATGCTCATGCATCAGAACAATGAAAGTATAAATCCAACCTTCTACGCATATCGAAACAAATGATAATGCGTTAAACTGAAATAAGCATGAGATTGTGAATATACTTGCCTCAGTCCTTTGCTCACTACCAAATTTAATTTACTCGCGAGTGGAAAATTCTGTAAGAATATACATATCACAAAATGAATTTATTATCTGGGTTAAAATATGAGGGAGAAATGCACATGTGATGTCCTTAACTTTTAACGTCTCAATCTGATATAAAACTATTGAGGTTAAGAAATCAATTCAAACATCTTAAAATAATTTAAGAAAATAGCATTTTATAGTTTTTAAAACAAACTGCGCATCAGGGAGGTACTATGCTTTAACTCACTGGAGACTAGTAACCCATCGGGGATTATCAGTCCTTCGGGGATTATTAACCCATCGGGGATTATTAACCCATCGGGGATTATCAACCCATCGGGGATTATCAACCCATCGGGGATTATCAACCCATCGGGGGTTATCAACCCATCGGGGGTTATCAACCCATCGGGGGTTATCAACCCATCGGGGATTATCAACCCATCGGGGATTATCAATCCTTCGGGGATTATTAACCCATCGGGGATTATCAACCCATCGGGGATTATCAACCCATCGGGGATTATCAACCCATCGGGGATTATCAACCCATCGGGGATTATCAACCCATCGGGGGTTATCAACCCATCGGGGATTATCAACCCATCGGGGATTATCAACCCATCGGGGATTAACTCATCAGGGATTAACTCATCAGGGATTAACTCAT
>CM025786.1:46427064-46460677 GCA_014636745.2 Centella asiatica | reverse complement strand
ACTCATCGGGGATTAATCGGGGATTAACTCATCAGGGATTAACTCATACTCGTCAGAGACTAAGTTAAAGTCTGCCTCAGATACAGGGTCGTCTTCCTTACTCCTCCATGTGTGGTGCCCTCAACCATAACCACACTTGGGTCAAAACTCACCATTCTCTCAGTGATACGTAACCTTTCCTATGGTCTGCATGCCATCTTAGACAACTTGAAATAAATGACATTAACCCCGATTGTTAGAATATGCATTAAGTCATACTTTTGAAAATAAATGAACATGGTATTAAACGTGGTAGGTAGAGCAGGGATGCAAGAAATATAGCAAGACTTAAATGAGATGCTCTTACCTCCTCACTATAGGAAGGAAAATAAATGCTTCGGTTTATCCTTCAAGAAGAACTGCTGTCTCGAAAATTATATTTAAGTTTGATGGAAGTTTAGAAAGGTAGAATCAAGGTTACAACAGCGTGATGTGTATATATATCACTTGGTTGAACAACAAGAACCGTAGGATCAACTTGATCTCAGCTGTTGGTTATGAAAAGAAAGGAAATGACTGAAGAAGGAGAGAGTGATTGAAATGGCTGCTGCGTCCTTCGGTCATCTTTCATAGCTGACTCTAGGGCAATGGTAGGGATGATGAGCATTTAATGCTGCTGTTCCCTCCCCCCATCAGTGGAGTATTTTAAAAAAAAAACGGGTACTGTAGCTACCCGAAGCATTCATGCCAAAACACTCCTTTAAAGGTAGAACAACTTATAATCCTCATAAGCTTTACAAAATCATTTAGAAAATAAATCTTTTGGACATCACATTGCAGATAAATTTTTCATAATAAGAAAATAATTTCAATATTCACAACTTATAAGAAAATAATTTTCATAATAATAAAAAAAAATAATAATAATAATAAGCAAAATAATTAGATTTCATAACGAAATTTATTTACAAATCCGGGTCTTCACAGATTGAATCCTCAATAACAACTTCAGTCATAATCTAACTACTCTCCACCTTTTTGACATCAACATCTTTAGGTGGAGGAGAAGAAGTATCCAGAGAATGTATGGCACGAAAAAGAAGTTGTTGGAGGCCTTGAATGTTGTCAAAGAGTTTGGATTGAGTATACAGGATGGACTAGACATTGGATTCAAGTGCCTGAAGTCTTCTCTCAGTGTTGGACTGCTCTCTTAGTCGCATATCAATAGAGTTGAGCATCCTCTTGGGAATATGACCTTCATAGCATTTGCGCATTTTGTCTGTCTCCAGTTCCATCCTTGTCTCGACATTCTGGAGTGCAGTCTTGAGACCATTGATCAGGAAGTGCTGAAGCTTCATGTTTATCTTGTCAGACTTGATCAATTCCTCATAGACTGCACCTGGAGTGAGATCAGCTGCACTAGACCCCAGAGTTGTCAAATAATCATGTCAAAGTTGTATAGCTGCCTCATCCAAAATGTTTGTGAAGCTTCCATCTAGCCAAGCATCCACATTGTCGTCATGTTCCTCTGCAAGCGCAGGTTCATTCACAGTTTAGGTCTTCAAGGCTGAGAGTCTGTCTTGATGTTGTTGAAGACTATATAGGACTTCAAAGTCTTCATTGGACATGTTAGCCAGCATTTGAATTGCTGCATCCCCTAGCTGAGAGCTTCTCTCAATGTCTTATGATGTTTGTTGTGTAGGAGGAGCAGAAGAAACTTGAGCTTCATTAGAGGTGGAAGGCTTAACAAGTTTTAAAAATTCACCTGCTAAGAATATAGGTTTCTCTCTTTTATTTTGTTCAAGGATCACATCCTTGCTCTTATTATATCCTAATTTCTGGAGTTGGACATCCAAACTCTCTTCCTCTCCTTTTTCCAAACTATCTAAAGCTTGACTCTCTAATGTTTGATCGATCTCTCCTTTTTCCAAGTCAAGAGCCTAACTCTCACTATTTATTCTCTCCATCTCACGCATTTGGTTAAGTGCACTCTGTCCTAAAGAAGGAGGAGGTAAAGAAGAATGATCCATGGCACCTAAAAAAAGGGGTTCCCTTAATAAAGAAGTGGTTAGGGATCTCTCTAAGGTAGGTATTTGAGCCATGGGGTTTTGAGAACTAACTGCAATTGTACTTTGAATAAGTGGTTCTTATATGTCAGTCTCTAGTAAGATGTAAACATTAGTCTCTAGTGGAGAGCTAGTCTCTGGTGGGTGACTAGTCTCTGACTAGTCCATTTGAGAACTAGTCTCTGATGGTTTTGCTTTATCTATCTTGAATGTTGGCTCTTCCTGGAAAAAATCAAGAAGATTTGAACTTTGAGGTTCTAAAGAATCAAGAATAAGAAAAGAAGGGAGAGAAAGTGTAGATTGGAGTGTTGGCTGCTCCTGAAGAATAGAAATTTGAGAAACATCAATTTGAATTGACTCTATGTGTGCATTCCTTGTGTCACTCTTTCTTTTTGTTCTTCTCTCATAATGGCTTTTTCTCTGTTTTTGTCCAAGGGGCTGTGCAGACTCTTTACTTGTTGTTCTTGTTTGGGAACTGTCTTCAATGTCAACATCCTTTTAGGAGGATGTTTTTAGTCTGCTGTTGTCCCTTTTAACCTCCATTGCCTTTTGGGAGGCAATAGATTGCTTTTGGCTAAGGGTTATCAATCTCTTATTTCTCTAAGGAGCCACCTCAGCTACTTTTACTCCCTCGACCTTACTGTCACCCTCATTTGTTTTTCTTTTGATGGGTAATTTTGTGGCTTTCTTTGGTTTTGCAACCACAATCTTTTAAGAGACTGTGGAGGAGGTTATAGGTTATTTTTGTGAAGATGTTGTTGGAGGATCAGTTGGGTTTCTAGTTTGTTGCTCATGATCCTCAAAGAAAGACAAAGAATAAAAGTTTTGATGCCTATCTATGAAAACTGATCTTATAACAGGAGGATAAGAAAGAGGAACTTTTACCTTTGCAACTTTCTTCTTCATATCAGAGAAGATCCTCTTACTCTACATTACTGTAGGCACAACTTGCATACTAGTGATATTTAAGTTAGAAATTAAATAATTGGCAATAATCATCAAAAACCTAGCATAATAAATTTTATTTTTATCACCAATTTTAAGTTTAGCCATTAAACTCTTCAAAATCAACAACCCTAAATTTATGTGTCTATCATACAAAACACAGTATGCAATTTGTTCTGTTAGTGTAGTGATGGCATCATAATCACTGCATTTCATTGTGAATGTTTTAGTGATAATGTCAAAGAACAATGACTATTCATGTCTAAGGTGAAACCTAGTTATTATACCTCCGGATGCAATTTCTTCATCATAATAAGTTTTTAAACATGCTAAAAATTTCCTCATCAGAAGTAGGTGAATCATATATATCATGAGTAGGAAAATTTAAACCATTATTAATTATTGCATGATCAATATTATAAGTAATATTATCATAACTAAAGGTTACCACAAGAGAATCATCACTCTTGTCCTGGATAGTAGCAGTGGACCACATGACAGCCATCACTCTCATCCATGTTCAACATTACCATAGCCCTTTGTATGACCTTTGTTGTCATCGCCAAATGTTACCTTACGGTCATTCCTTTCATCATATTGTACAAGCAGGGACTTGTCTCCAGTCATGCGCCTTGAACATCCATTGTCTAAGAACCATCATCTCTTCTTTTTTTTCCCTGCACAGTAAGAATAACTAGTTAGAATATTTTGGGACCCACACTTTCTTAGGTCCTTTCGTACTAGTTTTGGATTCAAGACTTGATTCTGATGGAGTTGATTGTCTTTTAGAAATTTTGACATTTATAGGACAATCATTAGTCTTGCTTTTAGAAAGAGAGTGACTGACAAGATTAGAATTTTCACATTTATTGCAAAGATGATTAGACCTATTGAAAGGTGATTTTGTTTTAGCTATTTTTGTTGGTTCAGTCTCCTCTTTAGGAACTTTGTTTTTACTCCTACAGTGTATGCAATGTGGTTGGGGTTACCACATATATGACATGTTTTTCTAGAAGCATCGAGCATTCTTGCATAACTAGTATATTTATTAATGCCTATTTTTCCATTCCTATTTCTTTTACAACTGCTAGACTCCAATGGTTTTTCTTCCTTAGACTCAGTCAATTTCTCCAATTTTTTGTTTAATTGAGTCTTTGTCATGAAACCTATGTTCAATCTTTTGCTTGAACTATTTTCATCAACATTCACTGATTTTTGAACATTTTTTATAACAGTAGTGATAGGATGATTTTGAGTGTTGATGAACTTAGGTTCATTGACACGTGAGACAAAATTAATCTTTTTAATAGAAATTGGCTTATGAGTCATGGAGCTAGTAGTTTCTTTATTCTCTTCTATTTCTGGTTTGTTTCCTAAGTACTCATCATAACCTAGACCAAATTTTTGACTTCCTATCAAGTCTGACAGTTTTTTAGAAGATTGGTTCCATTGTTTTATCTTAGCATGTTCAAGTTCAAGTTGTTCTACTAAGTAATATTCCCTCTTTTTCAAGGCATCAATCATATGATGAGCTTTATTCAGTTCTAACTTGATAGTGTCAAATTGTATTTGCCTCTCTTTAAGAAATTTATTTCTTTTTTAGACTAGGTCATGTGATTCTTTGATTCTGACATGTTCAATTGTTAATGATCTAAAACTAACATGCATATCAGACATGTCTTTTTCTATGTTTTCTATACTTGATGTATCAATTAAATTAAGCACATTAAAGTTCTGAGCTGCATCGCATACCTTTGAAGAATTACTTGGCTTATCAGCTTGAGCCATCAAGGCAAAGTTGACAAATTCTTCATCAGAATCACTGTCAATTCAGTCTTTGCCTTCAGTAATCAAGGCCTTACTCTTTGATTTGTAACTTTTGTCAGCAAAATCATTCCTTAATTTTTCATTCTTGTCATCCTTAGATCTCTTAATTGATCTAGGCTTCTTACACTCATTAGCAAAGTGTACTAACCCATCACAGTTATAACATCTTATTTTCTTTTTGTTAAAGGTCACAGGTTGGCCTTCTTTCTTTGGGTTAGGCTTCCTTGATTATTTCCTACTTTTCCTGCTAGCTCTGAATTTCTTGAACTGCTTCACCATGAAGGCCATGAATTCTTTCATGTCATTGTCAATGTTAGATTCAGATTCTTCTTCAACAAAACTTACAGTGTAGGTTTCATCATCAAACTTACAATGTAGGTTTCATCCTTTTTGAAAACAAGTTCTATGAATCCTTTTTGAATTCTTGTTCTTTAAAGTAATATCACTTGCAAAATAAAAAGAACAAGACAAATTTATAAACAACTGCTTTTATTGATTAACAATTGATTGCAAATTCTAACAATCACAGATCAGTTGTCAGCATCAATTTTTTGTATTATATATATACAAATCAATAGAATTGTACAACTTCTTGTATCTCTATAAATTCAATTACAGCTTTTGATTCTCTGTAAATTCAATTACAGCTCGTGATTCTAAAATTAAAATTCCCACTTTTAATCCTATTTGATAATATAATTCTTTGTACAATCGAATAGTAATTCTAATACAATAGAAACACCTCTGGTATATTTCCTAACCAGGTTCGTATTCAACACAACTTCTTTGTCCATGTCGAAATCAACTTCTAGTTGAATTAGAATTTTGTCCTGCATCAGAGAGTAATCTTCACTTTAGCTTCTTATGACTTCAACAATAGTCTCTAACAGAATAATGCGTAGTCTCCAATAGACTTAGCTTAGTCTCCGATAGGCTTAGACTTTAGTCTCCGATACGCTTAGACTATAGTCTTCGATAGGCTTAGACTTTAGTCTCCGATAGGCTTAGGCTTAGTCTTCAGCATGCTTGACTAACTTCAATAAATCTTCAGTCTCCAGTAGTTAGTCCCTGATAGACTAGATATAATCCCTACCTTTGTTGAATTCTCCAATGCAATTCTGTTAGTCTCTTACAATACAATTTAATTTACTTTCTCAAAAAAATATAGTACAAAAAAATCAGAGAGCAAACTATCAGCTACAAAAACTCAATTGCTATAAACTATCACTAATTGTACATTTGCCTTTCTAAGTATTCTAAGCACAATCATTATCAAATGTTACAAAACCTAACATGTTCTAACACAACAGCATTAAGAAATAAAGAGTTAAATATTGAGAGAGAGATATAGAGTATCAAGTTTGTAGAACTTGAGAAGTTAGAAATCATTTTCTAGATTGCAGTTGTTCTTCAAGAGCAGAGTAAAGAAGCTGGTATCAACAGTTTTGATTACTAGGTTGTACTTCAAATTCAAAATCAATAAAAGCCATTATTTATTGATTGATATAATATGTTTTCTCTATACACTGTATTCTTGAGATTCTTTTTATTCCACAAGTTTATCTATTACTTTTAAAGAATCCAAAGAAGTTGCAGTTTTTGTTGATTTGTATTCAACACCCCCTTCTACAAATCCTTGAACCATCTGGGACAACAATAACAATTGGTATCAGAGCCTATTGATTAATATATCAATCAATAGATCAAGAGATGGTTGGTTCAAGAATGAATGGCAATGTCAAGATTCCCTATCACAAGAGGGAATAATATTTTATGTGGAAGAGGAAGATGTACATGCATCTGATGACAACTAATCCTGACTAGATCAAAGTAATCAATAAAGGACCTCTCAAACTTGGGAAGTTGGTGCCTCTAAAGATTGTGGAAAGCATGACCATAGAAGAACACTTTGTAGACAAGATACCGACATAATATTCATCAGAGGAAAAAGTTGATCTTCTCAAAAATTTAAAGGTAATGAATATTTTGTACAATGGCTTGGACTCAGATATGTTCAATAGCATTATAAATTGTGAAACTGCTAAAGAAATCTAGGATACTATCCAAGTGCTTTGTGAGGACACAAAAGAAGTCAGGAAGAATAAAAGCTCATTATTCATTCAGCAATATGAGTATTACAAAAAGAAATACTATGATCTCCTCAACAAAAGTAAAGGCAAAACACTTATTACTAAAGGCAAAGACTGAGCTGAAACTGACTCCAAGGATGAAGAAGGCATCAACTTTGCACTCATGGCCATATCCTCTAATGGTTCAAAAAGAGAAAAATGCCCCAAACCTAAGGTATTTAACATGATCTTCCTTGATGCATTAAAATTGTTACATATTAAGAATGTAGAGCACATGACTCAAGATATAAATAATCTTCACTAGAATTTTAGAACTCTAACTATAGAGAATAATGGAAATAAAGAAAAAAATTTATGCTAACCAAGAGAAATTCCTTTTCAGAGTTTGAACTATTAAATCTTGAGCAAGTCAGAGAGGAGTGTTGGAAAACTAAGTAGAGACTTGCATGTGCTAAAGAAATAAAGGAATGGTTAAGAGCACAACTAAAGAAAGAGCAAGTTATCATAAAAAAATGGACCAATTCCTCAAAGAAAGTGAGGGAAACTATTGAGAAATATAGCACTAGTGTTCAATCTTCAAGTTCAGTTTCGTTCAGTTCAGCAATCTTCAAGTTCTGATGTTGTTTTGCCCTTGGTTGGTATAAATTGTTGATCAAAACCTGATAAATTGGTATGGTTGAACCCAAATCTCTTTGGTTCTTTAAGTTCAGTTCATCACTGAACTAAATTGAAGAGGGATAAATTGTTCAGTTCAGTAATCTTCAATCTTCAAGTTTAGTTCATGTTGTTGTAGATTATCCTCTGATGGAAGTTGTGATGATTTATCCTCTGAGTTATCCTCTGATCTGCATTTTACATTGTTAGAGGATAACTTCCACTAGTTTATCTATTATCCACTGATGAACAGTTGTCAAAGGATAATACTTAGACAAATGTTATAATTCCTAACAATATTCCCTACTTATGACTATTAATGATGAGCATAAATCAAGGTTTGATGATGATGTCAAAACCCAAAACTCATAACAACACTACTTAGAATTTAAATTAAAGATGTGAAAGCACAATTGTACACAAACTCAACATTGATGGCTCCATAGGCTTTGTTGCTGCAGTTCTTTAAGCTCGGCCATCAATCTTCTAACATCTTTAACAATTCTTCCCTTGTCTTCATCAGAATTACTCTTTACTCCCCTTGATCTGATCATTCTCACCCTTTTTAACATCAACACCTTAATGGTGAAGGGTAGAAATGAACAAATTAGGTTGACTAGCAGAAAGAATTGTCTCAGCTCATGAATGTCCTTTGAACGATGTTTTAAATATTCTCCCTTTTTGAGTGTCCTTTGAATTAGCAGAAAGATTAGTAAGAACACCAGTTGTGTGTTCCATGACTTCTTGAACTTAGTTTGAAGACCATTGATCATAAAGTGTTGGAGCTTCATATTTCTCTTTTTTGTATTGATCAATGCATCATAAACATCTTGTGAGTACAGTTGCACTTGATCCTTGTGTAAGAACCCAAAAATAAAGATAGGTATAAGATTTATGAATGATTAATTCATATTATGTATGATTAATTAATTCATATCATGTACAAAACTTACTATGTCAATGTGATGTCCAAAATTTATTTATTACAATTTGGTGTACAAAGATATGTTGTTATAGAGGATTGGTTGATATTTTGGCAGCCTCAACACTAGTCAATCTAGCCAATCACTTCACTCTAAAGCATATTACTAGCCTATACAGTCAACGACTAATAACTACTCAATAAAATGATCCAATTGTTCTAGTTGATTAGCAAGTGATATAAATATATCATTTGGGGTACAACCCTAGCCCCACTCCTATAATTTCTCTTCAACCGACCACCCACATAAATTTCAAATTTCAAGAGCAACCAGGTTTTTAACTTCTTCATTAAAGCTCAAAGTGGTAAGAGCTCTATATTGAAGCCTTCATGGATATGATGAATAAAGGAAAAGCGGTGGTTGAAGAGGACCAACCTGCAAAAGACCAACAAAACAGGCCAATGCTTTCAATAACAAGTGACGAAAGATGGCATTGCTCTTGGAGGCTACTTGGCACTAATGACAGTAATATTCTTCTGGGAGCACTTCTTTTTTCTCGGATACATTTTGAAGCTACGCGCCAACGAACAACACACGCACTTCGGCTGCCCTTCCGCAACTTGTTTTGAAACCTATACTATGCCATTTGTCACACATTTAGTACTTTCTCCTACCTTGCCTGTATTTGTACTCGCAGCTGTAGCAGCTTGTTGAAGGTGAAATAGAACATGAAACCGTAAGCTCCCAAGCAGTGGGAGGAGCCTGGGGCACGTGGATGGACTGAGGGGTTAACACGTGTAAGCTTTTCCTAACAGCAGTTGGGATTTCGGAAAGAAGTGGGAATACAGGGATGAGGTGCTGGCACTTCGCCATACTAGTAAATATTTACCGGAAGTCAGCTCAAAGGTACAGAGAATTCGTGAGAAGAGGACTCAGTTTTGCTCTGTTTTGTCCTTGTCATTCATGCCATGTTATTAGTTATGTATCCTAAAATTTATCCAAGAAGAGAATAAGAAATATGAAGAACACCTAAAATACAAACTGAAATTGTTAACTTCTAACTATTTTTATATATCAGTTGTTAAAACTATATAAAGACACCATTCTTGTGTCCTGAACAAACAAAGTATCCTTGAGTTTAGTAGTTGTCTATAAAGATAAGAAATTAGAAGGAAGACTCAAGTTTTCCCTCTTCAGCCCCTTAGGCTAGAACAAACTTTCAAGAACTACAGAACTTTACAACTGTGAAGCTGCAGTACACTGCAATGGTGTCTTCACTGGTGTATGTGTGTGTTTGATGAGAAGCAATAACAAACACTGCAGAAGAGATGATGATGAAGTGCCCTCAGTAAGATTTATCTATTGATGACATCATCCACTGATGAATAAAAAGAAAATTTATCCATTGATAAATGAAAAAGTCATTCGTTGTAATAGAGAGTTATTTTACTTTAGTCTCTTACAGACAAAACTCTTAGTCACTTACAGGCAAAACTCTTAGTCTCCGATAGGCAAAAAAAACTTAGTCTTCAATAGGCAAATTTCAATTTCTGATAAGCTTGACTAAAATTATGCCCTAAAGGCCTATCTTTATCCCCTGATGATATTATCCTCTAATGATATCATCCTCTGATGATATTGTCCTCTAATGATACCATCCCCTGATGAACAGGTTAGTCCCTAATGAACAAGAATTTTATCCTTCGATTGCTATCCATTTATTTGTTAATCTTTCCCTGAAGTTCAAATTAGACCTTTGGAAGGTAAATAACCCTTGAACCTAACCATCACCTAGTGATGAACAAGAACTCATCAAATAATAACACTTAAAAAGCTTCAGTGATAAAAGATTATCCATTGTTGCATGTACACTTCAACAACAACTGTTGTACCATACCATACTTAGTAATTCTAAGTTTATACATCATACTTAAATATTATAAGCTTGTCCAGATATATAAGAATGATAAATGTAAGCCTTAGACCTTATTTGACTCAATTGGGAAATTTCTGCAGTGGTTAATAGTGCTTTTAGCCACTACACAACTGTCATTTAATCTCTTATTGCTCTAAGTGAACAACCTGAGCTTAGCTATTCCTTAATATAGAATATTATAATACCTAAACTGAGATACATCTAATGTTTTACATAAGACACAACCTACTGAGCTTTTAGTATTGAGTTATATAGCTTCAGCAGTAACTGATGATGCATATATTATCCTCCAATGCTCAATATCCACTGATGCATAGTCCATCTTTGATGTGCAGTTTTATACTCTGACACTAATACCATAAGAGGATAATTATTTTACCATACCTACTATGGTGTCATCTTCACACTATACACCAGTTGTATTAATAAGAACTATCCAGTTGCTAAAACTAAATTTAAAGAAATGGAACAATACTTTCATGGATGATTAAAGAATCATTTAAGATAATAATAATTAATTGATAATTCTCAATTAATAGTGAATGATTTATAAAATCACTTAAGTTGAGATTGGTTAATGAATAATTAACCTACAGCCTCCAATAACTCAAATGAATTATATGGATACCTACAAGTGACTAAATACCGGTCTGAAAAAAATCTCTTGGACTTGGTTGGGGATAAAAATGCAAGATGACAAATTGGAACATCAAAGATATAAGAAACATACGGACATCACATATGTGCATTCTTATATTTGTATTTAAGGCATGATTTCTCATGTTATGTCAACGTACATGTTTTACAAAGTTCTTTCACCTGCAAGTGATTTAATTTAAAATTAGTTAAGGATAAAGGCAAGTACATACTCACTCATATCTTATTCTTTAATGGGCATTATCTTTTGTTTCGATATGAGTAAAATGTTATGACTCACATGCTGAAATTGCTTTTATAAATGATGATGTTATGCTTTAGTTTTCACTAGCATGATGTGAATGAATGTGGGTAGAAGTAATAGAGTTTTGATTCATTAGTTTATTCTTTAATGTTATGTCTGTGCATTTTTCCAGAGTTATTAAGCTCTAATGTTCCACTTGGGCATTGAGCAAGTGCTTAAGTTAGTCTTAAGAGGAAGGATGTCGTACATAGTTTACAAGAACCTCCTTTAAGCTAAGTAATACATGCAAAATGGTTAAGTGAAGATCCAAGAGATTTGAAACATCAAAGTTATTTTCTAAAGTTCTAGAGGTTTTGACATTGAATTCGTCATACCTCACAAACAGTCTAAACCATTTTTGTGTTTCAAACCCACCATACATGTTTATGAACTTGTTGAGCGTAAATCGCTCATCCTTGTTGTTATTAAATGTTTTACAAGTGATAAAGGTAAAGTAAAGATGTATGTGTAGAAAGTTGTTGTGAGTTAAATGCAGGTAATAGGGAGGAGAAGCAGTGGACAAAGGATGCAAGAGCATACTTAAATGTGTAAGACCTACGGGTCATATCTACTTTTCCATTGTAACAGAAAGTACTCTGATGTTTTGTATAAGTTCCAAACAATAGTTGATCATTCCCTTTCTTTAGGTACAGATGTTTGTGTTGTTATCTATTTTCAATGTCGAATGGTGCCCAGAGTCCATTATGAGATTTTTGGGGCCGTCACACCTTATGTGATTAAATATTTTGGTATAGGTCTATTGTTGTATCATCTAATAATCTTGTATTGCTTGCATCCAACCAAATATCGACAAACTTTTCTTCTCTCAGTATCATCTGATGTCTGATCAGCATGGTGATCATAGAATACAGGAGTTGTAAAGATAGTAGTTAGGAACCTATAGAAATTTCTTTCTATTCTTTTCTTCAAGGATCTCATCCTTTCTCACACCCTTTCTTTTTTCTTGACTTTCACGAGTTAGCCTTTCACACTCACTCTTTTTACTTGTTATTAAGCTTTCCTCCTCACCTTTTTCCAGACACAATGTCTAATTCTCATTTTGTATTCTCTCAGACTCACTAGAAATATAAAATATGGTGTTGTAGGTGACCTAGAATGGTGTAGGGAATATAAACAGTAAGTGTTCTGCATCAATGGATGTTTGAGAAAGCACTGTTGTATTATCCACTAATGAGTTGAGAGCTGCAATTGGTGTTTTAGCTTCAAGAATTAGCTTATCTGATGATTGAACTATCAAAGAATCTAAAACCAATGGAATTATTAGATCTTCATTGCTTCTACGAAAAATCAAGGAGAGAAGAAGAAGAAAGAATAAGATTATAGAATTGAGTGTTGGCTGCTTCTCTTTAATAGAGAAAAGAAAAGCGTTAATTTGAGACTTTATGTGTGTACTCTCAGTGACAGGTTAATCATTGATCAGGACCTATTTCTTCTTCTTCCTATGAAAGGTATAGTTAGGTGTGTGCTGCGTAGACTCATATACATGTGTCCTTGGAGGTGGACTATTTTCAATAGATACAACCTTTTGAGAGGTTGCACCTAGAGATGTGCTTTTTCCTTTTGAGACTCATTATCCTTTTGAGAAGATACAAAGCAGTCTCCAAGGGTTCTCATTGTTCCTTATTTCTTCCTTATAACTTCCTCTAAATGTTCACCCTCCTCCTCAGCTATTACTGTTTGTGATTGTTTTCTTTTTACAACCTTTATCTTTTGAGAGATAGAGGAGGTGAATTTTGTTATAGACTTGTATTAAGAGGGTTTTACTACTTGGGCAGAAGAAGTTGGACCATTACTAACATCTTTCATTGTAGTAGAAGTCGAAGATATAAAGAATAAAGTAGTAAAGAGTTCAGAAAATACCTGAATTAGCTATTACAAGATCCTTAATTAGATGATGAATCAATAAACATAAGGAATCCTGTATAATATATTAGTTTCTCAACTTTATATAATCAGGGGGTAATTATCACTGACAGTTTGAAGTGTTGGAGGATAATTAGTCACTGTTTCATTAACACATGTTCATAATTATTCTTTGATAAGAACAATCATTCACTGAACATTCTCAGTACAATTACCCACTAATCAATTTGTCAGAAGATAATTTCTACTATTTCAATATCAGTTGTTAATTATTATCTGGTAATTAAGTCATCAAAAGATAATTAACTACTATTATTGTTTATCAGGTGATAATTATCCACTGACCAGTTTTACTGACATAGGGTAATTATCTACTACTTCTTTTATTCATCAATCAATAATCATCCTCTTAGGAGTATAATTATCTATTGATGCTTCATTTTGTTCATCAGTCGATATATCCCCCGAAGAGTAAAATTATCTCCTGATGCAACAACAGACTAAAATTATCGATTGATTAGTTATGCTATCAGTGGATAATGATATCTTCTACATCTTATTAGACTTGCACAAAATTTTCAAGGTTTTATTCACCAATGTTGAGCATACCTAACTCACTAACCAACCTGTTAAAGGTGGCTTCATCCAATGATTTGGTGAATATGTCTGCAAGCTACTTCTTATTCTGGGTTAGTGCTCCCAGCTACTTCTGTTCTGAAACATAATTTCAACTACTTCTGAAACTCCCCTTAAATCAGTGGCTTTCGTGTTTGTTGCATTTTCAGCATCCATTGATGAAGGTTTCTTGAGTTTCAGCTTCATCTTTATAATAAGTCAATGCCAACATCCTCTGACTCATCAACTTCACCTTATGTTAGCAGGGACTTCTCACCAGACATGTGTCTTTTCTAACATATTCATTTTTTGTTCTAACACAGTCTCCTTAGTCTTTTCCTTAGTAGCTCATTCCTTAACAAATTTTATCTTTTTAAAGGTAAGGGCATCAGTTACTTGAGTATTTGTATTTGTGTTAGCTTCTGATGTTCTAGTGATTGGAAACTCCTCAATCACTATATGTTTTTTATGGACCTTATTATAGCCTAGTCTTTCAGTTTGACTAGTGTACTCAAGTAGATAATATGCATCAGTGAACAAATAGTCATCATCAGATAAATTGTTCATCATCAGATAAATTGTTCATCATCAGATAAATTGTTCATCAGCAGATAATCTGCACCATAAGTTATCAGAAGATAAACTCATCAATTGATAAGTGTTTATGCTCTGATGTTGCAACAATCTTCAAGTTCAATTCAATTCAGTTTAGCAATCTTCAAGTTTAGTTCAACAAACTTAAATCTTCAAGATTAGTTCCTATTGCTGCAAATTATCATTAATGGCTATTGTGATGATTTATCCTCTAAGTTATCTTCTGATGTGCATTTTACATTGTCAGAAGATAACTTCCACTGGCTTATTTATTATCCACTGATGAACGGTTGTCAAAGAATAATACTTAGAGAAAACCAGCTGCAATTTATCTACAGTTGTCAGTGAATATGATTGGCTTATTGAAAATTGTAGTTAAGAATTAATACTAGTAATTGACTTAGTCAATTCTAACAGCCACTGCAGAGTATTAAATGTTAATAGCTACTTGCAAGAGGTGGTTAGACACCTCTGTCCGGTTCATAGTATCTAGACATATCTTTGTCTAGGTTCATTGTATTTAGACACACCTCTGTCCAAATTCATTGTATCTGGACACACCTCTGTTCGAGTTCATTGTATCTGGACACACCTCTGTCCGGGCTCATTGTATTTAGACACACCTCTGTCCAGGTTCATTGTATCTAGCCACCTCTATCCAGGTTCATTGAATCTAAATATATATATGATATATGAAGATCTATTGATTGAAAGGGGTGGTGGAAGAGGAGGTTAGCCACATCTGTCTAGGTTTATTGAATCTAAACATTTATATGATATATATGATGATCTATTGGTTGAAAAGGGTGGTGGAAAAGGAGGTTAGTTGCCTATAAATATTTGTCTTCCTCTTATTTCCTTTATGTGATATATGTTAGACATATACATAGATAGAGATATATACTAGATATACACAACCTTCAGTTTTTTCTTATGCTTTGTATAGCAAAGAGTAGAGAACAAAGAAATAGACCAAACAGAGAGAGTGAGATAAAAGTTGTTCTTTGATTTCCTTTTGGCTAGTAGCATATAAGGGAAGTCATTCATCTCCTTGGTTGAGTTATACGCTTGTGTTGATACCTTTAGAGGCTTGGTTCAGTTGGATTAAGTCTGTGGTTCATCACTATTTCCACCAAAGTTCAGAATTTGCAGCTTGAACAGGTACTCTTCTATCAAATCTGTATTTCCTATTTTGCATGGATCCTAGTTGGGGTTTCAATAAATTGTTGTAATTTATCGCTTCTATTGCCTTTATGTGCATGAAACCCTAATAGTTAAAACTCAAATCTTATAACAACACTACTTACAATTCAAATTAAAGATGTGAAAGCACAATTGTACATAAACTCAACAATAATGGCTTCATAGGATTTGTTGTTGCAGTTCTTCAAGCTCAGCCATCAATCTTCTAACATCTTTAACAATTTTCTCCTTGTTTCATCATAATTATGCTTTACTCCCTCTGACCTGATCAGAACTGCACTAGTAATAATGGCATGCATAATATTTTATTATTATTAATGTTTATTATATGATTATTATTAATATTTATTATATTGTTTTATTTATTTAATATAATAATATTGTTGATTATTAATAATAATTGTATTGCCTATTAATATGTTAATGATATTTTATATTAATAGTTATTAATTATTATTATATTATAAATATTAGTTATTTATAATTATTGTAATGATATTTTATACTACACATTAATATAATAATATTTTATCGAAACTATCCTATTTGTTATTTATGTATACATTTAACTCACAATTTATTCCAGCTATACTGTGATGCTCGACTTGTCACATGACCAAAATATATGTACATTACTCCCCAATCTTGTCAGCGCGAAATTTATCCACAACATTTTTTTTTCAATTCAGTATGCATGCCACTATTAGGGAGGGACGTGGTCTTTTACTTTGTTAGTATACTAGGTGAAAATTTTCCTTACAAAACGCATCCAGAAGAACAAAATAAACATAAAACAAAAATACAAAGGCACTACAAATGGCATAATATATTCTCCTTTAATACAACACAAAAATAAATCATAAATCTTAATATTTTTGTTAAATCAGAAAAAATAATTCAATACAATCATAATTTTATTTCATGATGTTTGTGATTTTTGTCTTGTTGTCGTCTACATAATGATTTCTTTTATCGTGTTCTGTGCATCTCAATGAATTTCTATTTTCAAGAATCAGAGCAGAATTCACCCAGCAACTCTATTCTCAGTAGGAGAAGACTCGCAACCAGATACATTTGTTCGGTCATTTAGCACGAACTTCACTACCCTAGCGGGAAAGGCCCTCACCTTCGGTAACATCCTTAGCCTGGAACAAGAGCAGGGAAGAGATTCTTGAAAAGAGAATGTTATGTTTTTCTTTTTTCGCCCTTTTTTCTGGAATGTGATATGAGGTAGAATTTCTTCATCATTAGTTTCTAGCTGAATTTGCTCATCTGGATCATATGCATCTAAAAGTGATTGATGTGTACTACACATCTTAGATACATGATCTCTAGCTGAAACTACTCCACTGACTACCAGTCTCACTAGCTTTTTGTACAAACTAGCAAACTACAACGTTGGTTTATTAACGACATCAGTTTGTTGTGTGATCGTATGTGGTTCTTGTGCATAAATATTTTTGGCATTTCTTGTCCATCACGAATTTATAACGTCTGCGGATATCATCCCAATACTTCTTCTTTGTTTTTTTTGGCAAAAATCTTAATAAGTGAGAACAAATCATACATACATGTTCAAACATTTAACAACTACAATGCAAGCTCTCGTCAATATTGTTTTTGACAATGATGTAGTGATAAACATTTTCTTCTTTGTACACATGGTATAACTTACAAATTTCGTCTGAATCTGTATTTTAGTTATTGGCAACCCTAAACATTATATAATTTAATAATTACTTCTAAAATTTCTTGAAGCTTACTTTGGTATAAATTTTAGAAGCATATTCTCGATCTCAAATTTTGTGGCCAAATTTCATTTCTGATGAATAGTGATATGGTCAGTCTTACTTTCAAGATAAAATTGTTATCAATTGCCTCTTGAGATTTAGTCACAAATTCTTCAAGTCATGTACTAGAATTCACATATTCATAAAAAAAAAAAAAATTATTCATTGACTCATTGCTCTCGGTGGTTGTCATACCTACAACAAAATACCTCTTAAAGTATGAACATGTCCATTTTACTTTAATTACATACATTGATTTGAACCATTCATGATTATTTAAGTCATATGCATCCGTCATCTCATCCCATCGAGATTCAAACTTATCCAAAGTCATAGAATAAATACATTTATTAAAATCATCACTGAATGTAGGATTATTTTCATAAATCCTATGCAATTTTTCAAAAAATTTTTGACTTATATGCTAACAACATAAAATATGATGTGCATTCAGGGATACTTTTGCAATCGCATTTGACATTTCTTTGTCCTAAACATTGATGATTGTAAGAGTCTCTTAACAATGCAAAACTAAATAAAATAGACCGATGGTGATGATTAAGCCCTGTGAATGGAGCAAAATGCATCTTGTACCTATTTGTCATATACATAGTATCAAAAGTCACAACATCACCAAAATTCGTGTATGCAATTATACTTCTAGAATCAATCCACACAATACAAGACAAACGATTTTTTTCGTCAACTTTGACGCGATGAAAGAACTGGCCTAAATTATTCACTTTAAGACCTCTTAATGTATGCAATGTTGCAGCCACATCATTCGATTCATTTGAAGAACTTGAAAGACCTTGAATTACATTTCTTATATTTCAATCACAAAACTGATTTTCTCGACTACCATAACATTTCTTAAAAACACCGACAAAGTCTATCGGACCACTCCCGTGCCATTGAACAAATTTATCATGTCTATAGCCACCGGAGTAATTTTTTGATAAGTTTTTATAAAATTTATCTTACTTGGGCTAACTAGTTCAGATTGTGATTCAAATCAAGTATCAATACCCTCCATTTGTCAGTACTTTTATCATGAACAAGGTACATTCTAGATTTGCACATACAACGACCGACACAATTTTTGTGTCGTTTACCCTTTTCTACTTGAACATTTTCATCTCCAATATTTATACATTCTATAGGAGATTTTGCTTTCTGGCAAGTAAAAAGTCTAGAACAAAGATTTGTTATATGAGCATACTTAAGAGAAATTTCAATTTTTATCTCAAAGCCATTTTTTTGTAGCATATCTTCTGTGAAAAGCTTCAGTTTCATCAATTGAATTAAAAATTTGACCTAAAAATAGTACAATGTCTTCCTCATCATCAACATTTGTATTATTAAAATTTCTTTGCTCGTCATTTTATTTTGTTGCTCAATTTGTTATGATTGAAAACGACCTCCAACATTGTAATTACCTTGTCTATCTATAGATACAAAATCTAATCCAATATAAAATTAAATAAAAATATCGAGAAAATATACTAAGATAAAATGGAAGAGTTCAAACTATGCAAGGTAAGAAAAAACTCAGACGGAGCGAAGCAAGAAGAGGCGAGGAGGCGTTATGTCTATACTTCTTCTTTTTTTTAATTAAAACCACGCCTCTAATAGAAACGCTTAGCAATTGAATTTAAATTTGTTACATGCTCGCCACTAATAGTGGCGTGGTTTTTTTTAAACCCCCAAACAGTGGCGGTTATAAAAAAAAAAAATAATTTACTGTCATTCGATTATTGATTCAACGGTGTAAAATAAGTTAATTATGGAAGATATATAACTAACGCAGACCATGATCAAGATACTAATCATGTCAAGAGTGCATCTTGTGGTAAGTAATTTATACTCATACAAAATTATAGCACTCAACCTATGAACCTTTATGAAGATAAAGATCATTTTTAACTGCTTAACAGATTGGATTCTATATTTCTATCTTATATTCTTTTTTTATCAAACTTAACCCGTTTTTTGCTCATTCGTCTTGAAGCCAATTTATTTGTTTTATATATGTATGTAAGCTTGCATATAGACTAATGATGTAGAAGTATGTAGAAATAGTTTCGATGATTACAAACTGAAACATATTTTTTCTACAAGATTACGTTGTACAGAATCAATAAAATAATTTTTTACACAACAAACAACATATTAAGGAAGATTAAGTGTCGTTTGTCTCCTGAAATTTAGATTAGTTCTATACTTGAATTTTGGTCAATGGTGCAATGCCAGGGATATTATAAAGTTGATTAGAGGTTAAATGACTAAGGGTTGAAATTTTAAATATATTTGATACCTGAATATATTACCCTCTTTGTTTTAAGAAAAAACAGTTACATTTCAAAAAGTATTTTTGCATTTTTGTAAAAGTCTATAACTAAAATTTGATTTATATGCAACTGTTTTTTGATTATAAGATGATTAACATTATAAAATACATTAAAATTCTAAAAAAAATAAAATATTTATTATATAAAAATTCTTATCAAACTATTGTCACAATTTAAATTTTAAGATGTAATAACTTAATACAAACAAAATGAAATGAAGTTGTTCGAGGAACGGAGGGAATATTGTTTTGTATTAGCTTGCTCTATCATATACTCAGGTCCTATAAAAGAAATTGTTTCAAGTTATATATTTAGGTCGGATATATACCTATGTCGTGGTATCATATCTCCCTCTGCTAAGCTCACTCACTTGAGCAGACTTAGCTTTCAGAATGCTACTCTTGGCCACATCATTGGGGGCTGAATTTGACAAGAAGGGTTTGAATGGCTGACATGGTCAGATTTGAAGATATTTTGATGTAATAAGAGTTTATCAAATATCCCCCAAGTCATGTTGAACTAAAAAATTATCAGTCCATTGTTTAACTTAGTAGTACATATATATTCAAATGTAGGTCTTAACTTATAGCTAGATCTTGTAGAAGTTTTATGGACATATTTTCACTCATAATAATTTTACAAATAGCAAGATATTCAAATGCAGTGCCTTAACACCCTTCTACACCAATCTTTTTCCATTTATTTGTATCAAAGGTAAACATCTTCAATGCACTCAAGACCGTACCTATCACTAATCTTTAAGTTGACAGATCCAAAATCACCAGGGTGTATAAAATAAATATGAACAAATCTCAATGAGTTATTGCATAAGCAGGAGCAGTGTTATCGATCACGACAATGAAATAATCAAAATAGGTTTAGGGTTTGTTGACTTCGTCTCCTTCTCATTCTCTACATGCTGGTCCTTTTTTCTTTTTCTTTGACTTTGTAAAATATTTTTTAAAATGTCCTTTTGATAATAGGAGCACCCAAACATTAAACTTACTTTTGTTTCTATTTTTGTCATTTTATGAATGACCTTGACTTTTGCTTCTCCACTTGACTTAGTGACTAAAACCTCTGATCGTAAAGAAGAATCTCTACTTTTGCTCCTCAACTCCTCCTGCTAAGCTCACTCACTTGAGCAAACTTAGCTTTCAGAATGCTACTCTTGGCCACATCATTGGGCGCTGAATTTACGAACAAGGTTTTGAATGTCTTCAATAATTTCGGTAAAGTACCGAGTAGCCACAATTCTTATATCTCGTCTTCAAACTTAATATTCATTTTAGAAAATTGATTGAAAATTCTCTATAAACTTTATTTGAATGATATATCATGGAAGTCCTTCCTTGATACTTTAGATCCATCGTATGCTTTATTACGAATAGCTTGATATTCTGTCTTCCGAGTGTTCAAGTTTACTCTATAGTGTTTGTGCATGTGTTTAGCTAGTGTGCATGTGATGAACACGTTAATATTTATTTGTTGCATGATGTATCACAAACTTATCTATGAAATAAATTCTGCTCCAACTCAGTTTTTTCTTTAAGCGTCTCCGTCGTTTGTACTAGTAAAATGATAACCCGTTATATTTGTTTATCTTTAAGCGTCTTCCCCATTTTATGTTTCATTTCCATACATGATAATTTGACCAGTCATCCTTACATTTGTTTTCATCCTAAAAAAGAACAATGCAACAACATTACTAATCACACTAATTTGGCCATGTAACTGTAAGTTAGATAATCTCTGCATGTTGGTATTGTTGACTAATTAAATAGTCACTCAATTTTACTTTAAGTGTTACCTTTGAACCTTTTTAGACATTAAAACTAAGCGGATTTACATGTTAGGCGTTAAAGTTCTGCTTAATGCTTACATTAAAAGATTAATTAATCCGGAGTAAAAATTATGCTATAGGAATATTAAGTATAACTAAAAGTAATTTATATTATTAATAAGTGTCATTAAGGCCCTGTTTGAATGAAGGAAAATGAATCCTCAAAATTGTTTTCCTCAATTTTAGATATTTGGTTTTTTATGAAAATTGAGTCAAAGGAAAATAATATTCGGTTAAAAAAAACACTTATATGAAAAATGAGAAAAATGATTTTTTATTTTGAAACTAGAAAAATATTTTCCAAAGAATAACAAAGAGAGAGAATATGGATGAAGAGTGAGATTGAAAGAGAAAATTTTCGTACAAATTTTAGTACCGAAAGATATATCATTTTCTCATATAATAATTTCAGATAAAATATTTTTCATAAAATATCTTTCATACGGAGCTTAAATGTCAAATTGTTCTAACATAATTTTATTTTAACAATATCATCTTTCTAAAACTAAACAAATTTATACTCTTTTTGATTTGAGAAGAATATTTAAGGACATCTTAAAAAACCGCCCACAAAAATATATCTAAAAGTAGAAATTTAACTTCAAAATATTAGTGATGCTATTCTTTTTTACATTCTCTTTTGTACTTAACATGTAAATCAACTTTCACTTAATTTTAAATCATACACTCGAATATTATATTAATGTAAATTAATGAGAAAAAATATCATTATTATTTTCTTTTTTAATAAAAATTCAAATATTTTGCAAACGGAGTATAATTTTAAATTTAATATGATATTTGGTTTTAGAAAATGAAAAATAATTTTAAATTAAAGAATATATTCAAAAAGAAATCCTGAATTTTGTACTGATACCATGATAAGTCTATAATTTATCTATTTTTACCGCTTTATTTATACTCAATTTATTATCATTATTAGATTATTTATTGTTTTTATGTTATTTTTGTAGGAAAATAAATAAATAAAAGAGTTATGTGAAAATAAGATTTGTCAAGATACATTTTGAAAAATTGATGAGTCTTTCAAAAATGAACTTAGTAAATTGAAGAAATCTCTACTACTTGAAATGATAAAGTGATAGAGATTGAATAATATCAAAAAAGTTCAAGAGATGAAGTTGGAAGAAATTAAATGCATTTTAAGTGATAAAATTTAGAGTTTTCATATTTTAGGAATGTACTTAGTTAAGCCTATAAATACTTGTACAATTAGAGGTTAAGGAGAGTTTTTTTTAGTTTTGAGTTTTCTTATTCAAGTTTAAATTTTTTCATTCGTTTTTCTACCTATTTCCTTCAGCCGTCTATATATTATTTTTCTTATTGTTACTATTCAATTACCAATTATTACATCTTTATATACACTTAATTACGAAGTCAATAATATGTTATTTTTTGTGATTACACCTTATTTTATCACCTTCTATTACAGCCTTATTTTTCAATATACATCATAATGATTTTCTAATTCGTTATTGTCGTATCTTCTAATTATAATTTATTTATGTTTAAGTTAGTTTATATTATTACGTTTAAAATATTCTAATCATATTTATTGTTTTATTTATATTTAGATTAATTACACAATCTTTTCAATCATTACGTCTTTATTTCACCTAAATTAAATATTAAAAATATTAAAATATTATAATATCTGTAAATTGATATATATGGGTATTTATACCACGGCGCATTTGCAAATTATAAGCATCACACCAAATAACCTCTTAGCCATCCAAAATAGAAAGTCTCGAGATCCGTGAACGTTCATTCAGTCTTCTACTAATGTCCATATCTCTAAAGCCGATAAAGCACACGCACATCTTCTCATTTTCATCACCCCATTATCCTAATCTCAATCACTCACGTGATTTCTCACGTGACTTCGTCTTTATCTCCTCTCCCCTAATCTTTCATTCCCCAAATCGAAATTCAAGCACACCATTTCTAGGGTTTCCTCGACCCAATTCCCAAATCATAAATCCAAAATTTCAATCAAATCGGTCTAGATTTTGTAAAATTAGGGGTTTTATATTCAATTTGATTGCGAACCCATGAAATGAACGACCAATCTCTGATGCTGAATCGGAGCTGCGTTCCATGGCCACCAGATCCAACTAACTTTCAAATCTCTGAGAGATCCGGTTTCTCTTCAACAAAACCTAATCGAAATAATTGGAAATCCAGAAATTCCCAAATCGAAATTCGTCGAAATGACCCTTTCGGTATTGGTAATATATACCAATATCGCAATCCAATCGAATCCCAGTCTCAAAACCCTTCGAGGCAGCGAAAATTTTACCCAAAAAAGAGGTTTAATCCTCGTTTTGCCCCTTATGCGCCGCGTAACACGACGTCGTTTCTTATCCGGGCGAAAAAGTCCGGCGGAATTACCTCACTGGTGTCGCCGTGTCCGGTGACTCCGGCGGTTTTACCGACACCGATATTTTCG
Source organism: Centella asiatica (assembly GCA_014636745.2). NCBI lineage: Eukaryota > Viridiplantae > Streptophyta > Magnoliopsida > Apiales > Apiaceae > Centella > Centella asiatica. The sequence continues at coordinate 46,436,564 of CM025786.1, read as the reverse complement.
CCATCTAGGGAGGATTTAATTGATACTGCTAAAGAAGAGTGGGGTGTGAACGGGTATGGAACTATGAATGGGTTAATTAGGCTCAGATCATTGGGAAATGAAGTTGAGGACGAAGAGGAAGGAGGTGGTGGATCTAGTGATAGTGATGTTGAGGAGCGTGTTGAGGTGGAGAGAAGATTGGATCATGATTTGAGTAGGTTTGAAATGATTTATCCGAATGTCAATGGTGAAGAAATGAGGAATGTGAATAGGGTTGAGCAAGATAGGTATACTGGGCAGATTGAGGAAGATAATTTGACTTTGAAGGAAAGGTTGTTTTTGATGGAGAGGGAATTGGAAGATATGAGGAGAAGGGTTTTGTTTCTGGAGATGCACGGTGGACGGCGGAGGGACTATTGCGAGGAGTTGGTTTCCCAGAATGGTTCGGATAATGAAGGGGGTGGCGACATTTGCTCAGTAAGGAGTGTTGATGGTGGTAGTGGTGTTGGTGGTTAGTGAAGTATTGCAAGTTTTATTTTCTGTGGGGTTTGGATGATTAGTGGTTTTAGTGTTGGTTCTTAAGCTTTTGTATATATGTTTTTTAGATTATGATGATTTTATAGTTCATGATGTAGCTACTTTATGTAGTTCCCTGTTAACCTTGTTATATTTTAGCTAACTGTTAGCTGATGTCGTCTGTGGATCTAGATGTAGCTACTTTATAGTTCACGATGTAGTTACTATATGCAGTTCCTTGTTAAATAAATCTAATGGTTCACGATGTAGCTACTTCATATTTCATGATGTAGGTACTTTTATGTAGTTCCTTGTTGAATAAATTTTCTTTTCTTCTTGGGGGCTTATGTTGATAATTATAGTTAGTCGGTGTTTTTATTTTAGTTCTCCGCCTGATTAGTGGTCTTACTGCTGCTGCTCAAAGATTTATGTTGTATAGCTGTCAAGAAAAACATTTTGGGACAAATAATTTGGTCTGCACTTTGTAGTAGGTGTCTTGGAGCTCTGGAATTATATGAATTAGGTTAGTGATCTTGGAACTTTATAAGATTGTGATAATTAATAAGTCATTAGTTATTGTATTGTATAATGTAACTCTTTCCTTAATTTTTATTAGTTTATATCTTTGAATCTGGTAATCGATGCTCGATCTTTCTGGGAACTGGACTTGTAAATTGATGAATATTGACTTCACAGACTTTGTATTTTGAAGTATAGATGCATGTGATGCGGTAAGGACTGATTATATATTTTCTTGGAAGGAATGATTTATATTTTGTAGCAATGAACTTCATACTGTTCGACTTTTAGCTTCATCCATCTTTTTTATATTAATTGATGGATAGTTGATATCGATGCTCTTGAGAACTTATGATATGAACGGTTGGTAGCTTTATTGATTTGCATTATCAATTTTTGTTGCTCATCATTGATAAAGGAGTTCATTGCCTGTTGTGTTGAGAGATGTACTGATATTGAAGGCCTTCAGGTTGCGAGGCTTGACTTAGGAGTGTACTTTTTCTTAGTTTGTGTGTCTTGGGGGGTGGGGGGGGGGGGGGGGGGGAAGGTTTTGGGAGGAGGTTTCCTAATGCAGGCAGGTTTCAGAGCTTGTAGATGAGTGTTCATGTTCACTGAAGGACTGAAGGTGGTGGTTTGAATGTTTGTTGAATACTGAGACGTTCACCAAAGGTAACTAACCGTTCATTGTTGGAGCTGTGGCTAGTTGGTAACAATGCATCAATTTATATCTCTGGATTGAGTAGCTTATTATTTATTTTATTTTATTTTATGTTTGAATATCTGGACTGAGTAGTTTATATTTGTAGTTGTGACATCTGCCAGAACAAAATTTTGGTCTTGACTCTATTCCTTATTGCTGCCTCAAGAAATTGTCTCGTCTGATATCACTATTTTATTCATCCGCCGCTGTCGGCTATATATGGTCGAACAAGTTTTAACCTGTTTTAGGGAGGCTTCACTTGTTTTGCTCAGTCGAATGTGGCTTCGAGATCTTATTATATCCTGCTATTGGTTTAAAGGTTAAATGGCACCATCATATTCGATTGTAGTTTCAAAATTAAATATGATGTTTTGATTTTTTAAATCAAACGAAGATGATAAACTTCAAAATTAATGTTATATATGATTTCCGAAGGACAGGGGGTTATACTATCTTATGGTATATTGGCGTGAATTGTTGGGCTGAGCTGGATTTGAACCAGCGTGACATATTGCTAACAAATTTACAGTCCATCCCCATTAACTGAAGAAGTTATTTGAGGTTTATTGATAATCTACAATTAACTTCTTTTAGTAGTACCCTACTCCCAGGGGAAGTCAAATTTCCGTCGCCTTCTTTAATTGATCCAATGGTTAAAATTTTATAGTTTATGACAAAAAGTTTTAATCATTTGTAATACGAATTTTCATTTATTGCAAGATATTTAATGTCGATGCATGTTCATGAATAATCTCATTTTTGAATTGTGTAAACCTTTCATTTATCAAGTTAATTATTAGATTATTAGTTGACATTTATGTCTCGAGTAACAATGTTGTTGATTGGTTAATCGGTTATATTCTATTCATAAAATAGTTTGGATTGGTATTTGTCTATACACAACACAAGTTTTCTATTAAATCATATTCAATTTAATAAGTATTTATTTGAATTAAAAAAGTAAAATGTATTTTCAATTTTAAAACATAGGGAATATACGTTTCTTGTGGTAAGGGGGAGTAAAACAAGTTATAACTTTGATGTTGAGTTCAAATCTTAGGGCAAGGTTATGATCTGTTCAAACTAATATTCCCTTAAAAATTTAGTCTTAGCCTTGTGTACCGTTGATTATTTAATCGCCTATTTCTTCAGCTCAAATTTAATACGTGAACGGACTTGGGTTATTGTTTCAGAGCTTTCAAATTGATAAAGAAAAAATTTTAAAAGTAAAACCTTTATTAAAAAAATAAATATTTTAACATTTGGACTCAAATTTATTATGTTGTGTTCGGTTTGATGGAATAGAATAATATGAGAATAGAATGAATTTTACACAATTTGTTAGATTATTTATGTAACATATATTTCCTCCATTCTTTTCCACAAGATTGTGTATATTTTTAAATTTATCTTTTAGATAGGGATTATTCATTCTATCACAACTAAAATTTAACATACAATATATTAATTTTCTATTTTCACAATATATTAATTCTCTATTTTCACATTCTTCTCGTAATTTTGTAATTTTTATTTTTTTTTAATCTACTTATTTTATTTTTATGTTATTTTATTGTGTTCAATTAAACACAATTTTACCTATTTTATTTTAATGTCAATTTATTTTGTCCAACTAAATGCCGTCGTAGTGGTTAAATCACACACTTTCATGGTGGTGAGAAATTTTTGTCTTCATTCCTAAACTTCCGATCATATTTTCTTAGAGTAATAATTTATTATCCTTCACTGGTACTCTATGGTTTACATTTTTTACCATTTTATTTTCCTTTCTTCAAACTTAGGACACTTCTTTGGATTGTACGAATCGGACAATAATAGAGTGGGATAGGATTAGGGCATGGACAACCATTAATAATCATTATTTTAGGCAATTAGGCATCTGTCAAAGGAGTGCGTATTTTCTGCTGCCTATTTTTTTATTTTCCCATTTAGTTTGTTGCGAAATGTATGTCAATCCTTTTTACGATATTTTGTTTATCTCTCTCATTTATAACACGTAAATAAGTGAAAAATATGTTTGCGAAGCTCATTAGATCACTTTTTTTAGTTACATAAAAAGCTATTGTTTAAATATTTACCCGTCCACTTATAAATTATCAATAAACAGGTACTTGTATAAATATATTTTACTTTTTCTTTATTATGCTTGAAAAGGAAAGAAACAAACTTTAATCAGCACATTTTCCATTCTTATTACGAAAGAACAAGTATTAAAACTGAATCTTATTGTTGAATTACTAGAAATTAATTGTTTCGACTTGTGTTTCACATTTTTAAAAGGTTATATTTGCATGCTTGTTTTTGTATTATTATTTTCTTTTTCATATTCCGTTGGAATATTCTTATCTTCTTCATCTTTATCTGAATATGTTCTTCAGAAGTTGTATTGTCCTACGGATAGTCCAAATCAACGTATAGAAATATTCTTACTAAATATTATGGACCTTTATAGGCTACTATTGCTTTTTCTTTTTCTTTTTTTTTGTTTTTTTTCCCTTCCTAGTTAGACTTATATAGACTCGAGAGTCGCAATCCCAACATTTCAAAGGAGACTTGAACACTTCACTTTATATAGAGTCTAAAATTCTTGAAAAGGGAACAAATATCGATGGGACAATACGATGGGGTAGTATATCACCTCTCTTTTTTAATTTTTCTTTTTCTTTTTGTTAAACTCTGTACAAAAATAAGGGTATACTTGCTACGGGAAACTACTTATAATTTATTTTTTTAATTTAGAGATTTTTTTCTTTGATTAGCAACTTGTACCATTACAATATTATATGTGATTCAACTTTCAATTACTAGTCTTCAAATTTATTTGAAGTTAAATTATGTTCCTAAAAGAATATTTAAAAATTTTAATTGAGCATATCTCCACAAGACTCCATCCTAACGAGGGAATCCTACTAGCAATGTTATCGTAATCGGACTGAATATTGAATAAGTAAAATTATTGGTTCATGATTCAACTGACTTTAACTAGTGGTTCAACCGAACTATTGTTCTTTTTAGGAAAAATAGTATATAAATCATAAATATTTTTATAAATCATAAATATTCTTATATAAAAATTCATAGTTAATTGACAATATTCTTATAAATCAAAATAACTTTATCAAATATTTTAAAAATTCATTAAACCGGTTTACAAAACAACAAAATACACAGTTTTAAAGAATAAAAAGAGAACTCACCGGTTTGACCGGTTTTCTCCTAAATCGCTAATTTTAATCAAACCGACCGAATCCATGATTGGTTCGGGGTTAAACCGATCGAATTAGCCGATCTGATCTAATTTTGATAACATTGCCTAATAGTCTATGAGGCAACGAGCACTCTTGTGGAAATCTCATGAGAGAGAGAGAGAGAGTTCACCCAGACTTGCAAAACGCATCCTGCAATACTTGCATAGCACCCGACTGCATGCCACCAGAGTTCAACAAATAAAGCAGGCACCCGATGGCTCAAAACTTGCATAACAGTACAAAGCAGCACAAGGGTCAATTGACATACCTAGGATCATTTTTATGCAGCTATGCTGCCGCCCTCCACATTAAATCTTCAGACATAAAACATGTATATAGAGAAATTCCGTAGTTTTTAATTGATGGTCAACTAATCAATCTGCACGATAGATGTATGATTTAGAGAATTTAGTATATTCCTTCGTTACTCATCTTGTAACCTAATCAAGGTAATATATGAAGCTCTGTGTTGGCCAATTTTAGGTTGACGCTCAGCGGACTATCCTTCTATGATTTTTCTTTCTTAGGTTAAATCATCCAATATCCAATAACCTATTTAAATCTAAATATCCAATAGTCTATTTAAATCTAGATTAAAACCGGTTTTCCGTACACCATACTTAAAACTCAAAACATTATTTTAAAAACAAACTCCTTGACACTTAAACGAATAATCATTGGTTGCCATTCAATGATTTAAACATAGTAGTGGGAACAAGCAGATTATATAAGAACATATATATCTTGCTACATTAGTTGAACTCATGAAAGTTGTTCAACATACTGCATTACCAAAAGAAACACCCACCCTTTTCCTATCACACCACCACCAACAAACCCAATAACTCAACTTGAAACATCTACGACTCCACTACAACTTACAATAAGCACTAATACACATATCTACGTAGATTTAAACAAAGAAACTAAATGGGAAACACTTGCAGAACAATCTTCTTCTCCTTAACCAGCAGGTTTGGAGCTTTACGCACGCTCGCCACGGATCCTCCTAGCCAACTGGATGTCCTTTGGCATTATGGTCACACGCTTAGCATGGATGGCACAGAGGTTAGTATCTTCGAATAGACCAACAAGGTATGCCTCAGCAGCCTCCTGCAGAGCTAGGACAGCATGGCTCTGGAAACGCAGATCAGTCTGCAAATGGAAAACATCCAGCTTATAATTCATTTCCCAGACAAAATCCACAAAACAAAACCTATTTTACAAAAGGATCATGAGCCAAACCTTAAAGTCTTGAGCAATTTCACGGACAAGCCTTTGGAATGGCAGCTTCCTGATCAGCAGCTCAGTGCTCTTCTGGTACTTACGGATTTCACTAGATAAACACAAGTTGGTCAAGTGAGATAATTATAGACGCAAATACAAAAGAGCATGTCATTTTGTCAGAATCATACCGAAGAGCAACAGTTCCAGGACGGTATCTGTGGGGCTTCTTCACACCACCAGTAGTTGGCGCTGACTTACGAGCAGCCTATAATCAACAAAATCACTTATTGGTAACAATCCTTTTGAATATACAGTTAATACCTATAAAATTCAGATCAATGCTCCAGTGGAAAATGCACAGAGGAGGATTGTACCATACCTTGGTAGCAAGTTGCTTCCTTGGGGCCTTTCCTCCAGTGGACTTACGAGCAGTTTGCTTAGTACGAGCCATCTCTCTGTGCAAAATGTCAAAATCATATAACAATTCAGCAGCAGAACTCTATGTTCTGACGAAGGGATTTTGGAACATTTCACCAAAAATAATAGAAATTGATGTATAAACCCTAAAACATGACCCATCTATTTTGGATTTTATACAAATTGACCGAAACTTCCGATCAGCATTTCCCTCCAATTGATGTAAAATCCAAAAAACAAGTCTATCAACAGATTCTTAATCATTATTATGCAAGAACATTCTTAATCATTATTATGCAAGAAATTCTAGCAATTTAAACCGAGTAAATAATTAGCCATGTCCCGAAATCTGAAATTGAACCAGCTAACAACCAGTTCTAAGCCGAAGGAGCTAATTGAAGAACAATTAAACCTAACAACAAACTAAACATCAGAAAGACTATGAATATCATTATATGAGAGCGATGTAAACGCTAGATAACATTCAGAATCAAGAACAAAACCCTAAAAAACTAAATACGAACAATAAATTAACAATCACAAACCAAAAATCACAGCAGTAATAATCACATAAAATACAAAAAGATAACAAATTTAAAGAACTTACAGCTATCAATTCCTCTGGGGATCTCTCTCCTTCGTAATTTCTTATCTCTCTAAGAAATATACCGAGCGATTAAAAGTTTAGAATGAGTTGCGGTGGTTATGTATTTATAGTATAAACGCAATAAGGGAGAGATTGAAGTGGACGGCTAAGATTTATGATCCGTGTGCTTTCCCATAGCGTAATCGGACGGTGGTTAGTGCCATTTGTTGTGCTTTCTGCAGGTGAAAAGAACGGCTTAGATGTAATTTATGATAATGCTTCGGATCGAGAGGCTTTAATACTGTAATATGATTGGTTGGTTTCAGTTGTTTCTGACGGATTTAAGATGTGTTGTTAATTGTTCCTTGACGAAAGTGCCCTTCATTGCATCTCTGCCGTAGTTATATCATAGGCCACTTTCAATGGAAACCTTTTTAATAAATTCTCTATTTTATGCATTCAAATATATCATTTAGCAATTTACATTACAATCTCTTAATATATTTTTTTATTTTACATATTCAAATATACTTTTTAACAATTTACAGATTCCTTATGTTTTAACAACTTCATTAATATTTTTATTTTACGTCTCTAAACTATTAAATTATTAATTTAGGCTTCTATTGAAATTTATTATTATTATGTTAGTTAGAAAAAGAAATAGTAGTATTAATGAAATTAATTTAATTACTAATATTAGTATTAACTATGTCTGAGAAGCGAGGAGTAAAACTTTCGATTGGTCCCAACAATTCAGTAAACTCAGATTATAGATCTTAATTGTATAATTTATATTATTAAAATTCAAAATCTTATAAGTTTAAGTTGAAATAAATCAAATGAATGACTTGATTGATAAGATTTTATGCTCAGACCATTTGGTAGTGATTCTATTTACGATACTCTCCGTCGGGCGTGGGGCTCTTATAGAGATTTTGAAATTAAAGCCGATGGATTTTGTGTTTTTCTTCAAGTTGATGCAAAAGAAAGATTTACTAAGGATCAAACATGGAGGCCCTTGGCATAATGATGGTAATTTATTAGTAATTCGAGGAATTCAATGGGGAATTATCTTTGGTGGATTATAAATTGTTGGTTGTACAGTTTTGAGTTAATTTTGAAAGAGTACCCTTAAAATACATGTCATTATTTACCCTAAAATTAATTTAATTGCTAATACTCCTTCCGCTAGTTGTTTGTATTATATTTGTATTCTTTTTGTTAAAACAACTACCGAAAGAAATATTAACTTAGATTAATTATATTATTTTAGAATAAAAAGTCATTAAAATGTATACTCTTTCTACTAGTTGTTCTAACGAAAATACTAGTTCAACTGATATATTGGAGTTGTTTTTTCTCTTTTTATTTACTTTCCAACTGTTGGATTAAAAACCAAAACGAATTTTTTCTGCTGTTTTAAAAAGTCCAATTATGTTTTTCTGATGATGTTTTTGAAAAATGAACTTTATTAACGTTAACAATGATGGACCCCTATATATATATGTTACATAATTCGTGTGAGAACCCGAAAGTTTTAAATGTATTTTATGATATGAAATAATTTTATTTTGTGTTTTTTTATTTTTGCATGGAGGTTAGTCTTTTTTTATATGAATGATAAAATTCATATCTACAATGAAAATTTTATGATGATGTTTAAGTTCCTTAAAAAGGGGACTAACAAATTCCATGTAAGATTATATTGATCAGTTTGGAAGAGGGTGAGAGAATTACGTAAGTGTTATACTTACGTGTTGATCAAAGAACTGTTTAAGTGGCAGTGGTCGATCAAGGCATTGTGCATGTAGGACAACAGTTGTTAGCTGTTAAAAAGTAATGATAAGCAGCCGTTTTACCGTTCAGATTAACCAATCATCTTATTTTAAAGCCTAACCTTAGCTTACTACTCTTGAACTCTATAAATACCTCATTCGAGATGAAATTTTAATTCCTTTACCAAAATTTCTCTTTTAAGAGTTTCGTTTAAACTTGTCATCTCCATAAATTTCCAAGTTCTTCTTTCAAAAAATTATTCTCAGACAAACTTTGATTTCACTCTTAAGAATGAAGAGGTAAGAACCTGGTACTTTACTTAGTTACTTTCATGCATAGCATCAAAGATTTATGCTAAGTTTATATTCTTTTGCATTTTCATGAGACATCCTAGGCTGAGTTTGATCATGATAAACCTTCCATGATAGCAAAAACAAGTTCTAATGTTAGTCTCTGTTAGTGCAATATAAGCACAAGTGTTTGTAGGGGGGGGGGGGGGGGGGGGGGG
>CM025786.1:46401809-46414125 GCA_014636745.2 Centella asiatica | reverse complement strand
GCCTTCTCAAGTAAAAAAGAAGAAGAGTGGAGTAGGCTTAGTCCGAACCACTATAAAAATTCTATCTCTACTCCTGCTTATCTTTCATATTGCTTTACTTGTGCTTTGCTTAAGTCCTGCTGAACTCTTTCAGCAAAAACTTACTATCTTTACTAATTCTAGCCATTAACCTTTGCTACAAAAACTAAGGGGTACTTTGCTTAAACAAATTCCGCTGCTAAACTTTTCAAAACATAAGAAACTCTTTTATAAGTAAGAAGTGTTTAAAGTTGCTAAGTTTTATAAGCAACACTTAATTTTTGAAAAACACTATTCAACCCCCCTTCTAGTATTTTTACCCTTAGGGACCTAATATGATATATCCCTTAAATGAGTTATGCTGGTTGGCAAGAGGAAGGGAAAGGTGCTGATTTGTTCTTCACCTGACCTAGAGGAATTTTAAGTGTCTACGTACGTTCACACAAGGAGGGATCAAGCGGTCTCAGTTAGGCCAGTTGTGTACCGTATGGTTAGCAGATCCAACGGGTTTAGCCCCGATGGATATTTTGAGGAATTTGTACACAGGTGAATACTTGTCTTTCTTCAATGAGGATTACACATTATTTATCATCAGTAATCCTGAAGATTATTTAAAGATTTCTGAGGCATTAGTATTGTTTCACTGAGCCTCTCAAACAGAATTGAATCCCTTGAAACATTCCAATTTTGCTTTTCCGAATTGTTTATATACTTGCTGGGCATAAATCGCTCATTCGTGTTTAAAGGCTGAGCCCTCTGACAAGGGGAAGGCAAAGATGATCGGATATTGAGGTTGACTAACCCTTTGTTGAGCCGATAAGGAAGGAAGGAAGATGACATGAGAAGTGATGTTTTGTATTATAGTATAGAAATAGAATAGCTTCCGCTGAAAATGTAATATTTTGGGTTGTAATAACTCTTTAATATTGTTTCTTTCAATATTTAGAATATGAATGGATGTGTGGTTATCTTTTCCTTCTTTTGACGAAACCCTAATCCAGTGAGGGATTTTGGGGTCGTCACAATTCGGATATACAAGATTGTACTTGCGTGACTTGCAGTAACATAAAAAAGAACTTGAATTTCAAGTTTTTTCTAATTGTATTTTATATTCAAGTTCAGTAACAAATTTTTAGTTAAAATAGGGACAATTTTAACATAAATAAACTTCGATTACGAATAACGTAATCTCTGAATAACTAAGAATGGCGTCATCTTCAACCTCCTTTATATGAATATCATACTGGTGATTTCCCACGTGAAGTTGAATCTCCTACTCAAATATATTGCTTAAACTACCCCATATCTTAATTTGTGATTCGCTAAGATCATCAACGTAGTCTCCCAATCCAAAACGATCTTGTATCTTTCCACTTTGAAGCTTCAAGTTTTCTCTCAACTCTCCATCCACGCTCTCTTTCTTCTTTTCTCGCTGATACATCACCTATTACCTATGTGTTACTTTTGTGTTTGTTTTGATATATTCCCACTTCCCTTGCATATTGTAAAGTTTTATATTTATGTGAGAAGCGTGTATCAAAGCCTGTTGCGCGCGCGCTCTCTCTCTCTCTCTCCATTTCCTTTATGTTCTTTTAAGATAAAGTCACGTGTGCCTACGAATACTTTGATTTAGAATTATTTGAAATTTCTCCTTGTGAGGGGTGTCATGGATCTCTGAAATAATTTAAAGAGATTAATAGTATCTCTAGTTAATCTTCTTGAGATGGTGTTTAAGAGATTAATAGTATCTCTAGTTAATCTTCTTGAGATGGTGTTTTTTGTGTGCGTGTAAGATGAGTGAGTTTAACGGTTCTATCTTGTGAATTCACTAGAATTCATTATGATATGTTATTCTTGTGTTCATGATTTTTTTCGATTTTAAGTTTTCCATGCTAATTTTTTTAATTTGTGATTTGTTATTTATTTTGTTGGTTATGTGCTTGTTAGTTTTGTTTTTACTGTATTATCATCTAATATATTTTATAACAAATTTGATATGTTTACTCTTATGCTCTCCTTGCCTACTACATATGTTCATTTTTCATCACTTTGAACATTCTATGGGAACTAAATTAAAAAAATAATAATAATAATTAGAGGGAAATAGGGAGAAAAGTGAAATAACATAACGTTATCATAAAGTTTATCAATTACAAGTCTTTACCTCCCTGTTTTTCATCAGTCATGACGATAGAACAAGACAAGTCCTCTTTTAAATTGACTGAATTTCATTTTACACCCTGAACTTTCAATTGAGGCTGTATAACACAACAACATTTATAACATCTCATAGTGACCTTAAAAATAATCTTCTTAAAAGAAAATAATGGAATTCAAAATAAATTTTCCTTTGAGTTGTTTGTGAGTTTTTAAAATAAAAAAGAAAAAGAAAATTTAACATTTACTATTTATTATTTTATTTAGGTTTTTTGTATTTGTGATTAGGGACGCTCTAAATATTTCAAATAATTAGTCTTATTCAATTTAGTTTTTTATCCAAATTCAGTCATTTTTAAACTAGAAAAGTACCAAAATTTTCTAATAATTTTGTTTTACTGATAAAATTCACGAGAATTGGAATTTGATAAAAAACTTAAGTTCTCATTTCAAATCTTTTCTTCTGTCACCAATTTAAAACTCACAAGCAGTGTTTTAGTTTTTTTTTTTTCCCATTCAAAAGTTTTAGAATATTTGCTACTTTGGAATGCATTTTGCGGAATTAGATGAACTTTCATGGTGCATTTTACTTGATAGTTTTAAAATTACAAAGATGCAAATGGTTTCGCTAAATGAAAGTTTGGTCACTATAAAAAGTCGTATGAGAGTTTAAGGTGTGAATTAGGATTTAGATAAGATTTTAGGGTGCAAAATTGAGTTTAGTCCTTTTAAATGCTGCTTCATTTGTTCGAAGAACTTGGTATTTGGCAGTGCTTATAAGCGGTTAAACTTGCTTTTAATCACTTTCTAAAAACATCAACTGTTCGTTTATCTGAGTAGTTTTATTAAAATAATTAATTTGATGTTTCTGATTATAAGCAAAATTAAGAAAAATATTATTAATTGTAATAAGTATCTTAATTAACCGTGGTGACTTACAACTCATAATTTTCTATTATCTCTTTTAGTAATTTACCATGATGATAAGCAATAAACAGTGCTTTCAAAACCAAAACTTCTCACTTCTTATAATTATTTTTTTGGCTAGTTCAAATACTTTTCAATTATAAAACGCATACTTATATTTCTTTAAGCCGTAGATTCAGTGATCAAATTCATAAATAAATCCCAAATACCCTCGATGATGAATTGTGCGTTATTGTGAAGTTCGGTCATAAGATATAGGTTCAATCTGTTTCATCTTAAATTTTAAATATTTTAGATTACATTGGTATAATTTACATTATAAGGATCTTCGATATCTAAAGTTTAAGCTGAATCATAGAGAAGCATAGACAATCAATCAACATCGATTTGGGATTTAAAAGTGGCCCGTTGATCATGTGCAAAGTTTCACTTTCAACAAAGTATTGCAACATTAGTAATGACTTCGTTTAAGAAAATATTCCAAAATGGACGAGTTAGAGAAAGTGGTCTAGGAAGCAGCCATATTCTCGTATCTACTATGTGCGATGCATTTGAACATTCTCAAATCCTTGTTTCTATGTAGGGCAGATTCTTGAATGTCGATGGTGAATATATCTGTCGAAGGCATCAACAATGCTCCTTCCATCTGGACTGAAAATTGGATAGTTGACCCACCCTGCAACATCAGATTGACTTCTCATCACTCTTACCACTACTGAAGGATCATCGACCTTCACTATAAATATAGCGAAATATCCCCAGTCAATAGAATCGCCTAATGGTGCACCCCTTGGTAGATTGCATGCCGACGAGAATGCTATCCAATTCCCACTTGGGGACCATTTGCAATGCCTGTCAATCCAAGGCTCATGTGTGAGCCTCCTTATTCTGCCTCCAGAGTGTTCCCCCTTTGTTGTGTCCTCCATTATGTTTAAGTTCTTGTAATACTTTCTCCCTCCCTCCCTCGTGGATGTAAAAACTTGTTAATTCAATGGAGACATAAACAATAATTATAAGAGATGATTATTAGAGAAATGATACGAGTGTATATAGGGTTTTGCTTGAAGCATGACACCCTAAGTATCAAGTTTGTTGCCCCCAGAAAGATATATATACATACTCTTATGCCAAGGTTATCGAACTCAAAATAAACTCATTCCAATTAGGATTCTACATTGGCCCATACACCAGAGTTTTGTCCACGTATAATATTAATTAATAAAGTATAATTAATATTTATCAAATTATTATTATTATATTTTGAACATATATTCCAACAATCTCCTCCTATGTTCTAAATATAAAATAATAATAACAAACCATACATGAACACACGATACCAAAGTATCATGAAACTAAATCCAAATAAAATCATCTATACATGTCTGAATCAAACCAAATCAAGCATTGAGGTTTTGAATCAAAAACATATCCAACAAATGAATAAGTTCACACATAGGTGAATAATATTTGAATAAAATAAAATAGACAAATGAAAAGACTTAGATATTCAATTAGCCACGAGATTCTACTCATCTAGTAGATCATCATTCTCAATAGAGAAATTCATTGATCTCCTTCAGTTCCAACATTTTTTGTAAATTTTCTCTAAATTGACAATTTAACATATAATTTCGTGTGAGGCGTCCCCCAACGAATTCTAATCAATAATCGTCAATTAAAGAATAATACAAGTATCTAGTTTAGACATTATAAACTTAGTACAAGTCATATCAAAACATGATGAAAAAATAAAAACTTTCATTCTTCATGTTAGGTACCAGTCAGATCCGAAGAATGTACTAATTACTTCTGATTAACATAGTTTGATGTTCAAGTGTCTAGTTCAACTCTTGAGTACTTAGCACCAACCACATATCAAATTGCAATGCATCATCACTAAGTTTTGAATCATAAAATAATTTGTTATACAAGTATCTAGTTCAACACAAAAGAACTTAGTATCAATCACAAAACAAAACTATTTCTCATCACTAACAAGTTTCCAACACATAGAACTTGTCTAATTTGGTTTCTCTCATAAAAGATAAGAACCACACATGTCTTATTTTGGAATGTTATAGCCTTATACTTAACACGATTTTATTATGATGTATCATCAATTTTGGAATGATACAACAAGTCATGATAGATATATCATCAAATTTGGAATGATATAAAGAAATTACAACATCACACTAGTACAAAACTGATCATATGCATCTCCGTATTTGCGTCGGTTCTTTAATATAACTGTCGCATGTAGTAACACGGTGGCATTTGTGAAAAAAATGGTAAGAGTGTTTGTGTCGCCTCTTTTAAAAGACCAACGCAAAATATATAAAAATAAATAAATAATAAATTTTTAACACATTTGCATCGCCTCGATTAAAGAACCGACGCAAATATGATGAGTATTTGTGTTGGTCGTTTAATATAACCGACACAAAAGATAACAAATAATTAAAAAAAAATAAACAAAAACACATTTGCGTCACGTTGATTAAAGATCCAACGCAAATACTCGCATGTAGTTGCGTCGGTTTCTAAAAGAACCGACGCAAATTCTTTAAAAAATTTTAGAAAACTAAATTATTAAAACATTTACTTCGCTTGATTTAAATATCTATCACAAATGGTTATGTTCTTTGCGTCGGTTTTCTTCATTGTCCGACGCATATTCTTTAATATTATTAAAAAGTATATTTAAGTTAAAACTTTTGCTATTTTGGCCTGGTTCGTAAGAGAGGAGAGAGAGCGAGATCGTCTTTGGCAGGTTTCTTGGCTGAGTTTTGCAAGTTTCTTTCTTCTGTGTCTCCGGCGGAGAGCTTTTTCCGGCAGGCAGCTTTGTTGTGTAAGTCATTGATAATTAAAATAATACATTCATTAAAGGCATTATTTAAAATATCAGCATGTATGTTGAACTATTGTTTGTCCACATCTTATTTATGATATCTGTACAATTGTTGTGCTTACTTAGTTAATCGTTGTGGTTATTTAGTTATATATGGATCGTCAAACATGGATGTACAATATATTGCGTAACGATGACGCATATGTGAGAGGGGTTAACGAGTTTATTATATGTGCTGTTGAAAACCAAAAAATCAGAAAGGAACATGGAAAAGAAGACATGATTGTGTGCCCGTGCTGCCTTTGTGGTAATTTAAAAAAATATTTGAGCGCAGAGACGGTGTGTGAACATTTATTTCATTGGGGTTTTAAGAAAGGTTATACGAAGTGGATTTGGCATGGCGAGGGAATAGACTTTGATATGATTGGTAGCTCAAGGTCGAATTATGCAACTGAGTACGATAATTCGATCAATAATGACGAAGATGATGTGGACATTGATAGGGTGGAAGATATGATACAAGATCTGCAAGACCATATGATGCCACAACCGGATATATTTGAGAGCTTGGTTCGCGATTCTAAGAAACTTTTGTATCCCGGGTGCAGTGACGACTTGACAAGGTTGTCAACAACTTTGAAGTTGTGCAACTTGAAAGTCAAGAATGGATGGAGTGACAAGAGTTTTACAGAATTGTTAAAACTTTTACGAGAAATACTTCCGGTGAATAACGAGCTTCCCACTTCCACGTATGAGGCAAAGAAGATGTTGTGTCCTATAGGTATGGACGTAAAGAAGATACATGCAAGTCCAAATGACTGTGTGTTGTTTCAAAATGAGAATGAACATTTACACACATGTCCTAAGTGTGGAGCATCTCGGTACAAGCGGGAGGGTAATGATTCTTCTAAGGATGATAAAAAAAGGGCTCCTAGCAAGGCGGTTTGGTATTTACCCATAGTGCAATGATTCAAACGCCTATTTGCAAATGCAAAAGATGCAAAACATTTGAGGTGGCATGCAGAAGGGAGGAAATCAGATGGGATGCTTAGACAGCCTAGTGACTCTCCACAATGGAGAACCATTGATTATAAGTTTCCTGAATTTGGTGGAGAAGTTAGGAATGTACGACTTGGACTTTGTACGGATGGGATGAATCCTTATGGCACTCTAAGCTGTCAACATAGCACATGGCCAGTTCTTTTGGTGATTTATAATTTGCCTCCTTGGTTGTGTATGAAGCGCAAGTATATTATGTTGTCCTTGTTAATCTCAGAGCCTAAACAACCTGGGAATAACATAGATGTTTATCTTCAGCCACTTCTTGAAGATTTAAAACCTTTTTGGGATGAAGGTGTTTCGCTCTTTGATGCAAATACTCAATGGATTTCACATTACGTGCGATGTTATTTTGCACCATAAATGATTTTCCTGCTTATGGAAACTTGTCAGGGTACACTGTCAAAGGAGCTAAAGCATGTCCAATTTGTGAAGATGCTACTATTGACCATTGTCTAAATAATTGCAACAAAAATGTCTTTATGAGTCACCGAACATTTCTTCCCCGTGATCACCCTTATCGTAAGATGAAAAAGGCTTTTGATGGGCATATCAAGACTCGAGAAGCCCGTTTGCCTTTAACTGGAAAAGAAGTCTTTGAGCGGGTTAAGGATATTGATGTTGTATTTGAAAAGTTGTATCAACCTCCTAAGCAGAAGAATCTGTGGAAGAAGAGATCCATATTTTGGGATCTCCCGTATTGGGAACACATACAAGTTAGACATTGTCTTGATTTTATGCATATTGAGAAAAATGTCTGTGATAGTATTGTTGGGACATTGTTGAATATAACGGGAAAGACAAAGGACGGGATCAAAGTCAGAAAAGATATGAAACAAATAGGTATACAACTAGAGTTAGCACCACAAGAATCAGAGAAGCGTACATATCTACCTCTAGCTTGTTATACTTTGTGTAAAAAAGAGAAAATTGCTTTTTGTAAGTGTTTGTTTGGTGTGAAAGTTCCATATGGATATTCTTCAAACATCAAATGGTTTGTGTTGATGAAGGATTTGAAACTCGTGGGTATGAAGTCACATGATTGTCATGTGTTAATGCAACAACTATTACCAATTACAATTCGAGGGATATTGCCGAATCACGTGAGACTTGTTATTATGAAACTTTGTTATTGAACCCATCACGTTGAATAAATTACAAGTTGATTGTGAGAACCCGAAATTGTAAATTTGTTTTATAATATGAGATAATATATTTTGTGGCAAATCTTATTTTATGTTATCTTATTTTTGCACGGAGTTTAATTCTTTTGAGTATGAATGATAAATTCACATCTTTAATGTGAAATTTTGATGATGATGTGATATCTATGATGATAAGGTTAAGTTCCTTAAAAAGGTATAAAAAGGGGATTAACAAATTCCTTATATAAGATTATTTTGATCTACATGGAAAAGAATGAAAGGATTACGTGGTTTTATAACTACGTGTGTGACTAAGAGATGTTTAGGTGGCGAAGTGTTGTGCATGAAGGACAGCAGCTGTTTATACGTACTTAGCTGCTAAGGAATCATGATGAGCAGCCGTACTTACCGTCCAAATTAACCAATTATCTTATTTCAAGTTTAATCGTAGCCTACTGCTTTTTAACTCTATAAATACCCCATCCGAAATGATATTCTAACTCTTTACCAAATTTCTCTCCTAAGAGTTTCATCAAAATTGTTATCTCTGAAAACTTCCGAGATTTTCTTTCGGAGAATTTTCTCAGAAAAGCTTTGATTCCACTTTGAGAACGAAGAGGTAAGAACTTAGTGTTCTATTCAGTTTTCTTTCATGCATAACATCAAAGATTTATGCTAAGATTAATATTCTTTGCATCATCATGGGACATCGTAGTCTGAGATGTTCATGTTAGAGTTTTCCATTGTAGCAGAAGCAGGCTCTGCAGTTAATCTTTGATGAGATATTGTTGATCTCTGATGAGATATTGCTAGTCCCTGATGAGATAGTCGTAGTCTCCGATGAGATATTCTGTTATTCCCCGATGGGTTATTTATTCCCCGATGGGTTATTTATTCCCCGATGGGTTATTTAATCCCTGATGGGTTAGTTAGTCCCCGATGACGTCAGGATTAATCCCCGATAGGCTAAAGTTTAGTCTCTGATGACGTCACCAGTATCTGATAAGAAGTTAGTCTCCGATGACGTCACCCTTAATCCCCGATAGAGTTAAAGTGACGTCATCAGTTCCTGAAGAGTTTTTAATCCCCGACGTGTTTAGTCTTTGGCGCGTCCAATACACGTATTAGTCCCTGATACCTTTCCGTAGTCTCTGATGACTAAGGGGATTATTCCCCGATGCACAGTTTATTATCAAAGCTACAAAACATTATTTTCTTAAGGGTATTTCACAATATTATCATACTAGATTCAAGTCAGTAAAGTCTAAGGACATCTCATATCTATTTTCTCTCATAAATTATTATCAAGGTATTAAGATATTACTTGCGTAATTCACAGAATCTCTTTCTCGCAAGTAAATTGATTTGAATTTTGTGCAAAGGACTGAGGCAAGTATATTTACACTCTTATATTTATTTCAAGCTGAAGTAAGTATATCTTCATTATCATGCTTGATAATGCAAGTATATCCTTACTCTGATGTTTATTTCAGTTATGCGCATGATCAATTGATTCGACATGCGTACAAAATTACATCCTTTATATTTAAATTTCCTTGTGAAACAAAATGCTTCGCTTAAATTTCCGCTAGCATGATATGAATGAAATGCATGGGTATAAAGGAGCTTTGATTTATCTGATATTATTCAATCTTATATCTGTGCAATGAATGAGAATGTTATGTCCCTTAATTGGGAAATGCCACATAGTTGGCAAGAGGAAAGGAAAGGTGCTGATTTGTTCTTCACCTAACCTAGAGGAACTATATGTGACTACGTACGTTCACACAAGAGGGATCATGCGGGCACAGCTAGGCCAGCTGTATATCGTATGGTTAGCAGATCCAACGGGTATAGCCCCCGATGGATATTTGTACTCCAAGAAAGATGTGCTTGACACTAAGAAGGGCTACACAATTGATTATCATCAGTAACCCTAAAGATTTCTTAAAGAATCCAAAGGCATTGATATTGTTTCATCAAGCCTTTCAACAGAAATGAATTTCTTTGAAGCATTTCAATCCCGTTTTTCCCCAAATTGTCTATATACTTGCTGGGCGTAAACCGCTCATTTTTGTTGAATCTTAATGTCTTGCAGGGCAAGAAGTAAAGGCTGAACCCTCTGATAAGGGAAAGGCAAAAATGATTGGTTACTGAAGTTGGCTAGCCTTGTGATGCCAATAGGAAGGGAAGGAAGGAAGATGATCTGGGAATTGATATTTTGTATTACAAGATAGAAACAAAATAGCTTCCGCTGTAAATGTGATATTTTGGGTTATAATAACTCTTATTTATCGTTTCTTTCAGTAGTTATTTTTAAGTGAATGTATGGTTATCTTTTCTTTCTTTTGACGAAGCCCTGATCCAGTGAGGGATTGTGGGGTCGTCACATTGATATTGTTGTCACACTATGTCAGTTTAAAATGTATTTTCCACCTTCATTTTTTGACATTATGATACATTTAGTTATTCATTTGGTTAGAGAGATTATGTTATGTGGTCCGGTATATTTGCGGTATATGTATCCTTTTGAGAGATTCATGGGTATATTGAAAGGATATGTGAGGAACTGATATCAGCTGGAAGCTAGTATAGTTGAAGGATATTCACTTGAGGAGGCTATTGAATTTTGCACAGAGTATTTAGCAGTTGTTAATCCTATTGGAATTTCCAAATCTCATCACAAGGGAAGACTTCATAGGCAGGGTAGATTGGGATCCAAATGGATCTCTCCTGGGTGTGAACTGCGCGATAAAGCACATCTCTTTGTCCTGCAACACATAACTGAAGTTCATCCTTACTTAGATTGTCATGTCAATTTGATTATGAGGCAGAATCCTTCAAAAAGTGGCATTTGGGTTACAACTGAACATAATCGCTCATTTGTTGGATGGTTTAAAGACCGTGTAATGTGCTAGTTGTCAGATACACCAAATGTCATTTCTAATACGATAAAATCATTAGCATATGGCCCCAACACGCTTGTTCAATCTTATGAAGGTTATGATGTTAATGGATATACTTTTTACACCCAGTGTCAAGATGGAAAGAGCACTATGCAAAATAGTGGAGTTACCGTGGAAGCTTCATCAACAGAATTTTTTAGAGGCAAATCTTCAGGATCGAAAGATGTGAAAAAGTCATATTATGGGGTGATTGAAGATATTTGGGAGCTTGAGTACAGAGAATTTAAGGTTGGTATCTTTAGTTATAATTGGATTGATATACGTCGTGGTGTTCGAAAGGGTGAATTAGAATTTACTTTGATAGATTTTAGTCAGTGGGGTCATGTGGACGACCCATTTATACTTGCAATGCAAGTAAAACAAGTATTTTATATCCAAGACCCCGCCGATCCTAAGTTTTCAATTGTTGTTCAAGGCAAGAGAAATATTCTTGGTATTGATGATGTTGTTGATGAAGACAAGTATAACCAATTTGATGAGAATCCTTCTTTCTCTATGGGTCTACCTACCCCATATGGTGAGGATAATGGAGAAACAAACTACCTACGTAATGACCATGGTGAAGGGTTATGGATTGATCATGGAAAATAAGTGCAGGATTTGAAGGTTTTAATTTGTTTTATTCCAATAGTTGTAAATATTTGTAAATTGAAAATTTTAATTTGTTTTATTCCAGTTATTGTAAATTTTAATTTGATTTATTCCAATAGTTGTAAATAATTGTTATTTGTATATTTTAATTTATTTTTATTCCAATAATTATAGATTTTAATTTGTTTTATTCCAATAGTGCTGAAGTAAATTTTATATATTTCTAGTTGAGTGTGGGAAGTAGTTCTTAACAACAATCATACAACAATTAAAGTGGTCTATAAATAAAAACACATTTCAGCTTATAATATTTCATAAGGCATGGGCACACCTTACAGCTGTCTCCTATTTTTGAGTATTTAAGTCATCCCTTGTTTTTGAGTATTCAAGTCGTAAGAAATCCCCTGTTTTTGAGTATTTGCGTCGGTTTTTTATAATACACGACGCAAATGTTGCTTTTATACGTTGGGTTTTTAAAAGAACCAATGCAAATGTTTTAATATTTTTATTTTATATTATTATTTATGTTAATTTATTATATACCAATGTAACTTTAAATTAATATTTTACTTATATTGAAAGTCGTTAATAACATATAT
>CM025786.1:46343251-46401799 GCA_014636745.2 Centella asiatica | reverse complement strand
TTTAAATTAATATTTTACTTATATTGAAAGTCGTTAATAACATATATTATACTTATGAAATAAAAAATAAGTAAAAAATATTAATGATTAACTAAAAAAGTACAATATATATCACATTTAATATATATATATATATATATATATATATATATATATATATATATATATAATAGTTTTAATTAACTAATTATTTTTGAATTAATCAGTATAATAGTTTTCTTTTATATTATTATGTAATATATTAATATAAATAGTATATTAAAATAAAAAAATTAAATCATTTGCATTGGTCCTTTTAAACACCCGATACAAATGTTGCTTTTATGCGTCAGATTTTTAAAAGAACCGACGCAAATGATTTAATATTTTTATTTAATATTATTATTTATGTTAATTTATTATATACCAATGTAACTTTAAATTAATATTTTACTTATATTGAAAGTCGTTAATAACATATATTATACTTATGAAATAAAAAATAAGTAAAAAATATTAAATATTAATGATTAACTAAAAAACTACAATATATATCACATTTAATATATATATATATATATATATATATATATATATATATATATATATAATAGTTTTAATTAACTAATTATTTTTGAATTAATCAGTATAATAGATTTCTTTTATATTATTATGTAATATATTAATATAAATAGTATATTAAAAAAAATTAAATTATTTGCGTCGATCCTTTTTAACACCCGACACAAAATGTTGCTTTTATGCGTCAGGTTTTTAAACACCCGACACAAATGATTTAATATTTTTATTTTATATTATTATTTATGTTAATTTATTATATACCAATGTAACTTTAAATTAATATTTTACTTATATTGAAAGTCGTTAATAACATATATTATACTTATGAAATAAAAAATAAGTAAAAAATATTAATGATTAACTAAAAAAGTACAATATATATCACATTTAATATATATATATATATATATATATATATATATATATATATATATATATAATAGTTTTAATTAACTAATTATTTTTGAATTAATCAGTATAATAGTTTTCTTTTATATTATTATGTAATATATTAATATAAATAGTATTAAAATAAAAAACTTGTGTGCGTCGGTTGTTTAAAAGAACCGACGCAAATGAGTTAAAATAAATAGTATATTAAAATAAAAAAATTAATTCATTTGCGTCGGGCCTTTTAAACACTCGACACAAATGTTGATTTTATGCATCGGGTTTTTGAAAGAAGCGACGTAAATGAGTTTAGTTTAATTACGAATATGCCACCGTTTGGGAAAAAAAAATACATTTTAGCGCCTTTTTATTTCCATTGCGCGGCATATTTTCATTTGCCATCTTTTTGAAGATGAACTCTTAATTCTTTTCATTTCCTTTGCCCTAAATCTTCACAAGCTAGCTGCATACATTTCCATTTGCTTTTCTCAATCGATCAAGATACAAACTCTTCGGCTTCTAACAAATCGGAAAACAAGTATTTCCATTTCAGTTTCTCGCACATACAAACTCTTCGGCTTCAGATTTGTTACAAGTGAAAGAGGTACTACGCGAACTGCGCGATTTAATTTTTTTTTTTTGTTTTAATGGAAATGTACATTGGAAGCTCAATAGTGTTAAATGGAAGCTATGTTGTAGGGTTAAACATGTTGTTTTGCATTTGTTCTGTTTCTGCTATTTTTCTATTTCTGCGTTGTAAGGTTAAGCAAATGTGTAAACTTATACCACTATGTGTTGGTAATAAATAATCTTTGTCGATTGAGAAATTGAAATGAAACTGCGATTTTCATTGTTGTTCTGTTTTTTGTTTTAATACATAAATATTTTAAAACCCCAAAGTGTGTCTTATGATATGTGTTCTGTTTGTGATATATGTGTTTTGTTCTATCTTGTAATTGTAAATTTAATTCAAAGATTTCCTTTGGCACTACGAATGCACTATACCTGAAATTAAAATGGAAGCCCCAAAGTGTTTTCTAATGCACTGTAAATGCACTGTAATGCACTATAATTCTTATATTATTAATTTATATTTTTAAATGTGATGTTTTTGACATTTTCTATTCTACTTTGTAGTTTACAATTATCATGGACCACCGAAGTTCTAGTGAGAGACCTACTAAAAAAACTAGAGGTCCAACATCTTGCAAAAAATTGAAAGAAAAGTCTGCAAATAAACAAGTGCAGAAAGTTATTGAGTTTGATAACAATCTTGGTGTTCCCATTGGAACATATGTTGCTGCATTCAAGTCGTACATAGGAGCAGTAGTTAGAGTTCAAGTTGACATTAATATTCAGAGTTGGGATCTAGTCAGTGATGGACTAAAGGATACGATTTGGGAAGATATTAAGGTATGTATTGAAAAGAATATTTAGTTGTTTTAACATATATTGTCGTTCAAATTTTATTACAAGTTTCTTATATGCATGATTTGACTATTTCAGATTGAGTGGAATATTAGATGATGCGAGACGGAAGGACGTATTAAAATTTGTAGGGAAAATTTGGAGGGATTTCAAGTCAAGGTTAGTCTGCCGATACTTGCATGTAGACAAGGACCCTTGCGAGAAATATGACTTCATAACTCGAGAGTAATGGGATAAATTCATTCATGATCATCAAAGTGAAGAATTTCAGGTATATTATTTTGATATTTATATTATTATTGGTTTTCAGATATGATTGTTTAATTTCACTAACTAGAATAGGGATTGTTTAATCATATTATTGTTTTATTTTCTAATAGACTAAAAGTGAGAAGGCACGTGAAAATCAGAAGTTTAATGAGTATCCACATTATCTGGGAAGACTTGGATATGCAGCGAAAAAAGCTAAATGGATGGTTGATGACCCGATTGTTTCTCTACCTTCGTCCGAATCAGTTAATTCATCAATTGTATCAAATGATCGAACTGATCGTAGTTACGATTGGATTCGGGCTAGAGTTAGGAAGAGAGATCAAGGTGAAGGTTATTATTTTCCCAAGGACGAGATTAGGGATGTTGTTCAAAAAATGGTAAGAGTATTTTGTTCATTTAAAAATATTTATATTTACAGTTATGCTTAAAATATTAATCATTAAATTGATTTTGGAATAGGTGGAATGGAAAGACAAAGCCTCTGAAGGTTCGTGGACTCCTCACGGGCATGATGACATATTGTCACGTGCACTTGGAAAGAAGGAGCACGGCGGGTGTGTAATAGGGGCTGGAGGAACATTGCGCATGAAAGATGTATTCAGGACGGACAAAGGCAACTCCCGTAAAGGCGTAATATCAATGGATGAGTTGTCTACGATAACTCAAGAAATTGAAAGAAAAGTGGCCAATCGAGTTCGAGAGGAGTACCAAACTCAAATGAATGAAATGGATATGAAATACAAAGACCAGATTGGTTCACTGCATGCTCAGATTGTGAGCATCTTCAATCACATGAGCCAGATGGGAATGCCTATGCCCCAACAAACTCCAACAACTGACGTGATTCAAAGTAGCTCCCACTCGGTGGATCCATTCTTTGAAATAAAGGTATACTTATTTTTACTCTTTCTTATCTCTTTCAATCATAAGTTATCATATAAGTGCCCTATATGATCCTAACTGAATTTTTTTTATATAATTAACATAGAAGCCGACTCCATGTCGTCTCTGTGTGATCCTTGCTGAGACCGGCAAAGTGATTGTGGCTATTGGAACTGTTTTTCCACTGAATGCGTCGGGTGATGTTGTTCATGGTCACCAAATGGAGCTCAACAATGTTAGAGTATCCGTTAATGACGTTTGTCCTAAATTTCAACAAGCTCCGCTTCCCGTGCCTACGCATGAACATACAAGAGTAGGTGACGCAGCGGGTAGCTTTGTTCAATGGCCTAAACAACTTGTAATGTTGGGGCAGGTAACAAATTTCAAATTAACAAGTAACATTATAAATGATTGTTGTTAATTCATTTAATTCATGTAAATGTTATTGTTTAACTTTATATCTAATTAGGATCCCATCTTACCGAATAAGGGTAAAGAGCCTGGGTCCCCCCCTTCTCGCCAAAAATAATCAAGTTCGTAGCAAAGGGTCGGCTACTAATGTGGATCAGAACTTGAGTCCAAAATGTAAATATTTACATCAATTGATTATGGCGTTGCCTTCCTCGGATGACGTAATTTCAGTGTCATTAGATTATGATTCATGCATTAATGCTCCGAAGGAAGTTGAAGACATGATATACATCGCGAGCGAAGATATAATCCAATTCTATAAAATGGAATGGTTGAATATAAGTGTCGTACAAATTTTCATGAGGTGAGACTATAATTTTCATACATTCTCATTTATCTTTTTTTTTTTTTTTATACAAGTTTATTTTATAAACTAACTAATGAGTAATTTGTATATTATATTTAAGGTACCTCAAGGAGATGACTAAGGGATCTAATGCCTTTGGATTCTTGTGTCCTCAAAAAGTGGCAAATGCAGTAAATGATTCAGATGGCGCAAGTCGATACATTGCAGATATTTTTCTATGTTGTCGGGGATCCAAATTCATCTTAGGGCCGTACTTCCAACAGTAAGAACATAAAAATGGTGGGCTTAATTTATTCTAGCTAGCTTGTTCATTGATATAATTTAACATTGTTATTTAATTTGTAAAAATGTAGGGAACATTGGATGTTGTTTCTTATATCTTGTGAGGAAAATACAATATATATGTTCGACTCATTGAAGAAGGAAAGGAATATGCCAATCAAGATAGCATTTGCAGTGTAAGTAAATTATATATTAATTCCTAAGTTATTAATATAAGTTAAACGTGTAAAACTCTTTTAACATATTTATTTACTCATATATAATACTATATATAATTTTGTAGGGCATTTCAATTATATGTTGCTCACGGTGGCAAGAATAGAAATAATAAGTTGCATTGGTATACGAAAGAGGTTAAGGTATAAAATACTTGCTAACTTATGTTAGGAATTATAACATTTAATGATGATGTATAACACTTAGAATTGTTAAATTTTGTAAATGTACAAGTACCTGCAGTAATGCACTATGAGAATCTACTATCAATAAGCTGCAGGAAAGCATTAGAGACTACAATGAATGCACTTGGAGAGTTCAACAAATGTCAAAGTTGATCAAGCAAAATTAGCCTATCGGAGACTAAGTTTTTGTCTATCGGAGACTAAGCTTTTTGCATATCGGGGACTAAGTTTTTGCCTATCGGAGACTAAGATTTTGTTTGTCAGAGACTAAGTTTTTGAACTGTCGGAGACTAAGTTTTTGAACTGTCGGAGATTAAGTTTTGAATTGTCAGAGACTAAGTTTTTTGAACTGTGGGAGACTAAGTTTTTGAACTGTGGGAGACTAAGTTTTTGAACTGTCGGAGACTAAGTTTTTGAATTGTCGAAGACTAAGTTTTTTGAACTGTCAGAGACTAAGCTTTTGACTGTCGGAGACTAAGTTTTTAAATTGTCAGAGACTAAGTTTTTGGTCTATCAGAGACTAAGTGTTTGTTCATTATAGACTAATGTTGAAGCAACCACATATTATCCATCAGAGAATAAAATTCCACTGACATAAGGGATGACATATGACTAAAGACGGTGGAAATAAAGATAAGGATAGTTGTCCAATAAGGAGAGATTGGCTACCAAGGAAGCGTTAAGAAAATAAGTTATACACACACACACACACACATCAAGTTGCAAGTATGAAACTTGCAAAGCCGCAAGCATGAAACCTGCAAAATAGCAAGTTGAAATACTGCAGAGACAACTTATAACAACTTGAAGCAAGAAGTTCATTGAAGCTGGACTAATTATGTCAAGAGAAGCCCACAAAGATAAGATATATTCTGCTGATATTTTATCTTGGGAACTCCAAAAAGAAAAATGGAAGCTGGTGTAGTGAATATACATCAGAAAAGTCACATAAACAGGCTGACATCAAAGGGAGGCTGAATAATGAAGAAAGTTGTATGACAGAGCTGCAAGTACCAATAAACTACAGAGATATTTTTGGTAAATAGCTTAGAATAGAAGCTTGGAGAACATGGAAGCTGTGTCTATAAATAGACATAGAGCAGTTGAGGTAAATATATCTGAGAACTGAAAAACAACTGATAACAACAAGAATACATCTTATCTCAGATCACATATCTCTCAGAACAACACTTTCATACATATTTAGAGAGTTAGCAGCTGTAATTAAGTTTACAGAAAGAGAAGCTAGAAATCATATTCTAGTGAGCAGCTGTTGTTTTCAACAAAATTGTTAGAAGCTGGTCATTCAAACCAGTGAGCTTTTGTAATTTTTCATTCTTTTATAAAAGTTCAGAAACACTTGTGATATATTGTATTCTTTCATTTCCGTAACCTGTTATACAGTATATTCACTAAACTCACAAAATTCGAAAGAATTTTGTGGTTTGTATTCAACCCCCCTTCTACAAACCATCTTGTGGGACAAACAACTTATCCAAACAAATTTGAGTTTGTTGGTTCCTATAATATAATTTCTTATTAAATTTAATCAACTTGACTATTTATATAGTGTCCTCAACAACAAGGAAGTGTTGAATGCGGCTACTATGTCATGAGGTACATGTATGACATCGAAGTTACATCAACGGGCTCCATATACAAAATGGACTGAGGTATATTGTTTTTAATTATATGCATGCAATTAACTATTTCAATCTAATAACAAAGTACCTTGTATATTGGTTTTAATTATATGCTTAGTTGTTTCTTTTTTATAATATTCTACAGGGTTTGAGTGCAAAAGAGTCATATACTCAGTTTGATATAGATGAAATTAGAGACCTGTTTGCAGAATATTTTATGAGTCATTGTATGTGACCTTTGTATATTTGAACAGTTTGTACATTTGGACAATTTGTAAATATTCCTGTTTTGAACAGTTTGTAAATTTAGATTTGTATATATTCCTTTTTTGCAAATATTGAAGTGGTTGAATTTTGTACTATTTTGGCTTGTACAGGTTGGATATTTTATTTTTAAAATGAAAATTTTAAAAAAAAATCCAATCATTTGCGTCGGTTCTTTTAACAGTACGATGCAAATAGATTAAATTATTTTTAAAATGAATTTTTATCAAACAATCATTTGCGTCGGGTTTAGTTAAGCATCGACGCAAATGATCCTATAATTTGCGTCGGTTCTTTTAAAAGTACGACGCAAATTTATTAATTCATTTTTAAAATGAATTTTTTATAAACCAATCATTTGCGTCGGGTATCTTGAAGAACCGATGCAAATGACACTATTATTTGCGCCGACTTTATAATTGTCCGACGCAAATGATTTTTTTTTGCGTCATATCTTTAACTGATGCAAAATATTTATGATATTTGTGTCTCTGCCATATGCGTCTCCTCTTAACCGACGCAAAATACGTTAATTAACCGACGCATATGATTAGTTTTGTACTAGTGTCAAGACATATCAAATTATAATACTCAAACAATAGATTAAGAATAAACCATAGTAGGTTACAAATCCTTTAATAGACTCTAATATAATGATTTTAATCTTATCTCCTTCATAATGAACTTGTGATGAAAATTCATTATTAGAACATATTGTGAGAGCAATGGTCTTAACACTTTCTTTAACTATTAAAGAATATTCAAACAAAATCTGTGTAGTTTGTTTCTCACCACTTCTGGAGAATACAATTAAAAATTTGTCCTTGAAATATCTAGAATAAAACTTCTAATAATTCTGTTTCTAAAAACTAGAGTATAGAGTTTCAACATTAAAGATGACAAAACTATTTTTGCCTGTTTCATAGACTTCCAATACAATACTGCACTACCTAGTGTATACATATACACACTGGTATTAAGAGACCATAAAAAATCCTTCTAAAATTAGAAGATTCTAACAATATAGAGCACTTCATTGAATATGTATAAAGTATCTCATTAGCCTTTAGGACATCTTGTTAGGTCCCAAAGGGAAAAAAATACTAGAAGGGGGGTTGAATAGTGTTTTTCAAAATTTCAGTCTTGCTTATAAACTTTAAGGTTTCAAAAAACTTTCTTATATTTTGAAAAGAGTTAGCAACATAATTTATAACAAAGAATCCCTTAGTTTTTAGACCAATGGCTTAAGGGAGCAATGTTAGTAAGTCTCTGCTAAATGACTTTAGCAGAGACTGAGCAAAGTAATGATAAAGGAAATGAGCAGTGTAAAAGATAAGTAGTAAAGAAAAATAAGCAGGAGAATTTTTATAGTGGTTCGGTCAAAGCCTACTCCACTCTTCTTCTCTTTACTTGAGAAGACACTAACTAAAATGTTCACACAGAACAATAAGCAGTAGGACACTTAGTCCAAAATTACAGTAGCTCACTTAGACCAAGTAGTCACACAGACTAATAGTAGATGTTGTTTCTTGCTTGCTATCTCTAAGCAGTAAGCTCCTTGTTGAGCAGATTAGATAGCACTTGTTCAAGCTTTGAATTGTGTCTTGCTGAGTTCTTTTAGTGTCAGATTGTCAGAGCAATTCTTGGTTGTTCAGTCCTCATAAATGAAATTTATGACTCCTATTTATACTACTTTAAAAATCTATCCGTTGAGAATTTTGAAATAGATCCGTTGGGAGTTGTATTGTTTGACAGCGACTTGTACTTTTCCAGCTGTTCCTTGCTTAGTTCAAAAAGATAGTCATTATTTTGTCTTCTAGTGCTTTTTGAAAAAGCTCTCTAGGAGATGACTAAGCAGGACAAAAGATGGTCTTTTTCTGACACTCTTGCTTGGATCAAGGTAAGGTATCTTGCTATATCATTTCCTGCTTATTTCCATTCTAAGCAGGACTGTCCTTGAACTTTTCTCTATATCTTCAGCATCCTTCTTGATCGATGAGTAGAGTCTTCACTTGTGATCAAAATCCTTGCTTAACTAGCAGAATATATCCACCTAACAAATTGGATATTTTTTCTAAGTCCTTTTACATCATATAAACAAGGACTATATTACATTATCAATTCTTATATTAAATAAATGTAATTCTTTAAGCAATAGTAATATAAGCAGGGGTGCATCAACACATCTCATATTTCATCAATCTCTAGGGCATCACATAGCTCTTTTAGAATTATAGTGAGTTTACTAAACATGTCAACTACAAAGACTATAACAATATTTGTGCAGGTCACTACACACATGAGACTACCGACTAGTTTGGATTAATCCAACTATCCCATAAGTTCATATTTGATTACATTGTATCTCAATCTCATTGTATCACTGCATCCATCCTAACGAGTAGATTAAGATATAATCTTGTCTATGAAATTTGTCTCTGATAGGTTAAAAGTTAGTCTTCGATGAGCAATTTTGTTAGTTTCTGATGGCCAAATGACTTTGGCACTGAACAAGTTATCCACTGATGAGTTTGACGTTAACTTGTTGAGTTTGGCGCTGAACAATTTATCCAGCGGTGAGTTTGGCAACAGCCAAGTGACTTTGGCAGTAGTTAAATGAATTACCGACGAGTTTGGCGATGAACAAAATTTTTTCACTGATAGCCAATTTATCCCCTGATGGGTAATTTATTCCCTAACGGGTAATTTATCTCCTGACGAGTAATTTATCCCCTGATGGGTAATTTATCCCCTGACGGGAAATTCATCCCCTGACGAACAAATGCATCCCCTGATGGTTATCTCCTGATGACCACTTTTATGCTTTAGTAACTATCCACTGATGCGCAGTCTAGCTTTAAGGTACAAAATATTATTTTCTTTAATTACTTAAGATAATATTAAATATTTGATAAACCTCACCATTTCAGATGTCATATTAAAGCATTAAAAATATAAGAACATCATATATGCGCATTCTTATATCTATATCCAAGGCATAAAATTCTCATGTTATGTCAATGTGCATGTTTTACAAAGTCTTTCGCTCACCAGTGATTTGATTTAGAATTAGCTAAGGACCAAGGCAAGTATATACTCACTCTGTCTTTTTCATTTAATACGTATTATCATTCATTCGATATATGTAAGTATCTAGTGTTATGTTATATCTTATTCAAGTTCAATATCTTCAAAGATAAGTAACGTACGATTTATTGGTCCGATGTACGTGAAAAATATTGTACTAGAATCAAACATTCTTTGGGTGGATGTTAGCTATTCAAGTTCGCTAACACGGCAACGTAAATCCCACACGGATATAAAAAGACTTAATTTTTCTCACCTCATACTTGTAAAGTATATACGTGTGGGTAAATAAAGGATAGTGTGATGCATCTGCTTGGCACCCCGAGCCTAGGAATGATAGGGGGTGGAATCCGAGGAATTGGTAACCGAACCTTCATATATAAAACATTTCTACTTTGACTACGTATGTCATTATGATGAAGTCAGACAGTGGTCAGGCTGGCCAACTGATATACTATTTGATATGGAGTTCCTAAGGGCACGTGCGCCAAACGGACATGGTTACAAGACGTATGTGAATTATTAAAGATTCTTTTAAGTAAATGGTCAAATCCTTCGTTATCATTCAGGGACCTTGGAAGCTATATCTTTTCAATTTATCAAGAGGTATCGTCATTGTCTTCGCCCAACCTCACAAACACAGAAGCCCTATCCATTATTTATCTTTCAAGGCTCATCCAATGCATGACTATATACTTGTGAGAGTAAATCGCTCATATGACTATTATTAAGTGTTTTATAAGTTATGACGAGAAGGCTGAACCGTCTAATAAGGGCAAAACAAAAATGGCATGATGAATGCTTCCTGATCACTATCGTGTGGATGACATTTAGAGGAAGAGTGAAGCGTGAGGCTATTATAGAGATGTTTAGATTGTAAGGCCTGTATGGGCTCCCTCACAGACTTCCACTGTTAGACAATTATTTTGGATAATGTAATAGAGATTACTATTATTTCTCTTATTTAATGATATGCATGCTTGGATGATATTATTTTCTTTTGACAATTATTTGACGGTGCCCAAGTCCTATACGAGATTTTGGGGCCGCCACACGTAGTAGGAAGACCCTGAAACAATGTGTCACTAAGCCACCCCAGGATCATTTGGTGTAATGGAATGACCTAGATAGCTTGCACCAAAACATATTAAAATCATTTGCATAGTAAAATGATCTTGATGGTCATAGTTTGAAAATTTGATTGCAACATTTTCCCCTACTATTGGGGTACGACTATTTTCCAGGTTGCCTAGGTTTGAACTTGAACTTTGCATACAATTGTTGACCCAATTGCCAGGATTGAGCTTTGAATACAACTGTTGACCTAGTTGCCAGGATTGAACTTGAAACTTTACATAGAACTGTTGACCCAGTTTCCAGGATTGAACTTGGACTTTGCATACAACTATTGACCTAGTTGTCAGGATTGAACTTGAACTTTGTATTCAATTGTTTACCCAGTTTTCTGGATTGAACTTGAACTTTGCATACAACTTTCGACCCAGTTGTCAGGATTGAGGTTGAACTTTAACTTTGTATATAACTGTCGACCCAGTTGATAGGATTTGATGGTTTGAAACTTGAATTCAACTATCATTTATCCAGAGTTGATGGTTTGAAACTTGAATTCAATTGTCCTTTTGTTGCATAGATTTGAATGTTTGACTTTTCGAATACAACTCTCTTTCCGCTTGCCTGACCTAGATTATTTGAGGATTAAACTTTAAAGGCAATCATCTTTCATATTGGTTGAGCTTGATATTTGAGGATTTGAACTTTGCATGCAATCATCCTTCGTGTTGTCTGAACTTGATATTTGAACTTAAATTTTGACCTTCCAAAATTAGCTTTTTGATCCTGGAGATAACATATTGATACCCTATAATAGACTTGACATATGCAAATACACAATTTGATGAAGGATGAAATGCATTTCATGCTTGATGTAGATGCTTAACATAAATGTAAAACTTGAGATTTCGAAGTGACCCCTGATTTGTCAATTTGATATAATTTTACCACAGAATACCGCGGTTGAACCATGGAAAATCTTTGTTTTTAATTGCTTGACCTATGTACTCTTTGACTTTTCTTTTGGCCTTTGAATTAGCTCATCTTCTTTGCTAGAGTTTAATAAGGCTTATGTTTGATTTTTTTTTTTTTGGCCCATTTGAATTGAATCCGTTGGGAGATTTTCTTTTAGCCCTTTTGAATTGACTTCGTTGGGAGATTTTCTTTGACTCTTCGTATTCCACTTTTGAATTGACTCCATTGGGTTTCACCGGTGTAACTAATGTTTGATCAAGAAAAATTAGTCAGTTGACTGGAATCCGCCTTTCAACATTAACACAAGTCTTTTATATTTGGTCGATGGTTATATGTTTTTCCCTTCTGGCCCAACAACACAAGCTGGTATCAATCTGCTACTAGCTAGCTAGTACTTACAGTACTCTTAGCTTATTCTATATATCATAAGCTTACTATTGACATTTTAAAAGAATTTTTGAACATTTCAAACTTACAATTACAAGAACTATTTTACTTTCTACTTTCTAAACATTGCGATACATTCAGAAATTTCTTTTTCCTTCAAAATATATTAACCTCGATAAGGGGCGAAACCAGGATGATAAATCGAAAGGGGCTAGAGAAAAAACAAATATAATCAGATGGGGCGAAATATAAAATATAATGTAATATATATATATGAAAATTTTATAAAATTCTACGAGTAGTAATAATAGAATTTTTTAAAAATCGGGAGGGACGAGTGTCATTCCCGTCTGAGAGTAGTTCCACCCCTGACATCGATCATCTTGGATTGGATTTCGAAAGAAGTCTGAAAATTTCGTAATGGAGTAGTGAATGTGAAACTGAATTAATAAAGAACCTCGTGGTGTGAGGCGGTTGGTTGTGCAAGTCTTGAGGCTGGTCTTATAAACAACAGTCCATGGCTGACGATGGACCTGAGGGCTGTCCATGGTGGAGACGTACACTAAAAAATCCCCGTCAGGGCGACCATTGTCTTTCATATGAACATCATCGAATGTATCGAAAACTCAGAGAAACTGGAGATGTTGACTAATTTTCCATCCAAATAGAGAGCTATATGAAGTGTTTCGAGGCCATCTCTTTCGGAGACAAAAACCATGCCAGAATCAACATTGGCAGCCTTTTCTGTTGATAATTCTGAAACCACTTCTCGTTGCCTGCGAATTGTTGAGAGTGGCCTTGGGTATCATTTGCCCGTGGTAATTGTAAGAATTTCCATCTGTCATGTGAAGCTCGTCTTGCTTCGACGACGTCGCTGAAGGTGGTTGTAGTACACGACACGAAAATATGTCCAATGCCACCACTGGCCGGCATGTTGTCAAGCAAGCCATAATACTTCTTTTTTCAGTCATCTCAGTAATTTTTCCATCATATTTCTCTATTTTCATGGCCGACTACCTCTATATTTCTAAGTCAATGCGCTAGCTAGCTCTATAATTAGTCTCTTACCATCACTTACATATGAAATGAAATGGATCAGCATATAAAGAATAATTAAATATTGTCAGCTTAGGCAAGAGGAGGTTTCTTGATAACTATGACATGTCATTGGCTTCTTTTAGAGTTCAATACTCACCAAAAAAGACAACTAATAAGACTCGAACTTGCAAACTAATGAAAATGTTGAGTCTTGCCAATTGAACTAATTTTGATTCACAGTATTGTGCACTTATTAATTTTCATTAAGTGTCTGAATCTAAATTGATTGGCTGGATCTAAATTTGCTAAATAGCTAAATTTTGCTTCAAATAAAATTTTTTTGGATAAAAAATAAATTAATTTTTAATTAT
This sequence comes from Centella asiatica, assembly GCA_014636745.2. Taxonomy (NCBI): domain Eukaryota; kingdom Viridiplantae; phylum Streptophyta; class Magnoliopsida; order Apiales; family Apiaceae; genus Centella; species Centella asiatica. The sequence continues at coordinate 46,387,968 of CM025786.1, read as the reverse complement.
GTATTAATTTTAAAGTAATATTATACAAGAATGAAATTTGTTTAATTGTTAGATTTATTTTAAAAAATAGTAATATTTGTATAAATTTTTTATAATGTTGATTTGTTTTCTAAAATTTATGATTACAATCTTTTTATATTATCATTAATTCAACATTTACAATAAATTTTATAACAAAAACTTATTATTTAAACGTGTAATTATTAAGCAAACATACAACATTAATATCCCTTAAAAAATTCAAATGTCACTACAAAAAGAAGAGAGTCTTATTCTTATTTTTATTGGAGTGGCTAACCTGCTCCAATATATGTCTCAACCTTTATCCTATTCAATTTTCGATTGACAATTATCCTATTTTTCTATTAAAATCTTAAGGGTATGTGACAACCACGAAAGGGATGAGGCATAAGATGGAGCATGTATTGGGGTAAATTAGATCATTCCTAATTTTATGACCTCTGCTTCATATTTTTAAGTGAAATTTCTTTTAAAAAATTCATTCTATTTATCTAAACCTTTTCTTTTCTTTCACTAACACTAGATCTTAATTCCCTCTTCCCTCCAGAAATCTCATCTCCACTCTGCCCAAAACTAATCTACACGCATCAAGTCCGAAACTGAGACGGAGCAGCTGAAACACCCTAGTCATAAGCATCCACTTATCCTTCGCCATGACTACCACAGTGCTGCTGCTATGTATTATGGCTGTAGAAACCCAATTAACACGGACACCGAAACCGGCACCAGTACCTCTGCTTATATTTGCGCTGAAGGTTGTTATAATTGTTATCTGCACAAAACATGTGCAGAATTACCGAAAATTCTTCAACACCCCAATCACCAACAACATTTCCTTTGCATTGGCGTGCTGACTATGAAAGCAGAAAATGCAAGTGTGATATTTATGGCATAAATTGGAAGTTCTGTTGGAAATCTTAGAACCGCAACAGACAATTGTGCACTATTAATTTAAATTAAACCAACACAATTTACGCAGATATATTTATGTTGAGAACAAGGCACCAATATCCAAATAACAAACGACAAAATTGGGAAAACAAGTACTCCAACTAGTAAGAGACCTGAAAAATAAAAAAGTAAGGACTTGTCGGAATAGAGAAACAGTTGAGTCGCCGATTCTTAGAAAAGGAGCGACTGTATTTGCCTCACTTACGTTGCGATGGGTTGCTGTGAGTCTCTTTCCAGGATAAAACAACACAGCACTGCTAAGGTACAATCAAATACTAGTGCAACAACGACTATCACATCAGTTCATCGGAAATCCAAAACAGTACGTAACAGATTGTGTGAGGGAGAATTCTCTGTATGTTCTCTGGATTACAACATACGAGAGCAAAAGTTTTTCTATAACGTTTGCTTAGCAAAAGCTTTTGGTAACGTCTCCTTAAAAAACTCTTTGTAACATCTGCCTGAAATAATATATATTTGTAGGCCGTTACATGAGCTACACCTAACTAGAATCAAATTAGAATACTTAATTATTATCTGATAATACACAACTCTAATTCGAATAAGTTTGGACTTTCCAAATAAACTTCCATCAATGATTAAATATCATCTGAGAGACAAATTATTCCCCGATGAACAGATATCATCTGCAGGGCAAATTATCCTACCGATGGGCAAATTATCCTCTGATGAACAAATATCGTCCGATGGGCAAATTATCCACCGATTAGCAAATATCATCTGATGAGAAAATTAACCCCCGATGACCAAATATCATCCGATGGGCCAAGTCCATTAGTGGATGATTCCATCGATGGATAATTCCATCAGTGGATGACTACATTAGTGAATGATTTCATCAATGGATAATTTCACTACAACATATCAAATACGTCTAGTCTCAATGTTGCCCATTTATTGGAAGCTATTTCTCACCCATTTATCTATGGATTCCACTAAGAAAATATCTTAGATCTAAGAACGATAATTAAAGTCCTCATAAAAAGGATTAACTACCAAGTGTTAGATTCCAGAAACATCATTACGAATCCACTGTAGTAGATACTCTTCCCTGAGTCCCCTACTTTGTTAGTCACCGAATCAAGATGGAATGTTTCTCCTTGAATCTCTATTCGTTCTTTTGTGTGACCTTGTTCCATAGACGACAACATATTATAGGCTATGGTGATAATCTAGGTCTTTGGGACGTTAATGGTCATATCTTGATCTTGTTCTTCGAATGCTTTGAGGAATAACCCTTTCCCCTAATTGCGACCAGACAATGACATTGGCTTAGCTGGGCATCTCTAGAGATGTACCACTCCCATCTCATCTAAAAGACTTGACCCCATTTAGAATTCTTTAAACTCTTGCTTATCTTATAGTAACAGTACCTTATAGGGTATCAGGGGATAGACTCCAAATATGTGAGTATCAATCTAAATATTAAGGTACATCCAACCCACCCTTAGGACTTATTAGTACCACATTGAATACACTTCAAGGGATCTCCTCTCAGATGTATTGGGTTCCCTTTGTAGATGAATCATGTTGGGCTACGAGCCCTATCTCCAACCTAGACTTTAGGACAACAACATGCTCAAGTCTTTTAGTCAGATGATCAACTATATTTGCTTGAGTACCAACAAACTTAACAACAATGATCTTCTCAGACACCAAACCCTCTATAAACTTAAGTCTAACTTGGATGTGTCTCTTGGTTTTCATGTTAAACATGGAACTACCAATCTTACCAATAGTCGTCTGACTATCACAATGAATGACAATCGTAGGAAGCGACTTGCTTACAACAAGAAACATAGACATCAATCCATGTAACCATTCAACCACCGTTCCAGTGGCATCTAATGCACACAACTCAGCCTCAAAAGTAGACTAAGTAATTATATTTTGTTTACAAGACTTCTAGGATACTGCTCCACCCTCTAGGGTGAACACGTACCCTATAACTCCATTAGAGCCAGAATTCTTAGCTATCCAACTTGCATCATTGTACCCCTCAAGTATACCGGGAAATCTCTCATAATGTCGCCTCAGGGTTGAGGTATCCTTAAAGCATTTATGAACTCTATCCAGAGCATTCCAATGAGCATTGTTTGGACAGCTTGTATATTTAGCTAACCTAGACACAATGTGAGGACCCATAATTTTAAATATGAATAAAATGTAAATAGGAGTAATTCCTATGTTGTATGAATATTTCATGCATGAGTTTTTATGTCAATGTGATGTCCAAAATCAATTATTACAATTCCTTTGTGCGTAAGTAATCCATCAAAGGGATATGAATATATTAATTTCAATCTTTAAATGAGTATTTTAATCAAGTGCTAACAAAAAGAAATAGATGCCTTGGGAAGCACACTACAAGAAAAGCTGCAGTGTGAATTGTTGACCTAGGATGATTGTATACAAGGCATGTAACCACAATATATCAGGAAGTTGGCTGCATACAACGTATCCATTGATAAGCCAACTGAACTGTACAATCTATCCATGGTTAACAACCTAGTTATACATGTACATATATTTTTAAAAGGGAACTTGCTATGCAAGGATACCAAAAAAATAGAAGGTTTTCTGTCCAATTGAATGTTAGCTAAATGTGAGTGATTGGTTGATATTAAGGTAGTAGTTACACCGGCCAAGCTAGCCAATCACACCATTCCAAAGACATATTTCTAGCAAATCCAGCCAACTACTGAGAATTATTCATCAAAATGATCCAACTGATCTAGTTGATTTGCAAGTACTATAAATACATCACCTGAGGTATAATCCTAGCCTCACTTCCAAAAATTCTCTCTACCCGAAACCCATATAAATTTCATTCTTCCTTTTCAAGAGCAACACGAGTATTCTAATTCCTTCTTTGAAGCTTGAAGAGGTAAGAGTTTTATACCAATCGTATGCTCTATTCAGTTTTGATTTCTGTCCTCTTCATTCATATCATATTGTAAAACACTTTGTTCAAAAAGCATGTTTGAAAAATATACACATAACATCAGAAAGTTATTAGTTGTGAATGCTAAAATAAAAGAATAAGAAATATTGAAAAATACCAACTGTACAAACTGTCTTAACTTCCAAATAGTTTTTATATCAACAGTTAAAACCCTTTAAAAACATCATGCTTGTGTCTTAGACAACCAGAGTTCTTGAAGTTTAGTAGTGTCCATAAGAATAAGAAAACAATAAAGAATACTCACGTTTTCTCTCTCAATCTCTCTAAAGATAGAATAAGGCTTCAAGAACTGCATAACTTTGCAACTACAAAAGTTGTAGTAGGCTGCAGTAGTATTTGTTCGCAACTATGTGTGTATGTGTCGTGAGAAGAAATGATACACATTGCAAAAAAGATGATGAGGGAGTACCCTAAGTAAGGTTGTGTACCCTCTGTGATAAAAATTTAGTCTTTGATATGCTAAAAAGTTAGTCTCTAATAGGCAAAAAATGTTAGTCTCTGATAGTGTAAGAATGTTAGTCTCAAACAATACAAAATGCTAGTCTCCGATAGTGTAAACTGTTAGTCTCCGATAGTACAAACTGTTAGTCTCTGTTAGTATAAACTGCTAGTCTGCGATAGAACAGTCTCTGATAGTGTAAACTATTAGTCTCCGATAGGCAAAATCTTAGTCTCCGATAGAACAAATTGTCAGTCTCTGATAGGCTTAACAAAAAGTTTATCCTTTGATAAGCATGATAGTCCCTGATGATTATATTAGACTTTGATAACAAATTTATCCACTGATGGATAAGAATGCTACCCATTGATGAACGTGTTACTCTCTTAGAAACATGTTAGTCCTTAACAAGTTCAACTAGAATTTATCCCCTAACAGAATGAAAATATATCCCCTAACGGGTCAAATATGTCCCATGATAAGAAAAAGTTATCCCTTGATGAATAAAATCTATACCCTGATGAATAAAATCTATCCCCTGATGGATTAAAATCTATTGTTTGATAAACTAGACTCATCCCCTGACGGCAGAGGAACTATCCCCTGATGGCTGAGAAATTATCCCTTGACGGTTGAGAAATCATCCCATGATGAACAAATGCATCCCCAGATGACTATCCCCTGACGGCCATGTCACATTCCCTGATAGTCATCTTATCCCCTAATGCCACCTTTATACCTCGATAGCTATCCACTGATGCACGGTCTATTCTTAGAATATCAAATATTATTTTGTCACAAACAATTAAGGAATTCTTTAAAATAATCGTAATTAATCGATAATTCCTAGTTAATTTTTAAATTCACTTAAACTAAGTTTTAGTTAATAAATGATTAATATGCAGATTTCCAATAAATTCAAAATAAATTATATGGAAGCCTGCAAGTGACTAATTAACAATCTGAAAAAAATTTGAAAAATCCCTTAGACTTGTTTAAGTTAAAAATCTCGAACCTCGACACACCGAATTATTAACTGAAACATCAAAGATATAAGAAATGCATGAACATCACATTTGTACATACTCTCATTTATATTCAAAGCATAGATTCTCATGCTATGTAAACATACATGTTTTACAGAGGTATTTCACCAAGCAAGTGAATTAGATTAGCCCAGCTAAGGACAAAGGCAAGTATATATTCACTCTTATGCTTATTTCAGTTAAAGCATGATCAATTGATTCGATAAGCATACAAGGTTATGACTTTTATGTTTAAATTTCCTTGTAAATCAGAATGCTATGCTTTAATTTTCGTTAGCATAATATGAATGCAAGTGCATGGACATAACTGAGCTTTATTTATCAATTATTTTTCATTATTATATATGTGCAAATGAATGAGAATGTTATGTCCCTTAAATGGGTCATGGGACTGTTATGTTCTTTAAAATGTGGAACATGCCACGTGGTTGGCAAGAGGAAAGGGAAGGGGCTGACGTGTTCTGTCAACTGACCTAGATGATTTATTGTGACTAAGTAGTTCACCAAGAGACCATGTTATGCAGTCTGGCCCACTAATTATGGTATGGTTAACAGATTAACAGGTTTAGCCCCCAATGGATAAGAGGTCGTTTTATTCAAAAAGGACCACACGATTGTGTTATCATTAGTGATCTTTAGAAATTTTTTATAAGAACTCTGAGGTAACGAAATTGCTTCACCCAAACCTCACCCAAAGAGAATTGTATCACTTTTAAATGTTTCAGAAACTTTATTTTCTTTTTCTCTGTGTTTATATGCTTGCTAAGCGTAAATCACTCATCCTTGTATAGTTCATGATTTTCAGGGCATAAATTAGAGATTGTACCACAACAACAAAGGAGAGGAATGAATTGATTAGCTTGTAAGGAGCACCTAAGGAAAATAGTTAAAGCTATTGTAATAGTTTTGTTTCCGCTGCAAGTTAATACTCTGAATTTTGTAAGGATGTACTATTAAAATCCTTTTAGTTAAATGTTTTATGGATGTGATGTTGTCTGTTTTCCCTCTACTAATGGTACCTAAGTCCTGTATGGGATTTTGGGGGCTGTCACACACAACATATGAGATATCTGGTCTAGTACAGTAAACAAGATACTGCAAACTCCCAATAATCTAAGAATACTGTAATTGAGACATATATACCCTCGACTCATTCTTGATCAAAGTAACTTTGGAATCATATGGAATGCTTGAGATTCTACAATTTGAATAACCATATCTCTCAAGTATAGATTTCTTTACATAATGAGACTGCGACATAGTTATTCCATTAGCCGATTGAATCAACTTGATACCAAGAATCACATTTGCAACCCCCATATTCTTCATTTGAAATTTACTTTTCAAAAAACATTTTGTCTCATTAATAATCTCAATATTGGTTTCAAAGAATAAAATATCATCAACATATAGGCATAATACAATACTATCTTTACATTTAACTTTGATATAGATACACTTATTATTATCATTCATAATAAAACCAAAAGACAAGATTGTTTTATCAAACTTTTCATGCCACTATTTAGGCACTTGTTTTAACTCGTAAAGAGATTTAACAAGCTTACATACTTTCCTCTCTATTATCGGAAGCTACAAATCCCTCATATTGAGCCATATAAATCTCTTCTACAAGGTCATCATGAAGAAAAGCTATCTTCACATCCATCTATGTATTAGAACACCATGTACGAAAGCCAATGCAACAAACACTTAGATAGTAGTCATTTTAGCAACTGGTGAATGAGTATCAAAGTAATCAATACCTTCCTTTTGCCTAAACCCTTTAACAACTAACGTGGCCTTAAAATTATCAATTGTCCCATCCGCATTCAACTTCTTCTTAAAAATCCATTTACATCCTATTGTAGTACACCTAGGAGGGAGATCAACCAATTCCCACGTCCCGTTAGAGACAATAGAATCCATCTCACTCTTGATAGCACATTTCCAATGTCTTGACTCCATAGAGCTCATTGCCTATTGGAAAGTCAAAGGTTCATCCTCAACATTGTAAGTGATAAAATCACTTCCAAAAGTCCTTGACAACCTTAGAGCGTTTGCTCCTTCTAGGTTCCTCTAAGTTGTTAGAATTAGTGCTACTAGGATTTACCCTCACATTTTTCATCCTTTCCATATGATCTGGAATGAAACTAGATGTTTGAGTAGGATCAATTTCAGAAATACTTTGATGTATGCCAGCCTTGGTAGGCAATACTTCCTCAAAAAAAGTTGCATCACAGAATTCCACTATAGTGTTCACCACAATGTCATCTATATTAGATTTTACTTCTAAAAATCTCATAGCATACGAGGTTTCCACATAACCAAGAAAGATAGCGTCAACAATTTTCGATCCTAATTTCTTCCTCTTGTGCTCTAGGACTAGTACCTTTCCAAGGCACCCCCACACTCGTAGATATCTCAAATTAGGTTTCATGCCTCTCCATAATTCATACAGAATTTTATCAATATATTTCAGAGGGACTCTATTCATAATATAGCAAGCTGTATTCAAAGCCTCTCCCCACATATACTCAGGAAGTCCAAATACTATTAACCATATCTTTAAAGGTTCTATTCTTTTGTTTAGCCACTCCATTAGAATCAGATGAGTAAGGAAGAGTTTCCTCATGAACAATGCTAGTACTTTGACAAAATTCAATAAAAAGGATTCCCTGTATACTCACCCTCTCTATCATATCTCAATCATTTAAGTTTCTTACTAGTTTGAGTTTCAACTTCATTCTTGAATATAATAAATTTTTCAAACACTTCATCTTTATGCTTATTTAAATAAGCATAAAAATATCTAGAACAATTATCTATAAAGGTAATAAAGTATCACTTCATGTCTTTAGTCAACACACCATTGAACTCACATATGTCAGTATATACTAATTCTAATATCTCAGAATTTCTTTCAACATTATGAAGAAGTTTCTTTGTTAGTTTAGCCGCAACACATACTTGACACTTAGATTTCTTATCAATAGCATTCTTTGGAATCAAATCTAATTTCATCATTATTTTAAGAGAACCATAATTTAGATGACGAAGATGAAAATGCCACAAATCAGATGATTCAACACAGATAATACTAGGACACACATTATCATTATCCAAGCCAGAATTCATAGGTTCAGCTTTAACCAAAAACAAGCCATCAAACAAGAAAACACCATTACGTGTAATAACTACTTTATTACATTTAAAAGAAAGTTTGAAACCATCTCTAACTAAACTAGAACCACTTATAATATTCCTACGAATATTAGGAACATGATGCACCTTCGTCAAAGATGGAGCACGCCTCAAAATAAACTTCAAGTCCACATTTCCTAATCCATGTACTTTGGCTGCACTCGTATTCCCCATTGTTACTGACTGTCTGTGACTCTAGTGATAGGACATAAAGAGAGATTTATTAGCACAAATGTGCACATTAGCTCCAGTATCTATCAACCATTCATGAAATTCATAAGTGGCTAGTAAAACAAGCTTATAGGAAACATACTTGTCATTGGTTTCAGAAGTAAAAACTTCACCAATAACCATGTTTGCCATAGGCACAACAATTGAATTGGTTTCAAGATCTTGCACAGTGTTTACTTGGTCTACCAATTTAGGCTTCTTTGCTTTCTTATTCGAGCATTCCTTGCTCCAATGACCAACCTGCCCACAAGACCAACACGATTTGTTTGTCTTTGATTTCTTAGCCTTATTCTTGTTTTTATTTGATTTAACACCAAATAGGAATAACTTTTGGACATCATTGCTTTCTTAAATGATTTTAACCAAGCTCCAATTGTCTTATTGGAGCAAGGAATCATTGCTTTCTTAAATGATTCCATGCTCCAATTTTTTGATTTTGGTTTATCTTTTTCCTTACTGTCACTACATTTGCCTTAGGTCCACTACTTTCAACAAGCATCACATGTTCCTGTTTGTACTTGTGTTGCTCCTGTACAACTACGTTCAACATTAGGTTAGTCCAAGTGATCTCTCCCTTCTGCCTTTTTCAGGGAAAGAGAAAAATCTTTCCAAAACTTAGCTTTTCAATCGCAGTCATAACCTAAAACTTCTCAAGAAGATCCATGTCAGCTTTCTTCAAAGAATGGACTAATAGCTCAAATTCATTCACCTGCTCAGTCATGGACTGAGTATCCACCACTTTAAAATCTAGGAACTTAGACACATAATACTTTTCCAAACTTTGTGAGTTAGTATTATGTGTCTGATCCAGCTTCTCCCAACACAGCTTAGCAGGATAGGCATCAGATGAATAAACATCAAACACAACATTTGCTAAACCTACCAAAATTGCAGCTGTAGCCACTCCATCCTTTTCAACCCATAAATTATAAGCTGCCAAAGTGTTAGGTTGGGTTTGATTTATAATTGGAGCATCATGTTGAACCATTGTCCATAGATCCTTAACAGTTAACCATAGTTTCATCTTTTTCTGCCAACGAGAAACACCAGAACCCCCATTGAAATTCTCTGGCATCCTAGAAAGATTAGTCCTGCACGTAATCCAATCAAAAGTAGTGACAGGAATAGTGTTATCAGTATTTTCTCCCATCTTTATATATATATATATATATATATATATATATATATATATATATATATCACGTAAAGAATACTTCTTCAAGATTGTTGGAAATCTTAGAACTACAATAAACAATTATGCACTATTAATTTAAATTAAACCAGCACAATTTAGGCAAATATATTTATGTTGAGAACATGGCACATATATCCAAATAACAAATGAAACATAATTGAGAAAACAAGTACTCCAATTAGCAAGAGAATTGAAAAATAGAAAAGTAAGAAGGATTTATCATAACAGAGGAACAACAGAGTCGCAGATTCCTAGAAAAGGAATGTTTGTTCTTAAAGAAGTATTCGTCCCACTTACGTTGCGATGAGTTGTTGCGGGTCTCCTTCTAGGGTAAAACAACACAACACTAATAAAGCACAATCCAATATCAGTACAATAACGACTACCACCTCAGTTTGCCAGAAATCCAAAACAGTATGTAATAGATTATGTGAGGGAGAATTCTCTGTATGTTCTTTGTATTACAACATACGAGAGAAAAAGTTTTTTTTATAACGTTTTCTTAGCAAAAGCTTCTGGTAATATCTCCTTAAAAAACTCTTTGTAACGTCTGCCTGAAATAATATATATTTATAGGTCGTTACATGGGCTACACCTAACTAGAATCGAAGTAGATACTTAATTATTACACTACAAAAAAAATGGCCTTTAGTGACGAAAAAAATTTTGGTCACCAAAAGTAACCTTTTGTGATTAAATTTTTTTTGGTCACCAAAGCTTGGTGAACAATCAAATTTAGTGACCAAGACAAGAAAGTGGTCAATAAAGTTTCCTTTAGTGACCGAATTTGGTGACCACGACTTCGTATCGTCAATAAAACTTGCTTTAGTGACTTGAGATCTGGTCACTAATTTTTTTTACATTTATTATGATTTCTGTTTATACCATTGTGTAGATAATAATTTTCGGTATCATTTTCATATATAGCACATGTTTATAACATATATGGTTTGAGAGTTATTGATTTTTAAAGTTTAATAAAAAAAAATAAAAAAATCAAGAAATAATTCGACCGACCCGAAGAACCAAACTTTTTCCAATAGAGATTCAGGCTATATTGATTCATTTTTGTTCAAATTGATTACATGAAATTGTTTCTGCACTTATAATGTTCATTTTCCCTCGATCAATTTCAAAAATGGCAAAGCATAGCTCGTTTCCTTGTAGAACCGAAAGTTTGAAAACCCGAATTGTTCTTCTTGATTTTTCTTGCGATTTTGTTGTTAAAACTTGAAATTTATTCTATTAATGAGTTCCTGGAAGTCTCACGATTCATTTCCATACTTGATTCGTCAAAAATGGTTGATTTTTCGAGCTTTCACAGGTCGGCTGCTAATGGCGGGCTCGTCAACGGCGACGAGCTGCGATCTTCCGTTCTAGTGGGTTTCAGGCAACGGCGTACAGGGAAACGGGGTAATCACCTATGGGGATTGTGATGGTGGTGCCTCTACCTCGTTTCTCTGAGTGTGTGTGCGTGTTTCGGGCCTTCGCGGCTGCGGCCGGCTGGGAATGGCACCAGCACCGGCGACTGCTGAAGAAGACGACCGAGCAGGAAGAAGACGGGTTAGTTCGACCTGGATTTGACCCACTGTTGGCCTAATACATTTTAGTGACCAACTTTCCTTGATTTCAACTTAGTGACCGCATACAAAATCGTGGTAACCAAAGCCTTTAGTGACTGAGCTTTCCTGACGACGAGTGATGATTATTTATCTGGTCACTAAAGGTCTTCAGTGACCACGTCTCGTCACCAAAAGTCCTTTTGGTGACCAAAATTCGATCGTCACTGAAGGCCATTTTTTTTATAGTGTTAGGTGATAATAATACACAATTCTAATTCAAATAAGTTTGGACTTTCTAGATAAACTTCCATCAATGATCAAATATCATCTGATAGGAAAATTATCCCTGATGAATAAATATCAGCTGAAGGACAAATTATTATCCAATGAACAAAATCATCTGATAGGCAAATTATCCTCCGATGAACAAATATCATTCGATGGGCAAATTATCCACCAATGACCAAATCATCCGATTGACAAATTATCCACCAATGACCAAATATCATCAGATGGGCGAATTATCCCCCGATGATCAAATTTCATCTTATGAGAAAATTCCATTAGTGGATGATTACATCAATGGATGACCACGTCAGTGGATAATTCCATTGGTGGATGACCACGTCAATGTATAATTCAATCAGTGGATGACTACATCAGTGGATAATTTCACTTGTTTGTCCTGTAGAGTAATTGGAGGGGGGGGGGGGGTTTGATTACAATTACTAACTTTTCTTTGAATTAAACTGTTTAATATAGTTTAATACTTAAGAACAGTTAAAACAACTTTACTGAAAAGATATAACATATGCAAGATATGAATATTCATCTACAATATGTATATTTATTGTAAATCAATTTGAATCTTTACAATTCTTTCTGGTAGTGATTACCCGCTGCACACAATCTCTGTTTAAAATAATAGCTGCACTCTAGAATATAAATTCTAGCTTCTCTCAAGTTATGAAAACTTGCTACACTCAAGTCATAAAAAAAAACTTGCTTATCTGTAAGTTTATTATAGCTACTATATGATCTGAGATAAGATAAAGTCTTGTTGTTATCTCTTGATGTATGATGTTATATCTTTTTTCTCTATTTTATCTCAGCTGCTCCATGTCTCTATTTATAGACATAGCTTTCTTGTTCTCCAAGCTTCTTCAGTGAGTTGCCTCCAAAAATATCTTTGATATTCTTTGGTAATTGCAGCTCTGTCACATAACTTCTTCTTTTTGCATGGCCTTTCTTGCACGCCAACCTATTATGTAACATCTCTGGTGTATCAGTACACCAGTTCCCTTATTTTCCTCTTGGAGTTCCCATGATAAGTTATCTCTGCAGTGAATAACTTATCTCTATGAGCTTCTAGGTTTTTGATTGGACCAACTTCCATATTTTCCTCCTTCAAGTTTCTATAAGTTATCTGCAGTTTTCACTCCAGCAGCTATATACACATGCTAGTGTATAGGTATGACTTTTCTCCATATTAGTGTTCACACCTACAGTGTATAACTTATCTCCTTGAAGCTTCTTTGGTAGCCAATCTCTCCTTATTGGACCACCATCTATATTTTAATTTCACTGCCTTTAAACTTGAGTTAGTGAATTTGTGAACTCAACCATGTGTCATCTCATATGTCATGTTTAGTCTTTGATTATTTTATTCCTTGATAGACAGTTTGTTTATTAGTGGATATTTATCCCCTGACGACTTTGGCGATAGTCATTTTGATATTGGTGACGGTCAAATCTTCTCAAGGCTATCCCCTGACGCCCAAGCACTTTGGTGCTTGACATTTTATCCACTGATGCCCGAGCACTTTGGAGCTAGTGTAAATTACTCGACGACTTTGGCGATGATTAATTTTGAGTTTGGCGATGTTGTTGATTTGCCTGACAACTTTGGCGATAGTCATTTTGAGTTTGGCGACGATCAAATCTTCTCAAGGCTACTTTGGAGTGTCTTTGCCTAAGTCTCTGGTAGCTTCAATATTAGTCTCCGATGAACAAACACTTAGTCTTTGAAAGACTTAGTCTCTGATGAACAAAAACTTAGTCTCTGATGAACCAAAAACTTAGTCTCCGATGACCAAAAACTTAGTCTCTGGATGACCAAAAACTTAGTTTCTGATAGGCTAATTTTGCTTGACCAATTTTGACTTTTGTTGAACTCTCCAAATGCATTCCTTGTAGTCTCTTATGGTCCCCTGCAGTCTCTGATGGTAGTATTTGATAGAACACTACTACAGGTACCTGTACAATTATGAAATCTAACAATTCTAAGTTTATACATCATCATCAAATGCTATAATTCCTAACATCACTGCAACATATTAAATACTTTCAGTCTCAATGTTGCCAATTTATTGGAAGCTACTTCTCACCCATTTATTTATGGATTCCACCATGAAAATGTCTTAGGTCCAATAACGATAATTAAAGTCTTCATAAAAAGGATTAACTACCAAGTGTTAGATTCTGAAAATATCGTTAGGAATCCACTATAATTAGGTGTTAGAGTTAATTGATGATGATGATGATGTTTACAGAATAAATTGTGCATCTGTAAATACTTAAGGTACTTTATAAACCTTAATATCAGCACAAGTTTTGCATCCACTGATGATAACATTATTCATCAGGGGATGATCAAACACTTCACAAGTCAAGTCGTAAAATGGATCATCCAAATGACTTAATAAAGTGAAGAGGAATGTCTGTTGTCACTCTAAAAAGATTGAAGTATTTCGCACATCAGATATTCCAAACAAAGCTTCAATGATTAAGAATCATCAGGGGAACTCGTCAGGGGAACCCATCAGTGGATGACTGAGGCAGATCAACCCGTCAGGGGAACGTGTCGGGGTATGGCAGTGGCTGGCCAAACTCATCAGGGGGAATGCATAGGCATGATCAAGACATGTCACCTGTCAGGGTAAGACATCAGGGCATGACAGTGTCAGGCTAACTCATTTGGGTAACTCATCAGGGGGAAAGCTCAACACTGCATCAATGGAAGCCATCAGTGTATGTCAAAAGTTATAACATCAGTGGATCAAGAAGCACTGAGTGAAACTCAAGTGAAGGTTGAAGCCCTGATCCAGTCTTTAACAAGACTTGTCATTAGGGGATCCAGAAGCACTGATTAAGTTAATCAGGGCTTGTCGTTAATGGATGCTTATGACTGCATACACCCGTCATCAGTACTTACACTCAAATCAACGAAGCTTGTTGTAGAAGCAAGAGATATTAACTGGAAAGATATCTCTTGAAGTTTGTTATGGTCCAATGAGAACTATCAAACATTAAATGCATGCTTAGGGGAAGAAATGGAAACAACAAAAAGCAGCAGCAGTCTGTCACAAAGGACAACGATGTGAAATATATGCGGCTGAGTTGAGAAAAGTAGCACGTCTACAGCATGTGGGTTCAACCTCTGATTTCTATATATGCAAAGGAGTTCTCATTACACAAAAAGAGAGATCAATCCAACAGATCAACAAACAAAGAAGCACATAAATCACTAGAGCAGCTTTGTAATATATCTTGAGAGAAATATTTCAAAGAAAGATTAGAAGCTAGTGAGTGTGAATTTGAAGATGTAATTTTATTACAGATCTTGTAGCTGTTTAATCACATTTGTGATTATACAGAATTCCAGAAAAACATCAAGTTTTAATACAACTATTTTAACTTGAATATGTGTGTTCATATTTTATAGTTTTTCTGTTCATTGTAGCTGTTTCCTATCAGGGCCATCTGAAGTTTAAAAAGAACAAAACATTTGTAGTGTTTGCATTCATCCCCCCCTCTCCCCCCCCTCAGCTTCTACAAACACTTGAGCTTATATTATTCTAACATTAGGCCTTAAAGCTGACTCCAAAGAAGATGAATAAACTCCTGAAGAGTTAGAGGCGCTGGATGAAAACATGACCTTTCTTACAAAAAGGTTTTCCAAGCTGAAATTCCAAAAGCCTGCGGGATCCAAAAGATTTTCAGCAAGGAAGCCTAGTAGCACTAAAAGCTTTATTGACAAATCAAGAATAAAGTGCTACAAGTGCAATGAGATGGGCCACTTCGCAAATGAGTGCCGCAAGGACACAAAAGAAGGTGAATCCAGAGTCAAAGAAGCTGAAGTGGACTATAAGAAGAAATACTTTGACCTTCTTAATGCAAACAAGAAGGGAAAAACATATATTGCAGAGGGAAAGGACTGGGCTGACTCAGATGAAGAAGATGCTGAAGAATATGTCAACCTAACCCTGATGGCCTCATCCACTGATAGTAGCAGCTCACAAGTAAGTCTTGAAATTTCCTCTAACATGTCTAAAACTCATTGTGTTAAAACTGTTAAGGAAATGACTTGTGAGATAAAGGATCTCTATGACACCCTAACGAGTGTAGTAGCTGAAACTGAGAGAGTGCAGAAAATAAATGAACAATTGACTGCAAGGAACACTCTCTTAGAATCAGAACTCTCCAGACTTGAGAATCTTGAAAAAGAACTCTCAAGGACAAAATATCTTCTTGACTGTGCTATCAAAAGAGAGGAATGGACCTCAAATCTTCTAAGTCAAGAAAGGGAAGTCATAAAGAGATGAAATGAGTTTAGCAAAAAACTGGAGGATCAATTAAATAGTCAAAAATCTGGTCCCAAATCTGGTTTAGGCTATGGAGAGACTCTAGTGAAGCAACCTCCCCTTGAGGTTGAAATTGCAGCTAGCTTTCGAAAAAGGCCAATACAACCTATCAAGTTTGTAAAGGCTTTAACAAAGTTAGAAAAAGGGAATGTTTTCCCGATGAGTGAAGCTTCCACAAGTGGTGGGAGTGGCAAGAAACCCATTCTTGCCAAAGCACTCAAACCTCTAGTCAGAAGAGAACCAGACTGTGCATCAGTGGATACACAGTCATCAGGGGGAAAGAGTGCATCAGGCCGTCGTAGCCCTTCAATGGAAAAAGGTATGTCAGGGGAAAATAAAAAGAATAGGAATGGTAAGCTAGGTGTAAACAAGGATAGTAATTACACTTCCATTCATGAAGCCCCTAGGAAAGTGTGTTGGAATTGTGGTAACAATAATCATCTATCTTTTCAATGCAAAGAGAAACCACAAATTTTGGCTGACACAATTTTATATGCTGATGATTTACCATCTGCTAAAGCTTGCTCCTCCAAGGATAAAGGCAAGATAACTATTGAGAAATCAAAAGCATATATTGAAGCTCCTAAAAAGGAGAAAATTTTAAATTTGCCAAAACCAAAAGTCACATACAATGAAAATGTTGTATCACCATTAACTGTGACTAAACCTAAAGGACCCAAAGCCACTTGGGTACTAAAAACAAATTAAATGTTTCTTGTGTGCATGGAAAAGTCAAAGGCAATCAAGTTTGCTTTCTAGACAGTGATTGCTCAAAGCACATGACAGGAAACAAAGCCCTGCTCACAGAATTTCAAGAGAAGGATGGTCCAATGATTTCATTTGGTGATAACAACAAAGGACTAACTCTTGGTTATGGCAAAGCAACAAATGAGAATGTCTCATTTGAAAATGTAGCACTGGTTGATGGGCTTAAGCACAACTTATTAAGCATAAGTCAACTATGTGACAAAGGATACATCATTTCCTTTAAAGGGGATCAGTGCTTGATCTCAAATGAGAATGATGGGAAGCTGGTTTTGTCAGGGATAAGAAAAAGGAGATCTCTATGTTGTTGATTTCAATTCAGTAAGTGGAGAATCATGTTTCTATAGCAAGGCAACCCCTGATGAGAGCAGATTGTGGCACAAGAAGCTCTCTCACCTAAACTTCAAGGCTATCAATGATTTAGTGAAGAGAGAGTTGGTAACTGGACTACCCCAAATGGAATTCATTCAAGAAGGATTATCTCCAGCTTGTTAACAAGGGAAGAAAAAGAAAACGTCCTTTGTTAGCAAGGAAGCCACAATGATTAAAGATCCAATTCAATTACTACATATGGATCTCTTTGGCCTTGTCAATATTATGTCAGTGTCAAAGAAAAGATTTGCAATGGTCATTGTGGATGACTACACCAGATACACTTAGGTGAAGTTTCAAAATGCTAAATTAGAAGTTCCTCAACAAATCATTGACCACATTAAGAAAGTGGAAATTGAGTCAAGGTCATTGGTTAGAATGTTGAGGACAGACAATGGAACTGAATTCAAGAATGCAGCTGTTGATGGATTTTGTGTGGAGAAAGGCATCAACCATACATTTTTTGCTCCATGGACTCCTCAACAGAATGGTGTAGTGGAAAGGAAGAACAAAACCTTGATAGAAGCTGCTAGATCAATGCTAGCAGAGGCAAGGATTTCTACCTATTTTTGGGCTGAGGCAATTTCCACTGCTTGCTTCACTCAAAATAGGTCATTAATCAACAAGGCTCACAACAAGACACCATATGAGCTAATGACAGGGAGAAAGCCAAGCATCAAGTTCCTACATGATTTTGGATACAAATGTTTTATTCTAAGGAACTTTGGTGAAAACTTAGGAAAATTTGATCCAAAGGCTGATGAAGCAATTTTCCTAGGTTACTCCCTAACATCTAAGGCCTACAGGGTTTACAATAAGAGACTTCAGGTGGTGATGGAGTCTATAAATGTAGCTTTTGATGATCAAGAGATTTCTGTACTTGAAGACCCTAGTTTTCATGAAGAGCTCAGGTTTGAAAATGAAGATGAAATTGATTATCAAGAGATTGAAGCTGATGAGTGCGGACAAATGGAGAATTTATCCATTCCTGATGTCAATCCAAACATTGTAGAAGCCCTTTCCACAGATAGAGTCAATTTCCTGGACAACAGATTAGGGGATACTCCATCAAGGGATCATCCATCAGGGCATGCATCATCAGGGGATAACTTGAACCTTGAATTAAGCACTAATTCAGGGGGAGGGTTTTCAGAAGTTGGGAGCACAGACTTAGGGGGAGGAGATGTCAATCAAGAAAGCTCATCAAGATACATCTCTAATCCCAAATGGGCCAAAAGTCATACATCAGACTTAATTATTGGTGACCCAAACAAGAAAGTGCAGACCAGAAAAACAATATCTAATGAATGCCTATATGCTTGTTTTCTTTCACAAATGGAGCCAAAGAAATTTGAAGAAGCCATTCAAGACGCAGATTGGATAATGGCTATGCAAGAAAAGTTAAATCAATTTGAAAGAAATCAAGTATGGAAACTAGTACCTAAACCCAAAGACAGAATTATAATAGGTACTAAGTGGGTATTCAGGAACAAGATGGATGAAGCTGGCATTGTTATAAGGAACAAAGCAAGACTGGTTGCAAAATGATATCTTCAAGAAGAAGGGATTGACTTTAATGAGACCTTTGTACCAGTAGCCAGACTTGAGGCTATAAGAATTTTCTTAGCCTATGCAGCACATTCAAATTTTGAGAGTTCAAAATTTCCAAATCATGTATTCAAGTTAGAAAAGGCACTTTATGGACTGAAGCAAGCTCCTAGAGCTTGGTATGACACATTGTCAATGTTTCTGGTGGAAAACAAATTCACAAGAGGTATCATTGACAAAACATTGTTTTTTAGACAACACCAAGGTCATCTGATTTTGGTTCAAATTTTATGTTGATGATATTATCTTTGGATCCACTGACACTAGGCTGTGTGAAAAGTTCTCCAAACTCATGCAAAACAAGTATGAAATGAGCTTGATGGGTGAGTTATCATATTTCTTGGGATTACAAGTCAAAGAAGTCACTGATGGAATTTACATTCATCAAACAAAATATGCCAAAGAACTTCTCAAGAAATTTGATATGGAGGACTCAAAAGTAGCAAAGACACCAATGGCCACTGCAACTAAGATTGACCCTGATAAGAATGGAAAGAAAGATGATTTGAAGACTTACAGGGGAATGATTAGATCATTGCTGTATCTAACAACCAGCAGGCCTGACATAATGTTTGCAACATGTCTTTGTGTAAGATATCAAGTTGATCCCATGGAATCTCATCAAGTTGATCCCATGGAATCTCATCTCATTGCAGTGAAAAGAATCTTGAGATATATCAAAGGCACTATTGAATTGGGACTTTGGTATCCAAAGGAGTCTGGATTTGAATTGCTAGGATATTGTGATGCTGACTTTGGAGGATGCAGAACTGACAGAAAAAGTACAACAGGAAGCTGTCAGTTTCTAGGAGGAAGGTTTGTATCTTGGTTCAACAAAAAGCAGCACTCAATTTCAACATCAACTGCTGAAGCTGAATATATAGCTGCTGGAAGTTGCTGTGCACAAATATTATGGATGAAAAATCAGTTAATGGATTATGGCCTGGACTTCAACAATATTCCAATCAGGTGTGACAACACTAGTGCCATTGCCATTGCTGAAAATCCTGTGCAACATTCCAGAACCAAACATATAGAAATCAGATTTCATTTCATTAGGGAACATGTTATGAATGGAACCATTGAACTACAGTTTGTACCATCCAATCAGCAGCTGGCAGACATATTTACCAAATCTCTTGATGAAGCCACATTTTTCAAACTTGTGGGAGAGCTGGGAATGGTGAACTATGCGTTAGGGTCAGGGTCAAATGCCTAAGTTCTGGTATTCCTAACTCATCTCAAATTTCTGATGAAATTAATTGTTATGTGATTATATATGTTATTATTGTAAATATGTATATATATACTTGTATATTTTGTATATTTGTATGGTTGTGTTTGTTTTTGACTGATGCATCAGGGTCAGGGTCTCTGTCAAGACGCATCAGGGTCAGGGTATTCGACTCGCACATCAGGGTCAGGGCATCCGGCTCGCACATCAGGGTCAGGGCATCTGGCTCGCGCATCAGGGTCAGGGCATCCGGCTTGCGCATCAGGGTCAGGGCATCTGTCTTGTGCATCAGGGTCAGGGTATGTAAATACAAAGGACATCAGGGTAAGGTAAAATGTTTTTAACTGCATTAGGGGATTACAGTCAGTTAAGTGATGACAACTCATCAGGATGTTCTTCTCTTACTGATGACGTGTCATCACATAACTGAAATGACTCCCTGATTGCGTGTTTTTAGGAGCAGTTTTCAAACGTCAACAGGCGGGTATTTATACTCTATCTCTCCTACTTTCTAAACACCTTAATTCATTTAATCCTTCTCTGATATTTGCTCGAGTTTTCTTTCTTTCTCTCTCTCGTTTTCATAGAAACCCTAGAACTTCAAACCTTCAAACAACATCAATGGCACCCAGCAACTCTCAACAAATCCCAAGGAATCTAGTAGTTCCACCCACAAATTATGTGGGTTTCTCAGACATTAATGAGGTGAGTGATTGCTTCAAGCCTATAATGAACTATTTACTCACCTCCGAGTATAGTCAAGCAATCTTCACCGATGAAGAAATGTCAGGGGAAGCACTGTCTCAACTATGGACAAGTGCAAAGTTCATGTACTCCACCACAAAGGCTGATGTGGTAAAGAGAATCTCATTCAAGATTTCTTCTAAAAAGGGAAAAATAACCCTTTCCAGGATTAATTCTGCTTTGGGGCTACCTATCCAGAACCTCGTGGAAGTACCAGATGATGCTGAGTTGCTCCATTTCTTGAGGGAACTGGGCTATAATGCTGCTCCTAGCGCAGCGTTAAAGTTCAAAGACCTCAAGAGGGTGAACGTGAAGCGGGAGATCTCTTACCTCTTCGACACCATCACCAAGGTGTTTTCAGGTAAGTGTTCTAACTTTAAGGTAATTACCTCCTTAACTTTGAAAATAGCATATGCAATAATTAAAAATGTAAATATAAATATAGGAAAATTAATTTTTGATGACCTTGTAAATAAATTAGGTAGTTTTAATTCTAGGAAATCTGAAGTTTATTATGCTAGATTTTTGTATATGATTATTAATGATCAAATTACTAATTTATCTTTTGAGAATGATATTACTGTACAGACATACAAGCAAACAAAGAAGTTGTTTGTAGAAATAATAAAGAAATCATATACAGCCAAACCATTTGCACTTCCACTGCATATGGTACAGGTAGTACATTCTTCACCCTCTACTTCCTAACCTGTAAATTCTTCACCTTTATCTAATATGGCAGAGAACACAACCACTTCTCTGCCTACCCAAGTAGAACAACCAATTTCAACACAACCACTCTCTACAGCCCAACCCATAGTCTCCCAAAAGACTCTTGGGATTAAAAGAAAACCCAGTGAAATTACCACATCAACTGAGGGGGAGCAAGGAGAGAGAGTGATTGGCTACAGGCGTAAGAAGAAGAAGGGAGCCACGAGTGTTACCCAAAAGCCTGACCAGGCAGTATCCTCTTAAAAGGATACTACTTTTGATAAGGAATTAAACATATTTCTAACTAGTTCCTCTCAAAAGGAATTAGTTATTGAAAATAGTCCTCAACCAAGGACAAAGTTGAGTGAGTCACATACACTGACCATGGACTCTGATGAAACTAACATCAGGGGTTCTGAGAGCCACTTGCAGACATCTAACACAGTGAGTGCATACACTACTCAAGATGTTGTAGTTCAGGAGCTTCTCAATAAGATCAACATGAGTCATAAGCATTCTTCTACAACATCTTTTGATGAATCACCTCCTCGATCAGTGATTCAGCCAACACTCCCTTCTACACCACTTCCATCTTTCTTTATTCCTCAAATTTCTTCAGATATTATGACACAAACATTGAGTGTCGTAAGATCAGATTCTCTATTTTCTCAATTCGTGGAGGAGCCAACACTCCCTGACACAGTGATTGAAAGTCACCACTCTCAAATGGTTGACTCATTTTTCCTTGATACAACCAGTGTTGATCAAACAGGGGACATAAATTCCACTGTATATACTATTGCAATAAGTCTTTATGTTCCCCCCACCCACTAGTACAAAACTGATTATATGCGTTGGTTAATTAAAACATTTTGCGTCGGTTACGAGGAGACGCATATGGAGGAGACGCAAAAACTTAAATTTTTTGCGTCGGTTAAAGACACGACACAAAAACGAATAATTTGCGTCGGACCTTTATAAAACCGACGCAAACAAAAGTGTCATTTGCGTCGGTTATTTTAAAAAAACCGACGCAAATAATTGTTTTATAAAAATTCATTTTAAAAATAATTTAATCTATTTGCGTTGGTTATTTTAAAAAAACCGACGCAAATAATTGTTTTATAAAAATTCATTTTAAAAATAATTTAATCTATTTGCGTCGGCCATTTTAAAATAACCGACGCAAATTATTGTTTAATAAAAAATTCATTTTAAAAATAATATATTCTATTTGCGTCGGTTATTTTAAATTAACCGACGCAAATATTGTTTTATAAAAATTCATATTTTAAATAATTTAATCTATTTGCGTCGGTTCTTTTAAAAGAACCGACGTAAATGTTTTTTTTTTTAAATTTCATTTTGAAAATAAAATATCCAACCTGTACATAAAAAATGATACTCGATATGCCAGAAGAAGCCAAAATAGTACAAAATTCAACCACTTCAATATTTGCAAAACAGGAATATATACAAATCCAAATTTACAAACAGTTCAAAACAGGAATATTTACAAACTGTTCAAACTGCATGTCCAAATGTACAATATGCAAAGGTCACATACAATAACTTATAAAAAAAATCTGCACACAGGTCTCTAATTTCATCAAGATCAGACTGAATATACGACTCTTGTGCACTCAAACCCTGGAGAAATAAAAAAGAAACAATTTTGCATATAATTAAAACCAATATACAAGGTACTTTGTTAATAGATTGAAATAGTTAATTGCATGCATATAATTAAAAACAATATACCTCAGTCCATTTTGTAAAAGGAGCCCGTTGATGCAACTTGACGATGTCATACATGTACCTCATGACATAGTAGCCGTTCAACACTTCCTTTTCGTTGAGGACACTATATAAATAGTCAAGTTGATTAAAATTTTAATAAGAAATGAGATTAAGAACCAACAAAATCAACTTTGTTTGGATAAGTTAGCAAGTATTTTATACCTTAACCTCTTTCGTACACCATTGCAACTTATTTTTTTTGTGCTTGCCACCTTGAGCAACATATGCTTTAAATGCCCTACAAAATTATATATATAATAATAGTAAATAAATATGTTAAAGAGTTTTACACGTTTAACTTATATTAAAAACTTAGGAACTAAAATATTATTTACTTACACTGCCATTACGTTCTTTATCGGCATATTCCTTTCCTTCTTCAATGAGTCGTACACATATACTGTGCTTTGCTCACAAGATATGAGAAACAACAGCCAATGCTCACTACATTTTTACAAATTAAATAACAATGTTAAATTATATCAATGAAAAAGGTAGCTACAATAAATTAATCCCACCATTTTTATGTTCTTACTTTTGGAAGTACGGCGCGAAGATGAATTTGGTTCCCCGGCAACCTAGAAAAATTGACGCAATGTATCGACCAGACACATCTGGATCATTATTTGCATTTGCCAGTGCTTGAGGACACAGGAATCCAAATGCATTGGATCCCTTAGTCATCTCGTTCAAGTACCTTACATAATACAAATTACTCATTAGTTACTTTATAAAATAAACCTGTATATCAGCTAAAAAAAAAGATAAATGAGAATGTATGAAAATTATAGTCTCACCTCATCCAAATTTGTACGACACTTATATTCAACCATTCCATTCTACAGAATTGGATGATATCTTCACACGCGACGTATATAAGTTGTTCATCTTCCTTCTCAATGGAGTTGTCATAATCCAATGGCACTGAAATTAAGTTCGAGGAAGGCAATCCCATAATCATTTGTGCTAAATATTTACATTTTTCACTCAAGTTCGGATCAACATCAGTAGCTGAGCCTTTGCTACGAACTTTATTATTATTTTTGGCGGGGGTTATTGTTTAACACTTTGTAGCTTTTTAATTAAGATGAGATCCTAATTAATTAGATATAAAGTGTTAAACAATAACATTTACATGAATTTTAATGAATTAACAACAATCATTTATAATTAATAAATGTTAATTTGAAATTTGTTACCTGCCCCAACAGTATAAGTTGTTTAGGCCACTGAACAAAGCTACCTAATGCGTCACCTACTCTTGTATGTTCATACGTAGGCACGGGAAGAGGAGCTTGTTGAAATTCAGGGCGAACGTCATCGATGGATACTTTTACATTGTTGACCTCCATTTGAGTACAATGAACAACGTCACCCGACGCATTCGATGTAAAAACAGTCCCAAAAGACACAATAGTTTTGCCGGTCTCAGAAAGGATGACACAGAGACGGCATGGAGTCGGCTTCTACGTTATATAAAAAAAATCCAGTTAGGATCATATAGGGCACTTATATGATAACTTATTATTGAAAGACATAGAAAAGAGTAAAAATAAGTATACCTTTATTTCAAATAATGGATCGACCGAGTGAGAGCTACTTTGAATCACGTCCGTTGTTGGAGTTGTTGGAGTTTGTTGAGGAATAGGCATTCCCATCTGGCTCATTACAGTGAATACGTTAACAAGCTGACTTTGCAGTGTACTAATCTGGTCTTTGTATTTCATATCCATTTCATTCATTTGAGATTGGTACGGCTGCGCAAGTCGATTGGCGACTTTTGTTTCAATTTCTTGAGTTATCGTAGACAACTCATCCATTGATATTACGACTTTATGGGACTTGCCTCTCTCCGTCCCGAACACATCCTTCATGCGCACTGTTCCTCCAACCCCTCTGACACGCCCGCAGTGCTCCTTCTTTCCAAGTGCATGTGACAATATGTCATTATGCCCGTGAGGAGTCCACGAACCTTCGCAGGCTTTGTCTTTCCATTCCACCTGTTTCAAAATCAATTTAACGATTAATATTTTAAGTTATTCTGTAAATATAAATATTTTTAAACGAACAAAATACTCTTACCATTCTTTGAACAACATCACTAGTCTCGTCCTTGGGAAAATAATAACCTTCACCTTCATCCCTCTTCCTAACTCTCGCCCGAATCCAATCGTAACTACGATCAGTTCAATCGGTTGATACAATTTCTGAATTAACTGATTGGGACGAAGGTAGAGAATCAAGAGGGTCATCAACCATCCACTTAGACTTTTTCGCTGCATATCCAAGTCTTCCCAGATAATGTGGATACTCATTAAACTTCTGGCTTTCACGTGCCTTCTCACTTTTAGTCTGTTAGAAAATAAACAATAATATGAGTAAACAGTCCCTGTTCAACATAATATTATCTGAAAACCAATAATAATTCTCTTGCAAAAATAATATACCTGAAATTCTTCACTTTGATGATCATGAATGAATTTTTCCCATTGCTCTCGAGTTATGAAGTCATATTTCTCGCAAGGGTCCTTGTCTAGACGCAAGTATCGACAAACTAACCTTGACTTGAAATCCCTCCAAATTTTCACTGCAGATTTTAATACGTCCTTCCGTCTTGCATCATCCGTTATATTCCACTCAGTTTGAGTCAAATCATGCATATAAGTAACACGTAATAAAATTTGAACGACAATATATGTTAAAACAACTAATTATTCTTTTCAATTCATACCTTAATATCTTCCCAAATCGTATCCTTTAGTCCATCACTGACTTCTTGCCAACTCTGAATATTAATGTCAACCTGAACTCTAACTAGTACTCCAATGTAAGACTTGAATGCAGCAGCATATGTTCCAATGGGAACACCAAGATCATCAAACTCAATCACGTTCTGCACTTGTTTATTTGCGGACTTTTCTTTCAATTTTTTGCAAGATGTTGGACCTTTAGTTTTTTTAGTATGTCTCTCACTTGAACTTCGGTTGTCCATGATAATAAACTACAAAGTACATCAGAAAATGTCAAAAACATCACATTTAAAAATAAACTACAGAGTTAACTTTACAATTACAGTGCAATAGGAAATCTTATAGGATTATATTTACTACGATTAAATTTATTACAGTGCATTCGTAGTGCATTGTAATTGAATCCCAACAGTGAAGTACAGAATGCTTGAACAAGCAACTTAGGCAAAAAAAAATTCCCAACTAACAGTATGTATTGTTCAATCATCAAGAAAATGAGAAGATACCAATTTGTAACACGACATAAAATAATGCAAAAATATTGCCAAAAATTACAGTGCATCCCAACAACAAAAACAAAAGACACACAAACAAAACACATAGTATATCGCAGTGCTTCCATTCAAAAGAAACACAAACAGAAGACATAGAAACACAAATCGAACACATATATCACAAGACACACTTAGCCCATCAGAGACTAAGTTTTTGATGAACTGTCGGAGAGTAAGTTTTTGCATTGTCGGAGAGTAAGTTTTTGAACTGTCGGAGACTAAGATTTTGACTATTGGAGACTAAGTTTTTTTTTATTTTTTTTAGATTTTGCGTCGGTTTTTGTGCGTCATGTTATAAAAAACCGACGCAAATAATCAAAAACAGGGGACTTGAATACTCAAAAATAGGGGATTGCTGTATGAATGTTGCCAAGAACTACTTCCCATACTCAACCTGAAATATATAAAATTTATTTCAGAAAACAATCAGCTACAACTATTGGAATAAAAAACAAATTAAAACAATTAACAATTATTTACAATTAACAAATATTTACAATAATTGGAATAAAACAAATATTTATTTATTTACAACTATTGGAATAAAACAAATTAAAACCTTCAAGTGCTGCACTTATTTTCCATGATCAATCCATAACCCTTCACCATGGTCATTACGTAGGTAGTTTGTTTCTCCATTATCGTCACCATATGGGGTAGGTAGACCTACAGAGAAAGGAGGATTCTCATCAAATTGGTTATACTCGTCTTCGTCAACAACATCATTAATACCAAGAATATTTCTCTTGCCTTGAACAACAATTGAAAACTTAGGATCGGCGGGGTCTTGGATATAAAATACTTGTTTTACTTGCGTTGTGAGTATAAATGGGTCGTCTACGTGACCCCACTGACTAAAATCTATCAAAGTAAATCCTAAGTCATCCTTTCGAACACCACGACGTATATCAATCCAATTACAACGAAAGAGACCAACCTTGAATTCTCTGTACTCAAGCTCCCAAATATCTTCAATCACCCCATAATATGACTTTTTCACATCTTTCGATCCTGAAGATTTGCCTCTGAAAAATTCTGTTGATGAAGCTTCCACGGTAACACCACTATTTTGCATAGTGCTCTTTCCATCTTAACGCTGGGTGTAAAAAGTACATCCGTTACCATCATAACACTCATAAGATCGAACAAGCGTGTTGGGGCCATATGCTAACCATTTTATCGTATTAGAAATGACATTTGGTGTATCTGACAACTGGCACATTACACAGTCTTTAAACCATCCAACAAATGAGCGATTATGTTTAGTTGTAACCCAAATGCCACTTTTTGAAGGATTCTGCCTCCTAATCAAACTGACATGACAATCTAAGTAAGGATGAACTTCAGTCATGTGTTGCAGGACAAAGAGATGCGCTCTATCGCGCAGTTCACACCCAGGAGAGATCCATTTGGATCCTAATGTACCCTGCCCATGAAGTCTTCCCTCGTGACGAGATTTGGGAATTCCAATAGGATTGACAGTTGCTAAATACTCTGTGTAAAATTCAATAGCCTCCTCAACTGAATATCCTTCAACTATGCTAGCTTCCGGCCGATATCGGTTCCTCACATATCCTTTCAATATACCCATGAATCTCTCAAAAGGATACATATACCACAAATATACCGGGCCACATAACTTAATCTCTCTAACCAAATGAATAACCAAATCTACCATAATGTCAAAAAATGAAGGTGGAAAATACATTTCAAACTGACATAGTGTCACAACAATATCAGCTTGTAATTTATCCAACGTGATGGGTTCAATCACCTTGCTGCAGATGACATTGAAGAAAAAACAAAGTTTCATAACAACAAGTCTCACGTGATTCGGCAATATCCCTCGAATTGCAATTGGTAATACCTGTTGCATTAACACATGACAATCATGTGACTTCATACCAACAAGTTTTAAATCCTTCATCGACACAAACCTTTTGATGTTTGAAGAATATCCATATGGAACTTTCACACCAAACAAACACTCACAAAATGCAATTTTCTATTTTTTACACAAAGTATAACAAGCTGGGGGTAGATATGTACGCTTCTCTGATTCTTGTGGTGCTAACTCTAGTCGTATACCCATTTCTTCCATATCTTTTCTGATTTTGATCCCGTCCTTTGTCTTTCCTGGTATATTCAACAATGTCCCAACAATACTATCACATACATTTTTCTCAATATGCATAATATCAAGACAATGTCTAACTTGTATGTGTTCCCAATACGGGAGATCCCAAAATATGGATCTCTTCTTCCACAGATTCTTCGGCTTAGGAGGTTGATACAACTTTCCAAATACAACATCGATATCCTTAACCCGCTCAAAGACTTCTTTCCCAGTTAAAGGCAAACAGGCTTCTCGAGTCTCGATATGCCCATCAAAAGCCTTTTTCATCTTACGATAAGGGTGATCACGGGGAAGAAATGTTCGGTGACTCATAAACACATTTTTCTTGCAATTATTTAGACGGTGGTCAATAGTAGCATCTTCGCAAATTGGACATGCTTTAGCTCCTTTGACAGTGTACCCTGACAAGTTTCCATAAGCAGGAAAATCATTTATGGTGCAAAATAACATGACACGTAATGTGAAATCCATTTGAGTATTTGCATCAAAGACCGAAACACCTTCATCCCACAAAAGTTTTAAATCTTCAAGAAGTGGCTGAAGATAAACATCTATGTTATTCCCAGGTTGTTTAGGCCCTGAGATTAACAAGGACAACATAATATACTTGCGCTTCATACACAACCAAGGAGGCAAATTATAAATCACCAAAAGAACTGGCCATGTGCTATGTTGACAGCTTAGAGTGCCATAAGGATTCATCCCATCCGTACAAAGTTCAAGTCGTAGATTCCTAACTTCTCCACCAAATTCAGGAAACTTATAATCAATGGTTCTCCATTGTGGAGAGTCACTCGGGTGTCTAAGCATCCCATCTAATTTCCGCCCTTCCGCATGCCACTTTAAATGTTTTTCATCTTTTGTATTTGCAAATATGCGTTTGAATCGTTGCACTATGGGTAAATACCAAACCGCCTTGCTAGGAGCCCTTTTTTTTTATCATCTTTACAAGAATCATTACCCTCCCGCTTGTACCGAGATGCTCCACACTTAGGACATGTGTGTAAATGGTCATTCTCATTTCGAAACAACACACAGTCATTTGGACATGCATGTATTTTCTTTACGTCCATACCTATAGGACACAACATCTTCTTTGCCTCGTACGTGGAAGTGGGAAGCTCGTTATTCACCGGAAGTATTTCTCGTAAAAGTTTTAACAATTCTGTAAAACTCGTCACTCCATCCATTCTTGACTTTCAACTTGCACAACTTCAAAGTTGTTGACAACCTTGTCAAGTCGTCACTGCACCCGGGATACAAAAGTTTCTTAGAATCGCGGACCAAGCTCTCAAATATATCTGGTTGTGGCATCCTATGGTCTTGGAGATCTTGTATCATATCTTCCACCCTATCAATGTCCACATCATCTTCGTCATTATCGACCGAATTACCGCACTCAGTTGCATAATTCGACCTTGAGCTACCAGTCATATCAGAGTCTATTCCCTCGCCATGCCAAATCCACTTCGTATAACCCTTCTTAAAACCCCGGCGAAATAAATGTTCACGCACTGTATCTGCGGTCGAATATTTTTTTTAATTACCACAAAGACGGCACGGGCACACAATCATGTCTTCTTTTCCGTGTTACTTTCTGATTTTTTGGTGTTGAACTGCACATATAATAAACTCGTTAACCCCTCTCACATATGCGTCATCGTTACGAAATATATTGTACATCCATGTTTGACGATCCATGTATAACTAAATAACCACAATGATTAACTAAGTAAGCACAACGATTGTACAGATATCATACATAACATGCGGACAAACAATAGTTCAAGCAAACATACTGATATTTTTAACAATGCCTGTGATGAATGTATTATTTTAATTAACAATTACTTACACAACAAAGCTGACCTCTCGGACGGCAACACTGAAGAAAGAAACCTGCAAAATCTCAGCCAAGTTTCTCGCCGAAGACGATCTCGCTCTCTCTCCTCTCTTACAAGGCCAAAATAGCAAAAGTTTTAACTTGTATAACACTTTTTAATAACTTAAATATGCGTCGGACAAAGAAGAAAACCGACGCAAATAACAAAATCATTAGCGACGGATATTTAAATCAACCAACTATTACGTCGGGTCTTTAACCGATGTGACGCAAATGTGTTTCTGTTTATGTTTTTTTAATTATTTCTCATATTTGGCATCGGTTATAATAAAAACCCGACCCAAATACTCAAACAATATTTTTTAATTACTTAATTAAAAAATAATTATTTTTAGTTATTTATTTTTTTAATTATTTTTACAGTTTTTGCATCGGTCATTTAAAAGGAACGACGCAAATAATGAATGGTATTTGTGTCGGTTCTTTAAACAAGAGATGCAAATGTGTTTTTAATTTATTTTTTAATTATTTTTTTAGTTTTTGCGTTGGTTTTTTAAAAAAAATAACGCAAATACCTAACACTATTTGCGTCGGTTGGTTAAAAAAACGACGCAAATGTTTTATTAATTTATTTTTAAATTTTTTTTATAGTTTATGCGTCGGTTTTTTAAAATAACCGACGCAAATAATGTTTGTTTTATTTACCATAATACCACCGTTCTACTATATGCGACAGTTATATTAAAGAACCGACGCAAATAAGGCGACGCATATGTCGGTATCTGTACTAGTGACCTGTACATGTTTCTTCTATAGAAACTTATACTTTTCTAATTGTACATACAAATATTACTTCCACTCCTTCTCCTATCACTTCTGTGGAACCAGAAACTGTACATAACTTACTTGAGCTGGCCATAGAAGCTGATTTCACAACCCATAGGAGCCCTTCTAGGACAATTTTGAGTGAGACTGAGAAAATACTTAGTGAAAAGAGGCAAAGACAAACTCCCGAGAGGACTTTGGCAAAAGGAGAGGAAGAGAGTACTGCCTTAGTAGGCAAAGAAAAAGGAGAGAATTTGAGTGATGCCTTAGAAGGCAAAGAAAAAGGAGAGCATGAGGGAGATAAGGATGAGATTCTTGTAAATAAAGAACAAGGAGAAAATACAGAAACTGTAAATAATACAAGTTCTGAAAGTGATGAAGATGATGCTCCAACAGATGTTTTTTTCCAGTTCATTGGAGTTGATTTGTACTTTCAGCAAAATCAAATGATGGATACTGTACAATTACTAAAGCAAGAGCTCGCAAGGACTACTAATCCAATCTTGATCAAAGTGTTAAAATCACAGATCATGATTGGTCAGTCTGTAGATATTGAGAACAAAAAGCTCTATACACACTTTACAAATAAAATCAACAATGTGGACAATGTGGATGAAAAATCAGCAAGTTGTCGACTCCTTAGTGACCAGCCAGACTCTATTCCAGATGAAAAAGCAAGCTGACAATGTGGACAAGAAACTTGCTGATCTCACCACTCAACTGTCTAGCATGGAAACTCTGCAACAATCCATGGCTGACACTCTGAAGAAAGTTCTACAAGTCACATCCTGACTCTCAACTCCCACTGATGATGCTGTCAAAAAGGGGGAGAAATCTACCAGGCCATCGTCAGGGGATGTTGCTGAGAAATCAACAAGTCAACCATCAGGGGATGTGACTGCTCCTGTTTCTGCTCCTAAACCCAAGGACAAAGGCAAAGGCATCTTGATTGAGGAACCAAAGAAGAAATCCAACACTTAATCAGGGCCTAAGCTACTTGGAGATGCCATGATGACAACCCATTTTCCAACTCCTGTTGAAGTTATGATTGACGGGAAAGTGGAGCTGGTCTACCCTCAGGACAAAAAGCTCGTACAAGCTGATGCACTCTATGCACAACAACTTCAAGAACAAAAAGAGAGGGAAATGGCAAAGGAACAAGAGGAAGAAAAGGAGAAAAAGAGTGTCAGGCCCAGGACCTCCAAGAAACCTCAGCCAAGAAGATCTCAGAATCCAAAAGGTGTATCAGGGGATAAGAACCAAGACAAAACCGATGACCCTGATGCCACCAAACCCAAGTCATCTGAAGCCAAGGATCAAACACCTTCTCCTATAACCACAGCATATGGTCCACCCACTATAGCTAAATCCCTCAAAGAAGAAAGGCGCAAAAACTTGACATTTATGTTCTCAATAAAAAGTATAAATGTCAGGTTCAACAATTAAAGGGATCAGCTAATTTCTGTGCAACTAAAGAGTGGGTCTCAATTTACAGTAACAATGGACTGGTTCAGGAGAATGGATGCTGAACAACTAGGATTAATGCTGAACCTGATTTCCAAATTTTCAGCGGCTAACAGAGACTTAAGGGGGATGATCGACAAGCTGAGAAGAGCCATCAATGATGAAAGGAGCCTGCCCACAGCCTTAGAAAGGCCATTGAGATTATTCTATAAATCCACTGATGGGCAGGAGAAAAACATAAAGATCAAAGACGTTGATGGTCTCGACCTAGAGGAAGCGATGCATGTTCTAAGCCAAATTGCTTATCACAAAAATGAACATGTCATCCAGTTCAGAATCCTGCTGATTCAGAGAGTGCTAAAGGAGATTGAAGAAACTAGAGCTGATGATGGGAATGTTGCAGTAAGGGATGTGCCACCAGTGAAGGGATTCAAAGAATATCCAAAAATGATCACAAACCCTATGGGTGTTGAGTTCAAAAACAAGAAGGGGTGATCATTACCTTCCACTGGTCACAACTTGCTACAGCCAACATTCAAGAGATTAAATCTGTCATTGAAGCTTTGGAATCCAGCAAAAATGTCAACATAGTCAACTTCAAAAGACTTTTTCAAAAGGAGCTGGAGCAACTGGAGGATGGAGTGGAAGACAACAGACTCAGGATTCTTGATCAAAACCCAGAACAAAGGAGACAAGGCCTTGGAAGTGACACTCAACCGATTGAATCAAGTCATCCATTGCCCTTTGTCTTAGCCAAAAGGAAAATGAGTCCTGATATCTAAAAATATACATCTCTGTTGTGATAGATATAGAAAATACTTGTACAGAAATTTTTTTTATAAGTTCATACACAATTCTTTCTTGTATCTAGTATTGATTTTGACATCATCATCAGTGCATCTAGGAATTTATGGTTATCAAAATGATAAACATAGATAGGGGGAGATTGTTAGAGTTAATTGATGATGATGATGATGTTTAGAGAACAAATTGTGCACCTGTAAATACTTAAGGTACTTTATAAACCTTAATATCAACACAAGTTTTGCATCCACTGATGATAACATTATTCATCAGGGGATGATCAAACACTTCACAAGTCAAGTCGTAAAATGGATCATCTAAAGGACTTAACAAAGTGAAGAGAATGTCTGTTGTTTCTCTGTTAAGGTTAAACACTGATGATGATAGTTTAGTATTAAGTTGTGCAAATTGTAAATACTCAAGGTGTTGTATAAACCTTGAAATAAGCACAAGTTTTGCATCCGCTGATGATAATAATATCCATCAGTGGATGATTTAGTTCATCACAAGACAAGTCAGAAAATGGAACATTTGAAGGGCTTGGCTTTGTGGAGAAAAATGTCTGATGTTACTTAAATAGTCAAAGTATTCCGCACATCAGATATTCTAAGAAAAGAGTTACGTTGATTTCATACCATCAGGGGAACCCATCAGGGTGAACTCGTCAGGGGGAGCCAGTCAGGGGGAACCCGTCAGGGGGAGCTCATCAGGGGAACCAGTCAGGGAAACCTATCAGGGGATGACGAAGGCAGACCAACCCATTAGGGGGACACTTCAAGATATGTCAGTGTCAGGCCAATTCATCAGGGTAACCTGTCGGGGGGGATTGGTCAAACATGACATCAGTGGAAGCCATGAATGTATGCAGTCAGTCATAACCATCAGGATCAAGAAGCACTGAGTAAATCTCAAGGGAAGAACGAAGCCCTGATCCAGTCAATATGCATCAGGGGGTCCAGAAGCACTGATCAAGATCCATCAGGGTTGACTATCAGTGGATCGTTATGACAGCATACATCCGTCATCAGCATATACACGAAAATCAATGTAACTTGAACAGAAGCAAGAGATATCAACTGGAAAGATATTTCTTGAAGTCTGTATCCATCCAATGAGAACTCTTGCGCATTAAATGCATACAGATCAGGGGAAGAAAAAGAAGCAACAAAGCATGCATCAGTCTGACACATTAGGCAGTGATGTGACATACTTGCGGCTAAGTTGAAAAAGGCAGCAAATCTCAAGCACGTGATTTTCAACCACTGATCTACATATATAAAGAAGAAGTTTTCATTGATGAAGAGACGAGACGAATAAAAGCACACAAAAACACTAGGAAGCTCTATAATATTTCTTGAGAGATTTATTGTCAGAGAGAAATCTTTGAAGCTAGTGAGTGTGAGAAGCTGTGAATTTCATTCACAGAAATTGTAGCTGTAATTCACATTTGTGATATTACAGATTTCTAGAAAAACACCAAGTTATAATACAACTATTTTAACTTGAATCTGAGTGTTATTATTTTACTGTTTTTCTGTTATCTTGCTATTTTTGGAAGAAGCTATCAACGTTCAACAGAGCAAAAAAGTTTTGAGTGTTTGTATTCATCCCCCCCCCCCCCCCCCCCCCCTTCTACAAACACTTGAGCTTATTTTGCTCTAACAATTGGTATCAGAGCTACTTAGCAGATTACACGTGCTAACAACGATCTATCAAGCCCTGATGACCTCTTCCACAGACAGCAATAGCGCACAGGTAAGTCTCGAAGTTTCCTCTAACATGTCTAAAACTGATTGTCTTAAAACTGTAAAGGAAATTGCCTGTGAGATAAAGGATCTCTATGACACCCTAAGGAGTGCTGTAACTAAAACTGAAAGAGTGCAGAAAATAAACGATCAGTTGACTGCAAGAAACACCTTTTTAGAATCAGAGCTCTCTAGACTTGAGAATCTTGTAAAGGAACTCTCAAGGACTAAAAATCTTCTTGACTGTGCTATAAAAAGAGAGGAATGGACCTCAAATCTTCTTAGTCAAGAAAGGGAAGTCAGTAAGAGATGGAATGAGTCTAGCAAAAAACTAGAGGATCGTTTGAAAAGTCAGAAATCTGATCCAAAATCTGGTTTAGGCTACGAGGAGACTCAAGTGCAGCAACCTCCTATTGAGGTTGAAAATGCAGCTAGCTTTGGAAAAAGGCCAATACAACCAATCAAGTTTGTAAAGGCAGCAACCAAGTTAGAAAAAATGAATGTTTTCCCAAATAGTGAAGCTTCCACTAGTTGTGGGAGAGATAAGAAACATATTCGTGTCAAAGCACTCAAACTTCCAGTTAGAAAACAACTAGACTGTGCATCAGTGGATTCACAGTCATCAGGGGGAAAAAGTGCATCAAGCCATTGTAGCCCTTCAAGGGAAAAAGGTATGTAAGGGGAAAGTAAAAAGAATAAAAATGGTAAGCTAGGTATTAATAAGGCTAGCATTCACACTTCTACTCATGAAGCCCCTAGAAAAGTGTGTTGGAATTGTGGTAAATGTAATCATCTATCTTTTCAATGCAAAGAAAAACCACAAATTTTGACAGGCACTATTTTATATGCTGATGATTTACCAACAGCTAAAGCTGACTCTTCTAAGAGTAAAAACAAATCTGTTGTTGAGAAATCAAAAGCATATGTTGAAGCTCCTAGAAAGGAGAAAGTTTTTAATTTGCCAAAACCAAAAGTCACTAACAAAGAAAAGGCTGTGTTATCTACAACTGTGACTAAACCAAGAGGACCCAAAACCAATTGGGTACCAAAAACAATTTAAATGATTTTTTGTGTGCAGGGAAAGGTCAAAAGCAGTCAAATTAGGTTTCTAGATAGTGGCTGCTCAAGGCACATAACAGGAAACAAAGCCTTGCTCACAGAATTCCAAGAAAAGGCTGGTCCAGTAATTTCATTTGGTGATAACAGCAAAGGACTAACTCTTGGTTATGGTAAAGCAGCAAGTGGGAATGTCTCATTTGAAAATGTAGCACTGGTTGATGGGCTCAAGCACAATTTCCTAAGCATAAGTCAACTATGTGATAAAGGATTCATCACTTCCTTCAAAGGAGATCAGTGCCTAATCTCAAATGAAAGTGATGGGAAGCTGGTTTTGTCAGGGATAAGAAAAGGAGATCTCTATATTGCTGATTTTAATTCAGTAAATGGAGAATCATGTTTCTACAGCAAGGCAACTCCTGATGAAAGCAGACTATGGCACAAGAAGCTCTCTCACCTGAACTTCAAGTCAATCAATGATCTAGTGAAGAGAGAGTTGGTGACTGGACTACCCCAAATGGAGTTTATCCAAGAAGGATTATGTTCAGCTTGTCAACAAGGGAAGCAAAGGAAATCATCCTTTGTCAGCAAAGAAGCCACCATGATCAAGGATCCAATTCAATTGCTACATATGGATCTTTTTGGCCCTGTCAATATTATGTCAGTGTCAAAGAAAAGGTTTGCAATGGTCATTGTGGATGACTACACCAGATACACATGGGTGAAGTTTCAGCATGCTAAATCAGAAGTGCCTCAACAAATTATTGACCACATCAAGAAAGTGGAGACAGAATCAGGGTCAGTGGTTAGAATGTTGAGGACAGATAATGAAACTGAATTCAAGAATGCAGCTGTTGAGGGATTTTGTGTGGAGAAAGGCATAAATCATACATTTTCTGCTCCAAGGACTCCTCAATAGAATGGTGTAGTGGAAAGGAAGAATAGAACCCTGATAGAAGCTGCTAGATCAATGTTAGCAGAGGCAAAGATTCCCACCTATTTTTGGGCAGAGGCAATTTCCACCGCTTGCTTTACCCAAAATAGATCTTTAATCAACAAGGCTCACAACAAGACTTCATATGAGTTAATGACAGGGAGAAAACCAAACATCAAGTTCCTACATGTCTTTGGATGAAGATGCTTTATTCTAAGGAACTTTGGTGAGAACTTAGGAAAATTTGATCCTAAAGCTGATGAAGCAATTTTCCTAGGTTACTCCTTGACATCTAAGGCCTATAGGGTTTACAACAAGAGACTTCAGGTGGTGATGGAGTCTATAAATGTAGCTTTTGATGATCAACAGATTTCTGGACTTGAAGACCCTGGTTTTCATGAAGAACTGAAACTTGAAAATGAATATGAAGATGATTATCAAGAGACTGAAGCCGATGTGTGCAGACAAATGGATAACTTATCCATTCCTGATGTCAATCCACATTTTGTAGAAGCCCAATCATCAGATAGAGTCAATCTTCTGGACAACAGATCAGGAGATACTTCATCAGGGGATCATTCATCAGGACATGCAACATCAGGGGATAACTTGAACCTTAAATTATCCACTAATTCAGGGGGAGAGTTTACAGAAGCTGGGAGCACAGACTTAGGGGGAGGAAATGATAGTCAAGCAAGTTCATCAAGACACATTTCTAATCCTAAATGGGCAAGGAGTCACACATCAGATCTGATTATTGGTGACCCAAGCAAGAAAGTGCAAACCAGGAGGGCAACATCTAATGAATGCCTATATGTTTGCTTTCTTTCTCAAATTGAACCAAAGAAGTTTGAAGAAGCTATTCAAGATGCAGATTGGATCTTGGCCATGCAGGAAGAGCTAAATCAATTTGAGAGAAACCAAGTATGGAAGCTTGTACCTAAACCTAAAGACAGAATCATAATAGGTACCAAGTGGGTATTCAGAAATAAGATGGATGAAGCTGGCATTGTTGTAAGAAACAAAGCAAGACTGGTTGCAAAAGGATATCTTCAAGAAGAAGGGATTGACTTTGACGAGACCTTTGCACCAGTAGCCAGACTTGAGGCTATAAGAATTTTCTTAGCCTATGCAGCACATTCGAATTTTAAAGTCTATCAAATGGATGTGAAAAGTGCTTTTCTAAATGGAAAGTTGGAGCAGGAGGTGTATGTCCAACAACCTCCAGGATTTGAATGCTCAAAGTTTCCAAATCATGTCTACAAACTGGAAAAGGCACTTTATGGACTGAAGCAAGCACCTAGAGCTTGGTATGATACACTGTCAAAGTTTTTGGTGGAAAACAAATTTTCAAGAGGTATCATTGACAAAACATTGTTCTTCAGACAACACCAAGGTCATCTGATTTTGGTTCAAATTTATGTTGATGATATTATTTTTGGATCCACTGACACAAGACTGTGTGAAAAGTTCTCCAAACTCATGCAAAGCAAGTATGAAATGAGCTTGATGGGTGAGTTGTCTTATTTCTTGGGATTGCAAGTGAAGCAAGTCTCTGATGGAATCTACGTTCATCAGACAAAATATGCCAAAGAACTTCTCAAGAAATTTGATATGGAGGATTCAAAAGTAGCAAAGACACCTATGGCCACTTCAACCAAGATTGACCCTGATAAGAATGGAAAGAAAGTTGATTTGAAGACTTACAGGGGAATGATTGGATCATTGCTATATCTGACAGCAAGCAGGCCAGACATAATGTTTGCAACATGTCTTTATGCAAGATATCAAGCTGACCCAAAGGAATCTCATCTCATTGCAGTGAAAAGAATCTTGAGATATATCAAGGGAACTACAGAGTTGGGACTTTGGTATCCAAAGGAATCAGGATTTGAATTGCTAGGATATTCTGATGCTAACTTTGGAGGATGCAGGATTGACAGAAAGAGTACAACAGGAAGCTGTCAATTTCTGGGAGAAAGGCTTGTATCTTGGTTCAGCAAGAAGCAGAATTCAATATCTACATCTACTGCAGAAGCTGAATACATCGCAGCTGGAAGTTGTTGTGCACAAATTCTATGGATGAAGAATCAGCTGATGGATTATGGCCTAAACTATACCAAGATTCCAATAAGGTGTGATAACACTAGTGCCATTGCCATTGCTGAAAATCCAATACAACATTCCATAACCAAGCATATAGATATCAGATATCATTTTATCAGGGAGCATGTCATGAATGGAAATATTGAACTACAATTTGTACTGTCCT
This sequence comes from Centella asiatica, assembly GCA_014636745.2. Taxonomy (NCBI): domain Eukaryota; kingdom Viridiplantae; phylum Streptophyta; class Magnoliopsida; order Apiales; family Apiaceae; genus Centella; species Centella asiatica. The sequence continues at coordinate 46,348,072 of CM025786.1, read as the reverse complement.
ACAAGCAACTGGCAGATATATTCACCAAAGCTCTTGATGAAGCCACTTTTTCAAAACTTGTGGGAGAGCTGGGCATGGTGAATTATTCGTCAGGATCAGGGTCAAACTCCTAAGTTCTGGTATTTCTAACTCATTTCATAAGTTTCTGATAAAAACAATTGATATATGATTATATATGTTTGGTTTATGTAAATATGTAAATATATACTTGTACATACTATATTTTTGTTTGTTTGGTGTTTCTCTTTTTGAACTGATGCATCAGGGTCAGGGCCTCCAATAGGACGCATCAGGGTCAGGGTGTCCGACTCGTACGTCAGGGTCAGGGTGTCCGACTTGCATGTCAGGGTCAGGGTGTCCGACTCACGCGTCAGGGTGAGGAAGTCCAACTTATGCATCAGGGTCAGGGTATGTAAATTTGGTAAACTTCAGGGTAAGTTTAAATGATTTAACCGCTTCGAGAATCACACTCAGTTAAGTAATGACAACTCATCATTAAGCTCTTATCTCACTGATGATGTGTCATCACTGAAACTGAATTGACTCCTTGATAGTGTGTTTAAAGGAGCAGTTTTCAAACGTCAACAGACGGGTATTAATACTCTATCTCTCCTACTTGTTAAAACTCTCTAACACATTTAATCTTTCTCTGATATTTGCTCGAGTTTTTGTTTCTCTTTCTCTCTCTCTCTTTTCGCAGAAACCCTAGTTCTTCAAAGCTATCAAGCATCAATGGCACACCAAGAAATTCCAAGGAACCTGACAGTCCCACCTACAAACTATGTAGGCTTCTCTGATATTAACGAGGTAAATGACTGCTTTAAACCTATGATGAATTATCTACTCACTTCTGAGTATAAGAAAGCAATCTTTACCGATGACAAAATATCGGGGGAGGCATTGTCTCAACTTTGGACAAGCGCCAAGTTCATGTACTCCACCACACGCACTGATGTGGTCAAGGGAATCTCATTTAGAGTTTCTTCTAAGAAAGGGAAAATAACCCCATCCAGAATTAACTCTACTTTGGGACTACCTAATCAAGACCTGGTGGAAGTACCCAGTGATGCGGAACTCCTGGATTTCTTGAGGGAACTGGGCTATAACGCTGCTCCCAACGCAGTGTTAAAGTTCAAGGACCTCAAGAGGGTGAACATGAAGAGAGAGATTTCTTATCTTTTCGACACCATCACTAAGGTGTTCTCAGGTAAGCGTTCTAACTTTGAAGTCATTACGTCTTTAACTTTAAAAATAGCATACGCAATAATCAAAAATGTAAATATAAATATAGGTAAAATAATTTTTGATGACCTTGTAAATAAATTAGGTAATTTTAATAATAGGAAAACTAAAGTATACTATTCTAGATTTTTGTTTATGATTATTAAAGATCAGATTTTTAACTTTTCTTTTGAGAATGATATACCTGTACAGATATACAAGCAAACAAAGAAATTGTTTGTAGAAATAATAAAGAAGTCCTATACAGCCAAACCATTTGCACTTCCACAACACATGGTACAGGTAGTAAATTCTTCTCCTTCCACTTCTCACACTATACATTCTTCACCCTCATCTACTATGGTAGAGAAAACAACCACCTCTCTGCCTACCCAAGTAGAACAACCAATTTCTTCACAACCACTCTCAATAGCCCAACCCATAGTCTCCCAAAAGACTGTTGGGATTAAAAGAAAACCCAGTGAAATTACCACATCAACTGAGGGGGAGCAAGGGGAGAGAGTGATTGGCTATAGGAGAAGATTGAAGAAGAAGAAGGGAGCCACGAGTGTTACCCAAAAGCCTGACCTGGCAGTATCCTCTCAAAAGGATGCTGTTTTTGATAAGGAATTAAACATATTTCTAACTAGTTCCTCTCAAAAGGAATTAGTTATTGAAAATAGTCCTCAACCAAGGACACAGATGAGTGAGGCACATACACTAACCATAGACACTGATGAACCTACCATCAGGGTCTCTGAGAGCCACTTGCAGATATCTGACACAGTGAGTGCACATACCACTCAAGATGTTGTAGTTCAGAAGCTTCTCAATAAGATCAACATGAGTCATAAGCATTCTTCTACAGCATCTTTTGATGAATCACCTCCTCGTTCAGTGATTCAGCCAACACTCCCATCTACACCACTTCCTTCTTTCTCTGTTCCTCAAATTTCTTCAGATATAATGACACAAACATTAAGTGTCATACAATCAGATTCTCCACATTCTCAATTCATGGAGGAGCCAACACTCTCTGACACAGTGTTTGATAGCCACCACTCTCACATGGTGGACTCATTTTTACTTGATACAAACACTGATGATCAATCAGGGGACATAAACTCCACTGTACATACTACAACAATAACACTTTATGTACCCCTAATTGTATATACATCCTATACAGAAACATACACTTCTCCAATTGTACATACACATTCTTCTTCCAATCCTTCTCCTATCACTGTTGTGGAACCAGAACCTGTACATACCTTACTTGAACTGGCCACAATAGCTGATCTCCAAGCCAATAGGAGCCCTTCTAGGACAATTTTGAGTGAGGCTGAGAGAATATATAGTGAAAAGAGGCAAAGTCAAACCCCTGAGAGGACTTTGGCAAAAGGAGAGGAAGAGAGTACTGCCTTAGTAGGCAATGAAAAAGGAGAGGATATGAGTGATGCCTTAGAAGGTACAGAAAAAGGAGAGGATGAGAGAGATAAGGATGAGATCCTTGTAAATAAAGAACAGAGAGAAAACACTGATACTGTAAATATTACTTCTTCTTCTGCAAGTGATGAAGATGATTCTCCACAAGATGATTTTTCCCAGTTCATCGGAGCTGATTTATACTTTAGAAAGAACCAAATGTCTGATACTATACAGTTATTGAAGCAGGAGTTAGCTAGGACTACTGATCCAGTTTTGATCAAAGTGTTAAAATCACAGATCATGATTGGTCAGCCCATAGATATAGAAAATCAAAAATTGTATACACATTTTTCCATAAAGTTACAGAATATACAACAAGTTGTCGACTCCTTGGTCACCAACCAGACTCTACCCCGGATGAAGAAACAAGTTGACAATGTTGAACATAAGCTTACTGATCTTTCTACTCAAATGAACAGCATGGATACTCTGCAACAATCCATGGCTGACACAATGCAACAACTTCTTCAAGTCATATCCCGACTCTCAACTCCCACTGATGATGCTGTCAAAAAGGGGGAGAATTCAACCAAGCAGTCGTCAGGGGATGTTGCTGAGAAATCAAGTCAACCATCAGGGGATGTGACTACTCCTGTTCCTGCTCCAAATCCCATGGACAAAGGCAAAGGTATCCTGATTGAGGAACCCAAGAAGAAACCTAACACTCAGTCAGGGCCTAAGCTACTTGGAGATGCCCTGAAGACAGCCCACTTTCCAAAACCTGTTGAAGTTGTAATTGATGGGAAAGTGGAGTTGGTCTTTCCCCAGGATAAAAAGTTTGTAGAAGCTGATGCACTCTATGCACAGCAACTTCAAGAAGAAGAAGAAAAGGAAATGGCAAAGGAACATGAGGAAGAAATGAAGAAAAAGAAGAATGTCAGGCCAAGGACCTCCAGGAAACCTCAGCCTAGAAGATTACAGAACCCTAGAAGTGCATCAGGGGATAAATGTCAAGATAAATCTAAAGACCCTGATGCCACTTCAAAGAAGTCAGAAGATGCCAAGGACAAAGCACCATCTCCTGATACCAAAGAATATAGTCCACCCACACTAGCTGAATTTCTTAAAGAAGAAAGGCGCAAAAACCTGATACCTAAAATGATCACAAGCCCCATGGGAGTTCAATTCAAAAATAAAAAGGGGGAGATCATTACCTTTTACTGGTCACAACTTGCTGCAGCCAATATTCAAGAAATCAAGACTGTCCTTGAAGCTTTGGAATCAAGCAGAAAAGTCAACATAGTCAATTTCAGAAAGCTTCTTCAGAGGGAATTAGAGCAGCTAGAGGCAGGAGGAGAAGACAACAGACTCAGAATTCCTGATCAAAACCCTGAACAAAGAAGACAAGGCCTTGGTAGTGACTCCTAACCGATTGAATCAAGTTATCCATTGCTATTTGTCTCAGCTAAAAGAAAAAGGGATTCTGATGTCTAAATACTAAATTCTTTTTGTAATAGATGTAGGTTATACTTGTACAGAAATTCTTTTATTAGTTTATTCATTATTCTTTCTTAAATTTTATTTATTTTATTGGTTTTGACACCATCATCAGTGTATCTAGAGATTTATGATTATCAAATTGATAAACATAAATAGGGGGAGAATGTTAAGGTTAAACACTGATGATGATAGTTTAGTATTAAGTTGTACAAATTGTAAATACTCGAGGTGTTGTATAAACCTTGAAATAAGCACAAGTTTTGCATCCACTGATGATAATAATATCCATCAGTGGATGATTTAGTTCTTCACAAGACAAGTCAGAAAATGGAACATTTGAAGGGCTTGGCTTCGTGGAGAAGAATGTCTGATGTTACTTAAATAGTCAAAGTATTCCGCACATCAGATATTCTAAGAAAAGAGTTACGTTGATTTCATACCATCAGGGGAACCCATCAGGGTGAACCCGTCAGGGGGAGCCACTCAGGGGGAACCCGTCAGGGGAAGCTCGTCAGGGGAAGCTCGTCAGGGGAACCAGTCAAGGGGAACCCGTCAGGGGGAGCTCGTCAGGGAACCAGTCAGGGAAACCTATCAGGGGATGACGAAGGCAGACCAACCCATCAGGGGGACACTTCAAGATATGTCAGTGTCAGGCCAATTCATCAGGGT
>CM025786.1:46314767-46335441 GCA_014636745.2 Centella asiatica | reverse complement strand
ATAAGTAGACTAAGCTGCCACATATATATATATATATATATATATATATATATGAGTCTGTTTACTAAGCTGCCATGGCTTGTTGTATAGTCTTGGGGACCTTATATGCCGCATAACATGTTTATATGTTTCCCTTGATATTAATTCTTGTTTTTAAAATTGATGGACTAAATGTGTTTAAATAGGTACTTATATTTGCTCCTGGATCAATATGGCAAGCTCAAAATACAAAGATATATGTAAATGCAAAGTGGTTAACAAACTTTATTGGATAGAATAGTTGCAAGATAATTACATACCCAAAGGCTCTTTTAAGAGAGCACTTCAGATCAATGTGCTTAAACTCTTACAAACTTTAGACAGATTATTTGATAAAGAGAAATGGAATATAATATATTGCCTCAAACACCATAGTAATCTTTCAAGTAGCTCGACCCGAGTTCTGGATTCTCATTATTTTTGTAAAAATCAAGTAATCCGAAATGAACGAATGGTTTATATCGTTGTGGATTTCGTTCATCAACAAGCTCTTCTGGGGTCTTGATTATTCCATCAATGTATGAAAATAGCCCAAGTGAATATCTTTCTTCATCCCCACTCATGATGACTTGATGGAACACTGAGTGCACTCTGTCGTTACTCCATGCCTAATTTAATCCGTGCATTAGAAAATAATTTTTTTTCAAAAGAGGATATAACAATGCATTGCTTTTGTGATAATTTCAAAAGTACATACCAACCACCAGAAATGACTACAAATGTAGTTTGAATACAGACATGTACAGATAATTTACCTTAAGAAATGCAGAAGAAGAAGAAGACTGGAATGCAGGGATGGCAAGGTAGTTATTTTAGGTATATCGCAACAACTATGGCAACAAAATTAGTAGTAGTAGATCTCAACCACTAAAGTCACATTAAGATTCAACTGTTGTGAATGTCGAGTCAAAATTCGAGATAATATTGTTAATCCATATTGTCAAACTAGTTTTGAATAGAGAAAGGTCTCATCTGTTTCAGCATTTTATAGGTTTTAGCTTTTGACAGCGTAATTTTCACGGTAAGAGTCTAAATTTTCTAAAATTTACTGAAACAAATGGGACGAAAGCGTAATGAAGGCGGATAATTGTTCTCCTAAATGTTGTTTTTTTTTTTTTTTTTTTTCTGTTGGCCTAACCAAGAACATGAACATAATGACGACTTACCAAAAATGCATCGCCGGCCATGACTACGAAGGAAGAAGGTGGGAACTTGATAGAAATCCATTCACCATCCTTTGTTTTTACTTCTAGCCCATCCACTTGATTCTGATGAAGTATGCTTAAGAAAGTCTTATCTGTATGAGCATTTGCACCAATATTTGTCTCATCTTTCTGGGGTACTCTGTATTTCATGAGCCGAAGGGTGTAAATGGTAGATCCAACATGAGTGTCATAGTGGTTCTCCACATCATAACTTTGGAATACCATTTGATTCACCATTTGTTCTAATTCTGAAATAGTGTGGCATATGAATGCAAAACTTTCCTAACATGAAGAGAAATAAATAAGTAAATTAAACGAAAAATACAAAAACGGATGCCCATCAATATAAAAAATCGTAGTCGTCAATAAAATTATCCAACAAAATTAATAATTTAAAATATATATTTTGTTTTTTTCTATTTTTAGAAAATAAGTTTGTTAATCTCGACAACCTTGTTGCTTAATATCGACAGAGGGCCATTGCATTGATATTTCACGCAAAAATTATTTCACTGCACCAAATCTACTTCTTAAAATGGATTGCACTAAACACCAGCTGCTTAGCCGTCGATGTTAGCAGCTAAAATCGACGGGCGAGAGCCATCGACTTTAACGCCGTCCCAATAGATGCTTTTCTTGTGGTGATTGAAGTGAAAAATTTTACTTTTAAAAAAACTTTTATACCTTCATATATATATATATTTTTGTAAATTAGTTTCACAAATGAAATTATTGAATTTTCAAATGGTCTAAGAAATGTACTTCTAAGTTTAGAATATATGGACCGGAGGGAGTATACATTAATTTAGAAAATGCGAAATTTACAAAATATAATCTCTACCACCCATCTTTCTATTGTCGCTAAGAAGATCTAGCTAGCTAGGATTTAATGTTATTGAAGGCAACATGTTAGGATTTTATGCAACTTAACTATATATCGATATAACATAATAATATGCCCACGTAGACATACTCAAGTATGTAGATATTTGTTCTTACTAAACATGTTTAGAATATTTGTCCTTTTAATTTTTGCATATGTGAACCCCGCATTTTGTGCATAAATTACTTGTACCATATGCATCAAAAATTGTACAGAGTACTAAATTAAGTTGAATCTGTCGTGTACACGTGAAACAAACGAGGCGTATGATTAGTATTATACCTAATATTCTCATTTCCAGATGAGAACAAGACATTGGTAAATTTCTCAGTTGCCCCTGCAGTTGTTGCACCTTCTATTCCAAAGCTTTCATAAAGAGGAGCCTTGGGTCGTTGTTTCATATATCCCCCATAGTTTCCATCCGAAACATTCTTGACTTTTGTTTCAAATGGGAGATCAAACAATTCTTTTAGAGCATCAAACACATCTTTGCTTAATTCCAAAGGTACTTTCTTATACACAGCAATGAAACAACCATATTCTTCGAGTGCACTTCGGACTTCATTGCTTGCAAACAGCCAAGATTCTGAACCTGGCTTTAAATTCTCCTTGCTGAAATCTATGATAGGAAGCTCTAGTTTTGTATGAAAGTTCATAACTTTGAGACTTTATTTTTTTTTTCCTTGTTGATAATTTAATTAAGCCTTTTGAGATGCTTTTTATTGCCAATAAAGGAAGATGATATTGAGTAAACAAATACTCTTTAAGTTTTTCAACTTTACAAGCATACGAATAGCATCTTATATTATATTATATTTAAAATATCCTTTATTTTATTTTATATTCTCCTTATGGGCATTAAATGGTGCAATTATTAAATCACTTAGTTGAGCTCAATATTGGAAAAGTGTATTATTTTTATTCTTGAAAATAATCAAATGAAGTATATTTATATACAAATTTTATTCTCTAAAAAGTCATTTATTTGTAGACCAAAAGAGTATTACTCCGTATAATGTTAGAGTAACTGTATCATTACCAATTATGCATTTAATTCTTTTAATCTCTCTGCTCTACTTCCTTCCTCCCATCAAATAAATCTTTTAGATCACTTTTTTTATCCCATCATATAAATTTTTACACTTTTTAAGGAAAATTTAATAATTCATTTCCTAAAATACCCTCAATTAAATATACCAAAAATTAGTTATTTAATAAAGGAAGAAGAAATACTTATTTTTATGCATTAAAAAAATATAAAATTATTTTTGATATTTCATACAAAATTAATATAATAGTTAATAAATTTTTAATATTTTGAGAATTGTCAAAAAAAAAAAACTTATTGAATGAGACGGGGTTCCTAAGAAGAAGACGACAAAATTTGAAGATGCTTTTTGCATTCTGATTTGTTCGCTGTGTGTTGTTTTTCCAATTAATAACAACGCAATTAATAAATAATCAGTTGGTCAACGGTAGAAGCTACCCCATAATAATCCTTGAGAAAGTCGCATATATGATTGACTTTACCCGGTCATATGAGAATATTCGCACTATAACCCTTAATAATTTTCTATTTTACCGTAATAATACATCTCGTAATAACTTCTATTTAATTTCTTATTATACAAATTTATAAATTAAAATATTAATATATATTTATATTAGTTCTCATTATATGATTTTAATTTATTATTAAAAAATATTTAACTATATTACACTAGTACAAAATTGATCATTTGCGTCGGTTAACAGGAGACACAAAAACTTGACTATTTTGCGTCGGTTAAAAAGATGACGCACAAAACTATTATTTACGTCGCACCTTTATAGTAACCAAAGCAAATGATAATGGTCATTTGAGTCACACCGACGCAAATGATAAATGTCATTTGCGACAGACCTTTCAGACAACCAACGCAAATGAGAATTGTCATTTGCGACACACCTTTAAGACAACCGACACAAATGATTGGTCATTTGCGACACACCTTTAAGAAAACTGACGCAAATGATTGGTCATTTGCGACACACCTTTAAGACAACCAACGCAAATGATAATGGTTATTTTTTAAAAAAAAATTCATTTTAAAATATACCATATCTAACCTGTACATTAAAAAACTATTTCTAATGTCATAACAAGCCAAAAATACAAAATTGAACTACTTCATTTGCAAAACAGGAATATATACAAATCAAAATTTACAATCTGTTCAATCACTACGTGATATCCATTCCTAAAATCACATTACAAACCTGTTCAAAGGTCATATATTTGTTGTATTCTACTATCACTAGTACAAAATTGATCATATGCGTCGTCTTATTTGCGTTGGTTCTTTAATAAAACTGTCGCATATAGTAACATGGTGGCATTTATGAAAAAAATGGTAAGATTATTTGCGTCGGCTCTTTTAAAAGACCGACGCAAAATATATAAAAATAAATAAATAATAAATTTTTAAAGCATTTGCGTTGCCTCGATTAAAGAACCGACGCAAATATGTATGAGTATTTGCGTCGGTTCTTTAATATAACCGATGCAAAAGATAACAAATAATTAAAAAAAATAAACAAAAACACATTTGCGTCACATCGGTTACAGATCCGACGCAAATACTCACATGTAGTTGCGTCAGTTTTTAAACTAACCGACGCAAATTCTTTAAAAATTTTAAAAAATAAATTATTCAAACATTTGCGTCGCTTGATTTAAATATCCTTCGCAAATGGTGATGTTATTTGCGTTAGTTTTCTTCATTATCCGACACATATTCTTTAATATTACTAAAAAGTATATTTAAGTTAAAACTTTTGCTATTTTGGCCTGGTTCATAAGAGAGGAGAGAGAGCGAGATCATCTTTGGCGGGTTTCTTGGCTGAGATTTTGCAGGTTTCTTTCTTCCGTGTCTCCGGTAGAGAGCTTTTTCCGACAAGCAGCTTTGTTGTGTAAGTCATTGTTAATTTAAATAATACATTCATTACAGGCATTATTTAAAATATCAGCATGTTTGCTTGAACTATTGTTTGTCCGCATCTTATTTATGATATCTGTACAATCGTTGTGCTTACTTAGTTAATCGTTGTGGTTATTTAGTTATACATGGATCGTCAAACATGGATGTACAATATATTTCGTAACGATGACGCATATGTGAGAGGGGTTAACGAGTTCATTATATGTGCAGTTCAACACCAAAAAATCAGAAAGGAACATGGAAAAGAACAGACTAAAAGTGAGAAGGCACGTGAAAACTAGAAGTTTAATGAGTATCCACATTATCTGGGAAGACTTGGATATGCAACAAAAAATTCTAAGTGGATGGTTGATGACCCGAATGATTCTCTACCTTTGTTCGAATCAGTTAATTCATCAATTGTATCAAATGATCGAACTGATCGTAGTTACGATTGGATTCAGGCGAGAGTTAGGAAGAGGGATCAAGGTGAAGGTTATTATTTTCCCAAGGACGAGACTAGGGATGTTGTTCAAAAAATGGTAAGAGTATTTTGTTCATTTAAAAATATTTATATTCACAGTTATGCTTAAAATATTAATCGTTAAATTGATTTTGGAACAAGTGGAATGGAAAGACAAAGCCTTCGAAGGTTCGTGGACTCCTCACGGGCATGATGACATATTGTCACGTGCACTTGGAAAGAAGGAGCACGACGGGCGTGTAAGAGAGGTTGGAGGAACAGTACGCATGAAAGATGTATTCGGGACGGACAGAGGCAAGTCCCGTAAAGGCGTAATATCAATGGATGAGTTGTCTATGATAACTCAAGAAATTGAAAGCAAAGTGGCCAATCGAGTTCGGGAGGTGTTTTCCCAGTGAGATGCCGAGAACTTGTAGAAGGGGGGTTGAATACAAGTTCTTTGAAATCTTTTTGTATTACTTGATCTTTAAGAAATTAACTTTTCTTGCGGAATATAAAGAACAAGAACACGAATCAATTTATAAACAATTGCTTTATTGATTTACAATTGAATACAAATCCTAACAATTACAATAATGTAATCGTCAGCTTCTTTTCTAATCTGTATAGGAAAAGATACAAAACTATGAAAAACCTATACAGCTTCGAAGTTACAATTCTCTGTAAAAACTAATTACAGCTTCTATGACAACTGAATTATCATTAACTCAGTTCCTATTCTGAATAAAATTCAGCTTCCTTATTCGAATCAAATACAATCTTTCCTTTTTGATAGGAACAGATTTCTAGTAAGTTTCCTTACCAGCTATGTCTTCAATAATATTTTACTTTACGTGGAAGACATCCCATTTTTTAATTCGAACTCTGTATCTCTCTGTAACTAAATCACGATTAGTCCCTGATGCTTCATCTTTAGTCTCTGGTGATGTCATTATTAGTCTCTGGTGCATTTAGTCCCTGATGACGTCAGCTTATGTAGTCTCCGATAGAATTGTTTAGTCTCTGACGCGTTAAAGCTTAGTCTCTGATGACGTCAGCTTAGTCTCTGATGCTTTTAACTTTAGTCTCCGATGACATAAGCTTTAGTCTCCGACTCCTTTAGACTTAATCTCTGATGACTTAAGTCTTAGTCTCCGATAGGAAAAATTAGTCTTTGACAGAAAAAATCTTTTTAGTCTCTGACCAATTTTCCTAGTCTCCGACAAGCCTTTTTGTAAATTCTAACGGATCAAATACACATCTTGACTCTCTGAAGCTTCGATACACTATTCCAACAGTTACTTACAAATAAAAAATATTTATATCTCTTTACAAAGAATGAATAAATTACAAATAAAGAGATAACTGCTAGTTACAAAACTTCAGTGTTACTAATTAACACTTTCTATACATTTGTACTCTAAGTAATCTAAAGACAATCATCATCAAATGTTCTAAAACCTAACAGGAGGAGTAGCAAACTCAAATGAATGAAATGGATATGAAATACAAAGACCAGATTGGTTCACTGCATTCTCAGATTGCGGGCATCTTCAATCACATGAGCCAAATGGGAATGCCTATGCCCCAACAAACTCCAACAACTGACGTGATTCAAAGTAGCTCCCACTCGGTGGATCCATTCTTTGAAATAAAGGTATACTTATTTTTACTCGTTTTTATGTCTTTCAATCATAAGTTATCATATAAGTGCCCTATATGATCCTAACTGAATTTTTTTTATATAATTAACATAGAACCCGACTCCATGTCGTCTCTGTGTGATCCTTGCTGAGACCGGCAAAGTGATTGTGGCTATTGGGACTGTTTTTCTACTGAATGCATTAGGTAATGTTGTTCATGGTCACCAAATGGAGCTCAACAATGTTAGAGTATCCGTTGATGACGTTTGTCCTAAATTTTAACAAGCTCTGCTTCCCGTGCCTACGCATGAACATACAAGAGTAGGTGACGCAGCGAGTAGTTTTGTTCAGTGGCCTAAACAACTTGTAATGTTGGGGCATGTAACAAATTTCAAATTAACATTATTAATTATAAATGATTGTTGTTAATTCATTTAATTCATGTAAATGTTATTGTTTAACTGTATATTTAATTAGGATTCCATCTTACCGGATAAGGGTAAAGAGCCTGGGTGCCCCCCCGCCAACATACCTCCAACTTCAACAACCAACATACCTCCAACTTCAATAACTTCATCTTTTATTTTTCTTCAGCACATCCAGCCTTTCTATCAACAGTTTTCTCAGAATAATCTCCATCTCATCTTAAGCATCTTTGAGTAGACTAATGAATCCTTCAATATGTCTCTCATTTATACTGTTGATATCTCTGTTATAATTGAAGAAGACTTTCTCTCCATGAAAAGTCTCATACCAAAATCCTAGAGGTTTAGGATTAGCTTCCGGCACTGTATCCACCTTATGTTTCACCTTCATTACCTTTCGAATCTGGCTTCGAAGATCCATGTTGAGATCAGAAGTTTCAAATACAACAGTCAGCAACCATTCCAAATTTTCATTAGTCTGTCCCTCCAAGGCTGGCTTCTCGAACATCAAAGACTCTCCATCCTTCAAAAAGACATGAAGAAGTTCTCTGTTATTTTTACCCTTGATCAGATCTATCTTCTTAGTACTTTTCTTCAGGGCTTTTATTATTTCATCAGCACTTTCCATTTCAACTTTGTAAGACGTCTTTGATGAAACTGTTTGTGGTTTTGTTGGTCCACTCACAGCCACCAAAGCAGTCTCAGTTGACCTTGGAGGATCTTGAGAAGTAGGCTTCTTGATAGTTGCCCTGGTTACAGGTTTCTTTGCAGATTCCTGAACCAAGGGTTTCCTCCTTGATTTTTTTCAGCCTCTTCCATCTCTTTATTCTTCTTTTTGGTTATGGCTGCTTTCTGTGCACTTGACCTTCTTGATAAAAGTCTCTTATTCTTTGCCTCCTCCTAATCCCTTGCTGCTGCCATATCCTCCTCCTTTTGAAGTTTCTGAGCTAATAGTGCATCAGATTCTATCAACTTTTGTTCTTGAGGATAAACTAACTCCACTTTCCCATCCACTATCAGTTCAACTGGAGTGGGAAAGTGAGCAGTCTTCATAGCATCCCCCATTAGCTTAGGTTGTCCTGGTTGAACAGTGCTTTTTTGCTTTAAATCTTCAACCATAACCCCCTTGCCTTTGTCTTTGAATGTAGGGGCTTGTGTAGAGGAAGAAGGAGATGCTGCTATTGCTGTTGTTTTTGTTGTTGTTGTTGTTGTTGTTGTTGGAAGTTGTGTTGTTGTTGTTGACTTTGTTGTTGCTGCTTAAAGATCAGAATGTTTCTTTAAGATCCTGTCCATCATTGCTTGCAATTCTGCATAAAGGACAGGACCAGATTTTGGTTTTTGTACAGGAACATTTTGTTTGGATTGACCACTCTCCCCCATTTTGACATCAGCATCTTTAGGGTGAGAGGATGTGGCCAAATGTGGAATTGCCTGCATCAGTAGTTGCTCCATTCTGTCTTGTTTTTGGATCAGGAGTTGAATATTGGCTTCTAGGGCTTGAAGTCGACTGTCAATGTTGGACTTGTCTTTGATAAGGGTATCAATGGCAGTAATAGTCCTCCTTGGCAAGTGTCCTCCATAGCACCTTTTGATTTTGTCTGTCTCCAACTCCATCCTTTCCTCCATCCTTTTCACTGCATCATTTATTCCAGTAACCAAGTAGTGGTGAAACTTTGTGTGTTTCTTATCCACCTTGGTTACTTCTTCAAGAATATCTTTGACTGAAAGTGCAGAGGTAGTTGACCCTATGTTGGTCACATAATCCTACCTCAATTGGGCGGCTGCATCCTCTAGTGTGTTGGAATAGGTGGCATCCAACCATTCATCAATATTTGTTTCTGGAGCTTCTTCATGCACAGGTTCATCTGCAAGCCTTGTCTTCAATGCAGAAAGGTGGTCTTGTCTTTGTTGCAGACCATATAAAACTTCAAAATCAGCATTAGACATTTCTGATATCACATGTAATGCTGCATCCCCCGTGCTTGAAATGTTCTCAGTTTCTTCTGTTTGGATATTTGTGGAGGGAGCAGAAGAAACCAGAGCTTTTTGTGAGCTTGTTTCAACAGGTTTTAAAAATATACCTGCTGAAAATTTCTCTCTGTTATTTTGTTCAAGTATTTCATCCTTGCTCACACCCTCTCCTTTTGCCTGGGGTTGGGCACCCAGCTTCTCTAGCTCTCCTTTTTCCAAGCTATCTAAAGCTTGACTCTCTTGTATATTTATGTTCTCTCCTTTTTCCAGGTCAGGAGCCTGACTCTCACTATTTATTCTCACAGCCTCACTCATTTGGAGAGAAACACTCTGTCCTACAGAAGTGGGGGTTTGAGAAGTGCTAGTGACAGCATGGATAGGGGGTTCCCTTTGTTGATCTTGGGCTAGGGATCTATCCATGGAAGCTGTGTGAGAGCTTGTCTCGATTATTGGCTCCTCTTGGGAAAAATCAAGAGAATCAATCATAGTTATATCAAAAGAATCAAGAGTGGGAGAAAAAGGAGAAGAATGTATAGTTTGGAGTGTTGGCTGTTCCTCACACATTGAAAATTGAGGAACATCAAAAGATGACTCTGTGTGTGCACTCCTTGTGTCACTCTTTTCTTTTATTTTCTCTCTTTGGGTTTCCTCTTGTTGGTGAACAAAAGGTTGTGCAAACTCTATACAGTGTGTTCCTGATTGGGAACTTTCTTCAATGTCAACATCCTTTTGGGAGGATGGTGACAGTTCACTGTTTTTCCTTATAACCTCCACTGCCTTTTGGGAAGCAATGGATTGTTTTTGGCTAGGGGTTATAACTCTCTTCTTTCTCTGAAGTGGAACTTCAGCTTCTTGTTCTCCCTCATCCTCACTTGCTCCCTAAATTATTTTTCTTTTGATTGGGAGTTTTGTGATTGTCTTTGATTTTACAACCACAATCTTTTGAGAGACTGTGGAGGGGGCTATAGACATTTGTTGTGAAGTGGTTGGAGGATTAATGGGGTTTTGGCTTTCAATATCCTCAAAGAATTGCAAAGAACAAAGATTTGGAAGCCTGTCAATGAGAATAGATCTCATGACAGGAGGGAAAAATAAAGGAACTATTACCTTTGCAGATTTATGCTTCACATCTGTAAATATTCTTTTACTCTGCAAAACAGTTGGTAAAACTTGCATTCCAGTAATATCAAGGTTAGGAATTAGATGTTTAACAATCATCATCAAAAACCTAGAATAATAAATTTTATTTTTACTGGTTTTAAGTTTTATCAAAAGATTTTGCAGAATTAAAAGCCCAATATTAATATGCTTATCATACAACACACTAAAAGTGATTTGTTGTGTGAGTGTAGTGATAGCATCATAGCCACTGCACTTAGTAGAAAATGATTTTGTTATTATGTCAAAAAATAGTGACCACTCTTGCCTAAGATGGGGTCGTGTTATAGACCCAACAGAACTAATTTTCGCAGAATAATTTAAATTTTTAAACATAGAAATAATTTCTTCATCAGAAGCAAGAGAGTCATAGTTTTCATAAACAGGTAAATTTAAAGCATTATTTACAACAGTATGATCTATAGTGTAAACAGTGTTAGCATACCTGAAACTTACCACAGGGGAGTCAGTTTTCTCACCCTGGATGGTAGCAGTGAACCAGACAGCCGTGATAACCTCAGCGGCTTGGATGGGGGCTTCGTAAATGGCATACGATAGATTGGAGTGTTGAAGAAAATCCACAAAGGGGTGGTACTGGGCTTCAAAGACATGCTTATCAGCCACCCCTACATGGTTTGTCTTAATGATATCAAAGTCTCCAAACTTGAACATAACAGTTTTAGCAGCCATTTTCAGAGATCTGTGAACATAGTCTAGGAGTTGATTCTTGATCCATAGGATTTGAGCACAGCAACTCCCAGCTGCGATGTATTCAGCTTCTGCTGTTGAAGTAGAAACTGAATTTTGTTTCTTGCTGAACCAAGAAACAAGTCTGCCTCCAAGAAGTTGGCAGCTTCCACTTGTGCTTTTCCTATCAAGCTTGCAACCTGCATAGTCAGCATCTGAATAACTGATTAGTTTAAAATCAGATTCTTTGGGATACCATAAACCAAGGTTTGGGGTACCCTTTAGATATCTGAGAATTCTTTTTACAGCAATCAAATGTGACTCTCTAGGGTCAGCTTGAAATCTAACACATAAACATGTAGCAAACATTATATCTGGTCTACTTGCAGTTAGATATAAAAGAGAGCCTATCATGCCTCTATAGCTAGTAATATCAATTTTCTTTCCTTTTAAATCTCTATCTAGCTTAGTGGCAATAGGCATGGGTGTTTTTGCAGATGCACAATCAACCAAATCATATTTTCTCAATAAGTCCTTGATATACTTGGACTGACTGATAAATATTCCATCAGTTGATTGTTTTATTTGCAAACCTAAGAAAAATGTTAATTCTCCCATCATACTCATCTCATATCTAGACTACATAAGTTTTGAAAATTTTTCACAAAGTTTTTCATTTGTAGATCCAAATATAATATCATCTACATATATTTGCACCAAAATAATGTCAGAGCCTTACTTTCTATAAACTAGTGTTTTGTCTATGATACCTCTAACAAATTTATTTTCAAGTAAAAATTGAGATAGAGTATCATACCAGGCTCTTGGTGCTTGTTTTAAGCCATAAAGTGCTTTGTCTAATCTATAGACATGATTTGGGAATTTGGTGTCTACAAAACCTGGGGGTTGGCAAACATAGACTTCCTCTTCCAATTTACCATTTAAGAAACACTTTTGACATCCATCTGGTACACCTTGAAGTTCTTGTAGGCTGCATATGCCAAGAAGATTCTTATTGCTTCAAGTCTTGCTATTGGTGCAAAAGTCTCATCATAGTCTATTCCTTCTTCTTGAGAATATCCTTTTGCAACCAGTCTTGCTTTATTCCTTGTAATTGTACCAGCTTCATCCAATTTATTTCTGAAGACCTACTTGGCACCAATTATTGATCTATTCCTTGGTTTGGGTACCAGTCTCCAGACTTTGTTTCGAGTGAATTGGTTTAACTCCTCTTGCATGGCAATTATCCAGTCAGGATCTTGAAGTGCTTCCTCAATTTTCTTTGGTTCAATCTTTGAAAGAAAACTGAGATATAAACATTCATTTTGAGTTGCACTTCTAGTCTTGACTCCATCCTCTAGACTTCCAATTATCAAATCTGGCGTGTGGTCTCTCAACCATGGAATTGCACGTGGCAGATTTGACCTTGAAGTTGAGGCTTCATTTTCTAGATTGGTGTTCTCCATTCTAGCTTCATGATCAGAGACTGCTCCCCCTAAACCATTGACTTCTCCAATATTAGCTCCCCCTGAGCTGTTTATTTCTATTGTCCCCGGTGTCAATGTAGTTTCAGATTGTGCATCAGTGATTCTAGTCTCTGGTAAAACATTAGTCTCCAATGAGTTACTAATGTCACCAATCTCTTGAGTTT
Organism: Centella asiatica; assembly: GCA_014636745.2. Lineage (NCBI taxonomy): Eukaryota > Viridiplantae > Streptophyta > Magnoliopsida > Apiales > Apiaceae > Centella > Centella asiatica. The sequence goes on along the minus strand of CM025786.1, from coordinate 46,322,356 downwards.
CATCTAATAATCTATTCTCTGATAAATTATTAGATCTTGGCACTTCATGCACAACCGTTAGCTCCCCCTTAATTAAGTAGGGATCATTACTATCTTGGGGTTGTACAGTAGTCTCTGATAGATATTCCCATGCATCCAATTCATTCTCAAAACTGAGAGGTTCATGTAATCCTTGTCCAATCATTCCTGGAATCTTTTTATCATCAAACACGACTTGTATTGATTCCACAATGACTTTTGTTCTTAGATTATATACTCTGTATGCTTTACTTGACAGAGAATAACCTAAGAAGATTGCTTCATCAGATTTATTGTCAAACTTTCCTCTTGACTCTGATGAATCTCTCAGTATAAAGCATTTACAACCAAACACATGTAAAAACTTGAGAGTTGGCTTTCTCCCAGTCATTAACTCGTAAGGTGTTTTGTTGTATGCTTTGTTTATCAAGGATCTATTCTGTGTAAAGCAAGCAGTGCTTATAGCTTCCTCCCAAAAATATGTGGGAAGCTTAGCCTCTTGTAACATAGTCCTTGCTGCTTCAATAAGGGTTCTATTTTTCCTCTCAACAACTCCATTTTGTTGAGGGGTTCTTGGAGCTGAGAATTGATGTGTTATTCCTTTTTCAGTGCAGAATTCAAGTACTTGGGAATTCTTGAATTCTGTTCCTCTATCGCTCCTTATAACCCTTACTGTTTTTCCTGACTCAGTTTTTCTATCTTCTTGATATGATCAATTATCAACTGAGCAACTTCATCTTTTGTAAAGAGGTATTTTACCCAAGTGTACATCGTGTGATCATCCACAATAACCAGTGCATATCTATTTCTTAAGATAGACATCACATTCACTTGACCAAATAAATCCATATGTAGCAATTGTAACGGGTCAGTGATTGATGTTGCTGGTTTACTCTTGAATGATACACTTTTTTGTTTCCCTTTCTGGCATGCATCACATAATCCTTCTTGTGTAAATTCTAATTGTGGAATGCCAGCTACCAATCCTTTCCTAACAAGCTTGTTGATGTTCTTGAAATTCAAGTGGGAAAGCTTCTTATGCCAAAGCCAACTTTCATCAGTTGAAGCTTTTGCTATACAGACATGTGATTTGATCAGTAAAAGAAATAAGATTTGCAATATACAAATTTCCTTTTCTTTTTCCAGTCAATATCACATTCCCAGATTCCTTGTCACACACCTGACATAGGTCTTCTTTAAAGATAACATGGAATCCTCTATCACATAGTTGACTCACACTAAGTAAATTGTGCTTTAAGCCGTCAACCAGTGCTACATCTGTGAAGATGACATCTCCATGTTCAACACTGCCATATCCCCTTGTATGGCCTTTGCTGTCATCTCCAAAAGTGACTTTTGGGCCACTTTTCTCTTCATACTGTTTTAGCAGGGTCTTATCTCCGGTCATGTGCCTTGAACAACCACTGTCCAAGTACCATGATTTCTTCTTTTTGCCCTTTGTAGAATCACTTGACTCGTCACTACGAGCCATTAGGGCAAAGTTGACAACTTCTTCATTAGAGTCGCTGTCAATCCAATCTTTTCCCTCAGTAATCAAGGCTTTGCTCTTGGATTTAGCTCTTTTGTCAGCAAAGTCTTTCCTTGATTTCTCATCCTTAGATCTATCACTAGATCTAGGCTTCCTACACTCATTGGCAAAGTGCCCTAACCCATCACAGTTGTAGCATCTTATCTTTTTTAAGTCGAAGGTGACTTTTTGACCTTCACGTTTAGGGTTAGGTTTTCTTAACGATTTTCTTCCTTTCCTACTTACTCTAAACTTCTTGAACAGTTTGACCATAAACGCCATGAATTCCTCCATGTCATCATCAGAATCCAATTCATCTTCCTGATCAGTTGAGCTAGCATCCAAAGATTCCTCATCAAGCTTCTCTTGAGACTTGCTTGTCTCAACCATCAATGCAGCTCCTCTATCCTTGGCATGCATGCGTTGTTGTTGCTCTACTTCAAGTTCATAGGTCTTTAAATTTTCATAGAGCCTGTCCAGTGTGAGGATATCCAAGTCATGAGCCTCTTTTATTGCCGTTGTCTTTGGATCCCAACTTGGTGGAAGAGATCTCATAAACTTAGTATTGACATCCTCATTATCATAGGACTTCCCAAGTATTTTCAAGTCGTTGAGCAAAGTGTTGAACCTATCATATACTGATGTTATTGGTTCACCAGGCTTTGCTTGAAAGAACTCATATTGTTATGTTAACAATGATCTTTTGTTCTTTCAGACTTAGTCAGTCCCTTCACACAGGACTTTGATGGTGTCCCAGATTTGCTTTGACGTAGTGCAATTTATGATGCTTGTGAACATATTTTTATCAATTCCATTATAAAGTATGTTCATTACCTTAGCATCCTTTAACACTTGCAACTTGTCTTCATTCGTATATTCACTTTCTGGAGCAAATTCAAAGTGTTCTGCAACAACAGATCCTTCGACAGTTTTAGTAGGAATAAATTTCCTAGGTAGATAAGGACCCTTCTCAATCCTATCAATGTAATCTGGATCTCTTGCTCTTAAGTGCATATACATCTTTTGCTTCCACATAGGATATTCTTCTCTTTTAAGTATGGGAATTCTAGTACCACCATCACGACTTCCAGCATACGTCATTATGCTAGAGCTGCTTGCTTCATCATTGGCCATCTCTTGGAACATATTAATTGAATAAATTCAATTACAGGCTCTGATACCAATTGTTTTCCCAGTGAGATGCCGAAAACTTGTAGAAAGGGGGTTGAATACAAGTTCTTTGAAATCTTTTCGTATTACTTGATCTTTAAGAAATTAACTTTTCTTGCGGAATATAAAGAACAAGAACACGAATCAATTTATAAACAATTGCTTTATTGATTCACTAATACAAAACTCATCATATGCGTCGGTTAATTAACACATTTTGCGTCGGTTACGAGGAGACGCATATGGAGGAGACGCAAAAAACTTAAATATTTTGCGTCGGTGAAAGACACGACGCAAAAACGAAGACTTTGCGTCGGACCTTTATAAAACCGACGCAACTAATATCATCATTTGCGTTGGTTAATTTAAGAAAACCGACGCAAATGATTGTTTAATAAAATTTATTTTAAAAATAATCGGTTAATTTAAAAACACCGACGCAAATGAATGTTTATAAAAATTTATTTTAAAAATAATTTAAGTATTTGCATCGGTTCATTTAAAAAAACAGACGCAAATAATTGTTTAATAAAAATTTATTTTAAAAATAATTTAAACTATTTGCGTCGGTTCAATTAAAAAAACCGACGCAAATAATTGTTTAATAAAAATTTATTTTAAAAATAATTTAATCTATTTGCGTCGGTTCATTTAAAAAAACTGACGCAAATAATTGTTTAATAAAAATTAATTTTAAAAATAATTTAAGCTATTTGCGTCGGTTGTTTTAAATGAACCGACGCAAATTATTATTTTTTTTTAAATTTTCTTTTTAAAAATAAAATATCCAACCTGTAGATAAAAAAGGATACTCGATATGCCACAACAAGCCAAAATATATAGGACAAAATTCAACCATTTCAATATTTGCAAAACAGGAATATATACAAATCCAAATTTACTAACAGTTCAAAACAGGGATATTTACAAACTGTTCAAATTACATGTCCAAATGTACAAACTGTCCAAATATATTTAGGTCACATACAAAAAGTCATAAAAAAATCTGCACACAGGTCTCTAATTTCATCAAGATCAGACTGAGTATACGACTCTTGTGCACTCAAACCCTGGAGAAAATTATAATAAAGAAACAATGTTGCATATAATTAAAACCAATATACAAGGTTAATAGATTGAAATTAATTGCATGAATATAATTAAAAACAATATACCTCAGTCCATTTTGTAAAGGGAGCCCGTTGATGCAACTTGACGATGTCATACATGTACCTAATGACATAGTATCTGCATTCAACACTTCCTTTTTGTTGAGGACACTGTATAAATAGTCAAGTTGATTAAAATTTTAATAAGAAATTATATTAAGAACCAACAAAATCAACTTTGTTTGGATAAGTCAGCAAATATTTTATACCTTAACCTCTTTCGTACACCATTGCAACTTATTTTTTTTGTGCTTGCCGCCTTGAGCAACATATGATTTAAATGCCCTACAAAATTATATATATTATAATTAGTATGAGTAAATAAATATGTTAAAAGAGTTTTACACGTTTAACTTATATTAAAAACTTAGGAACTAAAATATTATTTACTTACACTGCCATTACGTTCTTTATTGGCATATTCCTTTCCTTCTTCAATGAGTCGTACACATATACTGTGCTTTGCTCACAAGATATGAGAAACAACAGCCAATGCTCACTACATTTTTACAAATTAAATAACAATGTTAAATTATATCAATGAACAAGCTAGCTACAATAAGTTAATCCCACCATTTTTATGTTCTTACTTTTGGAAGTACGGCGCGAAGATGAATTTGGCTCCCCGGCAACCTAGAAAAATTGAGGCAATGTATCTAGCAGACACATCTGGATCATTTTTTGCATTTGCCAGTGCTTGAGGACACAGGAATCCAAATGCATTAGATCCCGACGTCATCTCGTTCAAATACCTTAAATATAATATACAAACTACTCATTAGTTACTTTATAAAATAAACCTGTATATCAACTAAAAAAAAAAGATAAATGAGTATGAAAATTATAGTCTCACCTCATCCAAATTTGTACGACACTTATATTCAACCATTCCATTCTACAAAATTGGATGATATCTTCGGACGCCATGTATATGAGTTGTTCATCTTCCTTCTCAATGCAGTTGTCATAATCCAATGGCACTGAAATTAAGTCCGAGGAAGGCAATCCCATAATCATTTGTGCTAAATATTTACATTTTGCGCTCAAGCTCGGATCAACATCAGTAGCTGACCCTTTGTTACGAACTTCATTATTTTTGGCGGGGGGGATGCAGGCTCTTTACCCTTACCCGGTAAGATGGGATCCTAATTAGATATAAAGTGTTAAACAATAACATTTATATGAATTTAATGAATTAACAACAATCATTTATAATTAATAATGTTAATTTGAAATTTTTTACCTGCCCCAACAGTACAAGTTGTTTAGACCACTCAACAAAGCTACTTAATGCGTCACCTACTCTTGTATGTTCATACGTAGGCACGGGAAGAGGAGCTTGTTGAAATTTAGGGCGAACATCATCGATGGATACTCTTACATTGTTGAGCTCCATTTGAGTACCATGAACAACGTCGCCCAAAGCATTGGATGCAAAAACAGTCCCAAAAGCCACAATCACTTTGCCGGTCTCAGGAAGGATGACACAGAGACGGCATGGAGTCGGCTTCTATATTATATGAAAAAAAATTCAGTTAGGATCATAGAGGGCACTTATATGGTAACTTACGATTGAAAGACATAAAAAAGAGTAAAAATAAGTATACCTTTATTTGAAAGAATGGATCCACCGAGTGGGAGCTACTCTAAATCACGTCGGTTGTTGGAGTTTGTTGGGGAACAGGCATTCCCATCTGGCTCATTACATTCAATACGTTCGCAAGCTGACTTTGCAGTGTACCAATCTGGTCTTTGTATTTCATATCCATTTCATTCATTTGAGATTGGTACTGCTGCGCAAGTCGATTGGCCACTTTTGTTTCAATATCTTGAGTTATCATAGACAACTCATCCATTGATATTACGGCTTTACGGGACTTGCCTCTGTCCGTGCCGAATACATCCTTCATGCGAACTGTTCCTCCAACCCCTCTGACACGCCCGCCGTGCTCCTTCTTTCCAAGTGCCCGTGACAATATGTCATCATGCCCGTGAGGAGTCCACGAACCTTCCGAGGCTTTGTCTTTCCATTCCAACTGTTTCAAAATCAATTTAACGATTAATATTTTAAGCATAACTGTAAATATAAAAAAATTTAAATGAACAAAATACTCTTACCATTTTTTGAGCAACATCCCTAGTCTCGTCCTTGGGAAAATAATAACCTTCACCTTCATCCCTCTTCCTAACTCTCGCCCGAATCCAATCGTAACTACGATCAGCTCGATCGGTTGATACAATTTCTGAATTAACGGAGGTAGAGAATGAAGAGGGTCATCAACCATCCACTTCGATTTTTTTCCTGCATATCCATGTCTTCCCAGATAATGTGGATACTCATTAAACTTCTGGTTTTGACGTGCCTTGTCACTTTTAGTCTGTTAGAAAATAAAACAATAATATGAGTAAACAGTCCCTGTTCAACATAATATTATCTGAAAACCAATAATAATATAAATATGAAAAGAATATACCTGAAATTCTTCACTTTGATGATCATGAGTGAATTTATCCCATTGCTCTCGACTTATGAAGTCATATTTCTCGCAAGGGTCCTTGTCTACACGCAAGTATCGGCAGACTAACCTTGACTTGAAATCCCTCCAAATTTTCGCAGCAGATTTTAATACGTCCTTTCGTCTTGCATCATCCGTTATATTCCACTCAGTCTGAAATACTCAAATCATGCATATCAGTAACTTGTAATAAAATTTGAACAACAATATATGTTAAAACAACTAATTATTCTTTTCAATTCATACCTTAATATCTTGCCAAATCGCATCCTTTAGTCCATCACTGACTTCTTACCAACTCTGAATATTGATGTCAACCTGAACTCTAACCAGTACTCCAATGTACGACTTGAATGCAGCAGCATATGTTCCAATGGGAACACTGAGATCATCAAACTCAATCACTTTCTCTGATGGTTTATTTGCGGAGTTTTCTTTCAATATTTTGCAAGATGTTGGACCTCTTGTTTTTTTAGCAGGTCTGTCACTCGAACTTGGGTGGTCCATGATAATAGTAAACTACAAAGTAGATCAGAAAATGTCAAAAAAATAACATTTAAAAATAAACTACAGAGTTGGAGTTAGGCAACAAGCAACTTAGGCGAAAAAAATTCCCAACTAACAGTAGATTGTTCATAGGCAAAAATGAGAAGGTACCAATTTGAAAGACGGAATAAAAAATTGCAAAACTATTGCCAAAACTTACAGTGCATCCCAACAACAAAAACAAAAGACACACAACCAAAACACATAGTATATGGCAGTGCTTCCATTCAAAAGACACACAACCAAAACACATAGTATAACGCAGTGCTTCCACTCAAAAGAAACACAAACAGAACACAGAAACACAAATAGAACACATATATCACAAGATACACTTTGGGGCTTTAAACAAATGTTGTATTAAAACTAAAAACATAAAAAGAATGTAAACAGTTCAGTTGAAAAAAAATTATGTACCTCTTTCACTTGTAACAACTCCGAAGCCGATTATAGTGTATTCGCCAAAAACTGAAATGGAAAATGTATCTTTATCGATTAAGAACTTGAAATGAAAATGTATGCAGCTTGTATGCAGCTTCTGAAGATTTACGGCAAAGGAAATGTTATGCCGCGCAAAGGGATATGAATAGGCGGTAAAAGAAAAATATGCCGCGAAATGAAATAATCGGGTATTTGCGTCGG
>CM025786.1:46294099-46314142 GCA_014636745.2 Centella asiatica | reverse complement strand
ATGTGAGATATATAATGTATATATAGATAGATATGATAATTATACATATTATATATGCTATAAAAACTATAACATAAAACCATAGAACATTATACAATACCAAGAATACCAAAGATTATAGTGATTAATTCCAAAATGTGAGATATAATATATATATATATATATATATATATATATATATATATATATATATATATATATATCATATTAATATAGATATGCTATAGTATAAGATATCGAAGACTAATAGTCTCTGATGAAGAAAATGACTGTCGGAGAGTAGTTAGTCTCTGATTACGTTAGTGCTAGTCTCGCATGAACAAATTTTACCGGATAGATAACGTCACTAGTCTCCGAAGCCCTTTTTCCTTGGTGTTTTGTAAATCGGGTATTTGCGTTGGTTTCTTTAAAAGAATCGACGCATAAACGTAATATATGCGTCGGTTCTTTAGGAGAACCGACGCAAATACCCGATTATTTTTTTTTAAATATACGATTTATATTACTATATTACATAATAATCTAACAGAAACTTAATATTTTACTCATACTATAAGCTATCGGAGACTAATAGTCTCTTATGAACAAAAATGACTGTCGGAGACTAATAGTCTCTGAGGAACAAAAATGACTGTCGGAGACTAGTTAATCTCTGATGAACAAAATAACTGTCGGAGACTAGTTAGTCTCTGATGACGTCTGCACTAGTCTCGTATGAACAAATTTACCCGCTGATGACGTCACTAGTCTCCGATGCCCTTTTTTAGTTGGTTAATGTTTGAAATTACCCAACTTATTATAAATGTGTTAATAATTTATTTTTTAAATCTTGTATTTGCGTCGGTTATTTTAAAAAACCGACGCATAAACTAATATCTGCGTCGTTTCTTTATGGGGACCGACGCAAATTCTCAATTAAGGGTGATGACTTAAATACTAAAAAACAGGGGATGACTTAAGTACTCAAAAACAGGGGATGACTTAAGTACTCAAAAACAGGGGACTGCTGTAAGATGTGCCCACGCCTTATGAAATATTATAAGCTGACATGTGGTTTTATTTATATATAGACCACTTTAATTGCTGTATGCTTGTTGCCAAGAACTACTTCCCATACTTAACTAGAAATATATAAAATTGACTTCAGTAAACAATCAGCTACAACTATTGGAATAAAAATAAATTAAAATTTACAATTATTGGAATAAAAAAAATTAAATTATACAATTAACAATTATTTACAATTTACAAATAAATTTAAATTTTACAACAATTGGAATAAAACAAATTAAAACCTTCAATTCCTGGACTTATTTTCCATGATCAATCCATAACCCTTCACCATGGTCATTACGTAGGTAGTTTGTTTCTCCATTATCGTCACCACATGGGGTAGGTAGACCCATAGAGAAAGGAGGATTCTCATCAAATTGGTTATACTCCTCTTCGTCAACAACATCATCAATGCCAAGAATATTTCTCTTGCCTTGAACAACAATTGAAAACTTAGGATTGGCGGGGTCTTGGATATAAAATACTTGTTTCACTTGCGTTGCGAGTATAAATGGATCGTCGACGTGACCCCACTGACTAAAATCTACCAAAGTAAATCCTAAGTTATCCTTTCGAACACCACGACATATATCAATCCACTTACAACGAAAGAGACCAACCTTGAATTCTCTGTACTCAAGCTCCCAAATATCTTCAATCACCCCATAATATGACTTTTTTACATCTTTCGATCCTGAAGATTTGCCTCTGAAAAATTCTGTTGATGAAGCTTCCACGGTAACTCCACTGTTTTGCATAGTGCTCTTTCCATCTTGACGCTTGGTGTAAAACGTATATCCATTAACATCATAACCTTCATAAGATCGAACAAGCGTGTTGGGGCCATATGCTAACCATTTTATCGTATTAGAAACGACATTTGGTGCATCTGACAACTGGCACATTACACGGTCTTTAAACCATCCGACAAATGAGTGATTATGTTCAGTTGTATCCCAAATGCCACTTTTTGAAGGATTCTGCCTCCTAATCAAACTGACATGACAATCTAAGTAAGGATGAACTTCAGTCATGTGTTGCAGGACAAAGAGATGCGCTCTATCGCGCAATTCACACCCAGGAGAGATCCATTTGGATCCCAATGTACCCTGCCCATGAAGTCTTCCCTCGTGACGAGATTTGGGAATTCCAATAGGATTGGCAGCTGCTAAATACTCTGTGCAAAATTCAATAGCCTCCTCAACTGAATATCCTTCAACTATACTAGCTTCGGGCCGATATCGGTTCCTCACATATCCTTTCAATATACCCATGAATCTTTCAAAAGGATACATATACCGCAAATATACTGGGCCACATAACTTAATCTCTCTAACCAAATGAATAACCAAATGTACCATAATGTCAAAAAATGAAGGTGGAAAATACATTTCAAATTGACATAGTGTGACAACAATATCAGCTTGTAATTTATCCAACGTGATGGGTTCAATCACCTTGCTGCAGATGGCATTGAAGAAAAAACAAAGCTTCATCACAACAAGTCTCACGTGATTCAGCAATATCCCTCGAATTGCAATTGGAAGTAGCTGTTGCATTAACACATGACAATCGTGTGACTTCATACCCAAGAGTTTCAATTCCTTCATCGACACAAACCTTTTGATGTTTGAAGAATATCCATATGGAACTTTCACACCAAACAAACACTCACAAAATGCAATTTTCTATTTTTTACACAAAGTATAGCAAGCTGGAGGTAGATATGTACGCTTCTCCGATTCTTGCGGTGCTAAATCTAGTCGTATACCCATTTCTTTCATGTCTTTTTTGACTTTGATCCCGTCCTTTGTCTTTCCCGGTATATTCAACAATGTCCCAACAATACTGTCACAGACATTTTTCTCAATATGCATAAAATCAAGACAATGTCTAACTTGTATGTGTTCCCAATACGGCAGATCCCAAAATATGGATCTCTTCTTCCACAGATTCTTCGGCTTCGGAGGTTGATACAACTTTCCAAATACAACATCAATATCCTTAACCCGCTCAAAGACTTCTTTCCCAGTTAAAGGCAAACGGGCTTCTCGAGTCTCGATATGCCCATCAAAAGCCTTCTTCATCTTACGATAAGGGTGATCATGGGGAAGAAATGTTCGGTGACTCATAAAGACATTTTTGTTGCAATTATGTAGACGATGGTCAATAGTAGCATCTTCACAAATTGGACATGCTTTAGCTCCTTTGACAGTGTACCCTAACAAGTTTCCATAAGTCGGAAAATCATTTATGGTGCAAAATAACATCGCACGTAATGTGAAATCCATTTGAGTATTTGCATCGAACACCGTCACACCTTCATCCCACAAAAGTTTTAAATCTTCAACAAGCGGCTCAAGATAAACATCTATGTTATTCCCTGGTTGTTTAGGCCCTGAGATTAACAAGGACAACATAATATACTTGTGCTTCATACACAACCACGGAGGCAAATTATAAATCACCAAAAGAACTGGCCATGTGCTATGTTGACAGCTTAGAGTGCCATAAGGATTCATCCCATCCGTACAAAGTCCAAGTCGTAGATTCCTAACTTCTCCACCAAATTCAGGAAACTTATAATCAATGGTTCTCCATTGTGGAGAGTCATTCGGGTGTCTAAGCATCCCATCTGATTTCCTCCCTTCCGCATGCCACCTCAAATGTTTTGCATCTTTTGGATTTGCAAATAGGCGTTTGAATCGTTGCACTATGTGTAAATACCAAACCGCCTTGCTAGGAGCCCTTTTTTTATCATCCTTAGACGAATCATTATCCTCCCGCTTGTACCGAGATGCTCCACACTTAGGACATGTGTGTAAATGTTCATTCTCATTTCGAAACAACACACAGTCATTTGGACATGCATGTATCTTCGTCACGTCCATACCTATAGGACACAACATCTTCTTTGCCTCGTACGTGGAAGTGGGAAACTCGTTATTCACCGGAAGTATTTCTCGTAATAGTTTTAACAATTCTGTAAAACTCTTGTCACTCCATCCATTCTTGACTTTCAACTTGCACAACTTCAAAGTTGTTGACAACCTTGTCAAGTCGTCACTGCACCCAGGATACAAAAGTTTCTTAGAATCGCGGACCAAGCTCTCAAATATATCCGGTTGTGGCATCATATGGTCTTCGATATCTTGTATCATATCTTCCACCCTATCAATGTCCACATCATCTTCGTCATTATCGACCGAATTATCGCACTCGGTTGCATAATTCGACCTTGAGCTACCAGTCACATCAGACTCTATTCCCTCGCCGTGCCAAATCCACTTCGTATAACTCTTCTTAAAACCCCGACGAAATAAATGTTCATGCACTGTCTCTGCGCTCGAATATTTTTTTAAATTACCACAAAGGCGGCACGGGCACACAATCATGTCTTCTTTTCCATGTTCCTTTCTGATTTTTTGGTGTTGAACCGCACATATAATAAACTCATCAACCCCTCTCACATATGCATCATCGTTACGCAATATATTGTACATCCATGTTTGACGATCCATGTTTAACTAAATAACCACAACGATTAACTAAGTAAGCATAGCGATTGTACAGTTATCATAAATAAGATGTGGACAAACAACAGTTCAAGCAAACATACTGCTATTTTAACTAATGCCTGTGATGAATGTATTATTTTTAATCAACAATTACTTACACAACAAAGCTGAGCTCTCGGACGGAGACACTGAAGAAAGAAACCTGCAAAATATCAGCCAAGTTTCCCGCCAAAGACGATTTCGCTCTTTCTCCTTTCTTACGAACCAGGCCAAAATAGAAAAATTTTAACCTAAATACACTTTTTAATATCATTAAAGAAATTGCGTCGGACAAAGAAGAAAACCGACGCAAATACCATAACCATTTGCGACGGATATTTAAATAAACCGACGCAAATTTTTGAATTTTTTAAAAATTTTAAAGCATTTGCGTCGGTTCTTTAACCGACGTGACGCAAATTTGTTTATTTTTAATTATTTCTCATCTTTGGCGTCGGTTATACGAAATAACCGACGCAAATTCTTCGAACCATTTGCGTCAGTTCCTTAAAAAAACCGACGCAAATTCTTTTTAATTTATTTATACATTTTTTGCGTCGGTTCCTTAAAAAAACCGACGCAAATAATAAACACTATTTGCGTCGGTTTTTATACTAAGCGATGCAAATGGTGAACTAATTTATTTTTTAAATATTTTCAGAGAATTTGCGTCGGTGATGTAAAAATACCGACGCAAATAGTTTTTATTTTTTTTACGACAATGCCACCGCACTACTATATGCGACAGTTCTATTAAAAAACCAACGCAAATAAGGCGACGCATATGATCAGTTTTGTACTAGTGATTTACAATTGAATACAAATCTTAACAATTACAATAATGTAATCGTCAGCTTCTTTTCTAATCTGTATAGGAAAAGATACAAAACTATGAAAAACCTATATAGCTTCGAAGTTACAATTCTCTGTAAAAACTAATTACAGCTTCTATGACAACTGAATTATCATTAACTCAGTTCCTATTCTGAATAAAATTCAGCTTCCTTATTCGAATCAAATACAATCTTTCCTTTTTGATAGGAACAGATTTCTAGTAAGTTTCCTTACCAGCTACGTCTTCAATAATCTTTTTAGTCTCTAACCAATTTTCCTAGTCTCCGACAAGCCTTTTTGTAAATTCTAACGGATCAAATACACATCTTGACTCTCTGAAGCTTCGATACACTATTCCAGCAGTTACTTACAAATAAAAAATATTTATATCTCTTTACAAAGAATGAATAAATTACAAACAAAGAGATAACTGCTAGCTACAAAACTTCAGTGTTACTAATTAACACTTTCTATACATTTGTACTCTAAGTAATCTAAAGACAATCATCATCAAATGTTCTAAAACCTAACAGGAGGAGTAGCAAACTCAAATGAATGAAATGGATATGAAATACAAAGACCAGATTGGTTCACTGCATGCTCAGATTGCGGGCATCTTCAATCACATGAGCCAGATGGGAATGCCTATGCCCCAACAAACTCCAACAACTGACGTGATTCAAAGTAGCTCCCACTCGGTGGATCCATTCTTTGAAATAAAGGTATACTTATTTTTACTCGTTTTTATGTCTTTCAATTATAAGTTATCATATAAGTGCCCTATATGATCCTAACTGAATTTTTTTTATATAATTAACATAGAACCCGACTCCATGCCGTCTCTGTGTGATCCTTGCTGAGACCGACAAAGTGATTGTGGCTATTGGGACTGTTTTTCTACTGAATGCATTGGGTAATGTTGTTCATGGTCACCAAATGGAGCTCAACAATGTTAGAGTATCCGTTGATGACGTTTGTCCTAAATTTCAACAAGCTCCGCTTCTCGTGCCTACGCATGAACATACAAGAGTAGGTGACGCAGCGGGTAGTTTTGTTCAGTGGCCTAAAAAACTTGTAATGTTGGGGCATGTAACAAATTTCAAATTAACATTATTAATTATAAATGATTGTTGTTAATTCATTTAATTCATGTAAATGTTATTGTTTAACTGTATATCTATTTAGGATCTCATCTTACCGGATAAGGGTAAAGAGCCTGGGTGCGCCCCCCCCCCCCCCCGCCAAAAATAATCATGTTCGTAGCAAAGGGTCGGCTATTGATGTGGATCAGAACTTGAGTCCAAAATGTAAATATTTACATCAATTGATTATGGCATTGCCTTTCTCGGACGATGTAATTTTAGCGCCATTAGATTATGATTCATGCATTGATGCTCCGAAGGAAGTTGAACAACTGATATACGTCGCGAGCGAAGATATAATCCAATTTTGTAAAATGGAATGGTTGAATATAAGTGTCATACAAATTTTCATGAGGTGAGACTATAATTTTTATACATTCTCATTTATCTTTTTTTTTTTATACAAGTTTATTTTATAAACTAACTAATGAGTAATTTGTATATTATATTTAAGGTACCTGAAGGAGATGACTAAGGGATCTAATGCCTTTGGATTCCTGTGTCCTCAAAAAGTGGCAAATGCAGTAAATGATCCAGATGGCGCAAGTCGATACATTGCGGATATTTTTCTAGGTTGTTGGGGATCCAAATTCATCTTAGGGCCGTACTTCCAAAAGTAAGAACATAAAAATGGTGGGCTTAATTTATTCTAGCTAGCTTGTTCATTGATATAATTTAACATTGTTATTTAATTTGTAAAAATGTAGGGAGCATTGGATGTTGTTTCTTATATCTTGTGAGGAAAATGTAATATATGTGTTCAACTTATTGAAGAAAGAAAGGAATATGCCAATCAAGACAACATTTGCAGTGTAAGTAAATTATATATTAATTTCTAAGTTATTAATATAAGTTAAACATGTAAAACTCTTTTAACATATTTATTTACTCATATATAATACTATATATAATTTTGTAGGGCATTTCGATTATATGTTGCTCAAGGTGGCAAGAAGAGAAATAATAAGTTGCATTGGTATACGAAAAAGGTTAAGGTAAAAAATACTTGCTAACTTATCCAAACAAAGTTGAGTTTGTTGGTTCCTATAATATAATTTCTTATTAAATTTTTAATCAACTTGACTATTTATATAGTGTCCTCAACAACAAGGAAGTGTTGAATGCGACTATTATGTCATGAGGTACATGTATGACATCGTTAAGTTACATCAACGGGCTCCATATACAAAATGGACTGAGGTATATTGTTTTTAATTATATGCATGCAATTAACTATTTCAATCTAATAACAAAGTACCTTGTATATTGGTTTTAATTATATGCTTAATTGTTTCTTTTTTATAATATTCTACAGGGTTTGAGTGTAAAAGAGTCATATACTCAGTTTGATATAGATGAAATTAGAGACCTGTTTCAGAATTTTTTATGAGTCATTGTATGTGACCTTTGCATATTTGAACAGTTTGTAAATATTCCTGTTTTGAACAGTTTGTAAATTTGGATTTGTATATATTCCTGTTTTGCAAATATTGAATTGGTTGAATTTTGTACTATTTTGGCTTGTTGTGGCATTAAAATGTATCCTTTTTAATGTACAGGTTGGATATTTTATTTTTAAAATGAAATTTTTTTTAAAAAAAACCAATCATTTGCGTCGGTTGTTTTAAAAGCATGACGCAAATAGAATTCATTTGCGTAGGTTCTTTTAACAGTACGACGCAAATAAATTAAATTATTTTTAAAATAAATTTTTATCAAACAATAATTTGCGTTGGGTTTAGTTAAGAACCGATACAAATGATGCCATAATTTGCGTCGGTTCTTTTAAAAGTACGACGCAAATTTATTAATTCATTTTTAAAATGATTTTTTTATAAACCAATCATTTGCGTCGGATATCTTGAAGAACAGACGCAAATGACCCTATAATTTGTGTCGATTCTTTTAAAAGTACGACACAAATTTATTAATTCATTTTTAATATGAATTTTTTATAAACCAATCATTTGTGTCAGTATCTTGAAGAACCAACGCAAATGAGACTATTATTTGAGTCGGCTTTATAAAGGTCTGATGCAAATGATTGTTTTTTGCATCATATCTTTAACCGATGCAAAATAGTATGCATATTTGCGTCTCCGCCATATGCGTCTCCTCTTAACCGACGCAAAATAGGTTAATTAACCGATGCATATGATCAGTTTTGTACTAGTGTATATTTCCTAAAATTACATTTCAAACCTGTTCAAAGGTCATATACAATCATTCATAAAACATTCTGCCCACAAGTCTCGAATTTCATCAATTTCAAATTTAGAATATGACTTTTTTCCACTCAAACCCTGTAGAATATTATAAAAAAAAAAAGAATTAAGCATGTAATTAAAACCAATATACAAGGTAAATTTGTTATTAGACTGAAATAGCTAATTACATGCATATAATTAAGCATATAATTAAAAACAATATACCTTGGTTAATTTTGTAAAGAGAGTCCAGTGATGTATCTTGACAATTTTATACATGTACCGCATCACATAGTAGCCGCACTCGCTACTTCTTCTTGTTGAGGACACTATATAAATAGTCAAGTTGATTAAAAATTTGCTCAAATTATATTATACAAACCAGCAAAGTCAACTTTGATTGAATAGTTTAGCAACTATTTTATACTTTAACCTCATCCGTATACCAATGCAACTTATTTTTTTTATTCTTGCCACCTTGAGCAAGATATACTCTCTAAATGCCCTACAAAATTAGATATATATATATATATATATATGAGTAAATAAATATGTTAAAAGAGTTTTACACGATTAAGTTATATTAATAAGTTAGGAATTAATATATAATTTATTTGCACTGTCATTAATGCCTTGATTTGCATATTCCTTTTCCTCTTCAATGAGTTGAACACATATATTGCATTTTGATCATAAGATATAAGAAGCAACATCCAATGCTCCCAATATTTTTAGAAATTAAATAACAATGTTAAATTATATCAAGGAACAAGCTAGCAAAGGAATTTACATAATAACAATGTTAAATTATGTTTTTACTGTTCGAAGTACGGCGCTAAGATGAATTTCTTCGACTGACAACCTAGCAAAATATTTGTAATGTATCGAGTTGTGCCATCTGGATCATTTATTGCATTTGCTAGTGTTAGTAAGATCCTTTATTGCATTTATTGCATTTATTGCATTTGCCATCAGATCCCTTACACATCTCCTTCACGTACCTTAAATGTAATACACAAATTAAGTGTTAGTAAGTTTATAAAATAAACTTGTATCAAAATAAAAGATAAATGAGAATGTATGAAAATTATAGTCTCACCTCATGAAAATTTGTAACACACTTACATTCAACCATTCCATTCTAAAAAATTGTTGTACAACATCACTCGAGACATAAATAGATTGTTCTACTTCCCTCAGAGCATCGAGGCGATGTCATAATCCAACGGAACTTCAATCAAGTCATCCGCGGAAGGCATCGCCATAATAAGACTATATAAACATTGACATTTTTCACTCAATTTGAGATCTAAAGTAGACGACCCTTTGCTATGAATTTTATTTTTTTTGTCGGGGGGGGGGGGGGGGGGGGGGGGGGGGGGACCGAGGTGCTTTACCCTTCTCCAGTAAGATGGGATCTGTTAGATATAAATGATGATGATGATGTTTAGAGAATAAATTGTGCATTTGTAAATACTTATGGTATTCAATAAACCTAAGTATCTGCACAAGTTTTGCATTCACTGATGATCAATCTGATCATCAGGGGAGGAAATACTCTTCACTAACTCAAGTCATTAGGGGAACTTCTAAAGGGCTTTATATGTGAAGAGGAATGTCTGTTGTTACTCAAAGACAGTT
This sequence comes from Centella asiatica, assembly GCA_014636745.2. Lineage (NCBI taxonomy): Eukaryota > Viridiplantae > Streptophyta > Magnoliopsida > Apiales > Apiaceae > Centella > Centella asiatica. The sequence goes on along the minus strand of CM025786.1, from coordinate 46,303,708 downwards.
AAAGTATTCCGCACATCAGACATTCCAAACAAACTCAACAAAGCTTCAATGATTAAAAACCATCAGGGGAATCCTTTAGGGGAACCCATCAGGGGATGACAAAGGCAAGCCAAACTCATCAGGGGGAACACGTCAGGGCATGACCAAGACACGTCAACCTGTCAGGGGAGAACATCAGGGTATGACAGTGTCAGGCTAACCCTTCAGGGGGAATGCTTGGCACTGCATCAGTGGAAGCCATCAGTGAGTGAGTCATAACATCAGGGGATCAAGAAGCACTTAGTAAACTCAAGTGAACTTTGAAGCACTGATCCAGTCTGTGACAAGACTTTTCATCAGGGGATCCAGAAGCACTGATCAAGTCTACATCAGGACTTGCTATCAGCGGATGGTTGTGACGGGATACACTGGTCATCAGGTATAACACGAAAATCAATGAAGCTTGTTGAAGAAGCAAGAGATATAAATTGGAAAGATATTTCTTAAAGTTTGGTGGTCCAATGATAACTCTCGATCATTAAATGCACGTAGATCAGGGGATGAAAAAGAAGCAACAGAAGTAGCAACAATCTGACACATAGTTCCTAAAGGACATTAATGCGACATATATGCGGCCAAGTTGAAAAGAGCAGCATGCCTAAGCACGTGGGTTCATCCACTGATCTGATACACAAGCAAAAGAGTTCTCATATATAAAGAAAATCTCAATCCAACGAAAAAGAGAGAAGAAAAGAGACCAACAAACATTGATGCATACTAACACTAGAGAAGCTTTGTAATATATCTTGAGAGAAATATTTCAAAGAAAGTTAGAAGCTAGTGAGTGTGAAATAGAAACTGTAATTCATTACAGAAAATTGTAGCTAATTAATCACAACAAAAGAGTTCTCATATATAAAGAAAATCTCAATCCAACGAAAAAGAGAGAAGAAGAGAGACCAACAAACATTGAAGCATACTAACACTAGAGAAGCTCTGTAATATATCTTGAGAGAAATATTTCAAAGAAAGTTAGAAGCTAGTGAGTGTGAAATAGAAGCTGTAATTCATTACAGAAATTGTAGCTAATTAATCACAGTTGTGATTAACCAGATTTCCAGAAAGACTCCAAGTTTTAATATAACTATTTTAACTTGAATGTGTATGTAGCAATCTTTATTTCCTTGAGTTTTTCTTATATTCCAGCTTGTGTAAAAAAAAAGAAGAAAGAACGAAAAAGATTCTAGTCTTTGGAAAGATATTTCTTGAAGTTTGGTGGTCCAATGATAACTCTCAATCATTAAATGCACGCAGATCAGGGGATGAAAAAGAATCAACAAAAGTAGCAACAGTCTGACACATAGTTCCTAAAGGACATTGATATGACATATATGCGGCTAAGTTGAAAAGAGCAGCATGCCTAAGCACGTGGGTTCATCCACTGATCTGATACACAAGCAAAAGACTTCTCATATATAAAAAAAATCTCAATCCAACGAAAAAGAGAGAAGAAGAGAGACCAACAAACATTGAAGCATACTAACATTAGAGCAGCTTTGTAATATATCTTGAGAGAAATATTTCAAAGAAAGTTAGAAGCTAGTGAGTGTGAAATAGAAGCTGTAATTCATTACAGAAATTGTAGCTGATTAATCACAGTTGTGACTAACCAGATTTCCAGAAAGACTCCAAGTTTTAATATAACTATTTTAACTTGAATGTGTGTGTAGCAATCTTTATTTCCTTGAGTTTTTCTTATATTCCAGCTTGTGTAAAAAAAAGAAGAAAGAACGAAAAAGATTGTAGTGTTTGTATTCATCCCTCCCCCTCCCCCCCTTCTACAAACACCTAAGCCTATTTTGTTCTAACAATTGGTATCAGAGCCATCTAGCAGATTACACTTGCTAAACGATTATAGAAAATGACTAACAAAGCTGGAAATAGCAAAGTCCCTATGTTGGAAAGGGGAAAATACTTTTTTTGGAACCAAAGAATGACAGTTCATCTAAGAGCAATCGATGATGAATACTTGCAGATTCTAGAGGAAGGCCCTCATGTTCCAAAGAAGCTCATTCCTCAAGAGGTTGTCAATGGAGTCAGTGTCCCAGAAAAATTAATTCCAAAGACCATTGATGAGCTGACACCAAAGGAAAGAGAGAAAGTAAAAAAGGGTTTGAAAATCATAGGCATCCTATACAATGGTTTAGACGATGATATGCTAAATAACATCATGAATCTTACAACGTCTAAATCCATATGGGATACCATCCAGATCTTGTGTGATGGAACTGAGGAAGTAAGGGAAAAAAACTGCAGCTGTTAACACAACAGTATGACTGGTTCACAATGAAAAATGGTGAAACACTCACTGAAATGTTTGACAAATTCGACAGGTTGGTAAATGACCTGAGATTATACGGGAAGACTCATGCCAATAAAGATGTGAACAGAAAGTTCATGAGAGCACTTCCCATATCATGGGATCCTAAGACGAAAACCATCAGGGAATCCAAGGACATGAATCTCCTAGACTTGGATAGGCTCTATGGCACCCTAAAGACATATGAACTAGAAGTTCAACAAAGATCTAAAATGTCAGGGGATGCCAGGAAACTCAAATCTGTAGCCCTGATGGCTGCCAAGAAGGACAAAGTAGAAGCAAGACCAAGCGTCTTGATGCAATAGCAGTCAAGGGATGCTGAGATTGAAGGGGACAATGAAGCTGATTCAAAAGAGAACGAGTACACTCCTGAAGAATTAGAAGACCTAGATGAAACCATGGCCTTTCTTGCAAAAAGGTTTTCCAAGTTGAAATTTCAAAAGCCATCTGGATCAAAAAGATTTTCAGCAAGTAAATCTAGTAGCACAAAAAACTTAATTGACAAATCGAGAATAAAGTGCTACAAATGCAATGACCTTCTAAATCTGCAAGAAAGGAAGGCCACAAAAGAAGGTGAATCCAGGCGAAAGGAAGCTGAACTAGATTACAAGAAGAAATACTTTGACTTTCTAAATGCCTCCAAGAAGGGAAAAGCTTACATTGCAGAGGGAAAGGACTGAACTGACTCAGATGAAGAAGATAATGAAGAATATGTCAACCTAGCCCTGATGGCCTCATCCACTGACAGTAGCAGCTCACAAGTAAGTCTTGAAATTTCCTCTAACATGTCTAAAAATGATTGTGTTAAAACTGTTAAGGAAATGGCTTGTGAGATAAAGGATCTTTATAACACCCTGAGGAGTGCTGTAGCTGAGATTGAGAGAGTGCAGAAAATAAATGAGCATTTGACTGCAAGAAACACTCTCTTAGAATCTGAACTCACTAGACTTGAGAGTCTTGAAAAAGAACTCTCAAGGACTAAAAATCTCCTTGATTGTGCCGTTAAAAGAGAGGAATGGACCTCCAATCTTTTGAGTCAAGAAAGGGAAGTCATAAAGAAATGGAATGAGTCCAGCAAGAAACTGGAGGATCAGTTGAACAGTCAAAAATCTAATCCCAAATCTGGTTTAGGCTATGGAGAGAATCTAATGAAGCAACCTCCCATTGAAGTTGAAAATGCAGCCAGCTTTGGAAAAAGGCCATTACAACTTATTAAGTTTGTGAATGTTTTCCCGATGAGTGAAGCTTCCACAAGTGGTGGAAGTGGCAAGAAACCTATTCTTGCCAAAGCACTCAAACCTTCAGTCAGAAAAGAACCAGACTGTGCATCAGTGGATACACAATTATCAGAGTGAAACAGTGAATCAGGCTGTCGTTGCCCGTCAGGGGAGAAAGGCCTGTTAGGGGAAAATAAGAAGAATATGAATGGTAAGTTAGGTGTAAACAAAGCCAGTAATTACACCTCTACTCATGAAGCCCCTAGAAAAGTTTGCTGGAATTGTGGTAGTAATAATCATTTATCTTTTCAATGTAAAGAAAAACCACAAATTCTCACTGGCACAATATTATACACTGATGATTTACCAATTGTTCAAGCTTGCACCTCCAAGGGCAATGAAAAGAAAAAAGTTGTTAAATCAGAGGCTTATAATGCAGCTCCCAAAATGGAGAAAGTGAATGTCTTGCTAAAGTCAACTGTCACAAATAAAGAAAAGGTTGTTTTACCATCAGTTGTGACTAAACCAAAGGACCCAAAGCCACTTGGGTACCAAAAACAAATTAAATGTTTTTTTGTGTGCAGGGGAAAGTCAAAAGCAGTCAAATCTTGTTTCTAGATAGATGCTGCTCAAGACACATGATAGGAAACAAAGCCTTGTTTACAAAATTTCAAGAAAAAAATAGTCTAGTGATTTCTTTTGGTGACAATAGCAAAAGATTGACTCTTGGTTATGGCAAAGAAGCAAATGGGGATGTCTCATTTGAAAATGTAGCACTAGTTGATGGGCTTAAGCACAACTTATTAAGCATAAGTCAACTATGTGACAAGGGATACATCATTTCTTTCAAGGGGGATCAGTGCTTGATCTCAAATGAAGATGATGGGAAGCTGGTTTTATTAGGGATAAGAAAAGGAGATCTCTACATTGCTGACTTCAATTCAGTAAGTGGAGAATCATGTTTCTACAGCAAGGCAAGCCCTGATGAAAGGAGACTGTGGCATAAGAAGCTATCTCACCTAAACTTCAAGGCTATCAATGATTTGGTAAAGAGAGAGTTAGTAACTGGACTACCTCAAATGGAATTTATTCAAAAAGGATTATGTTCAACTTGTCAACAAGGGAAGCAAAGGAAATCATCCTTTATCAGCAAGGAAGCCATAATGAACAAGGATCCAATTCAATTGCTTCATATGGATCTCTTTGGCCCTGTCAATATTATGTCAATGTCAAAGAAAAGATTTGTAATGGTTATTGTGGATGACTACACTAGATACACTTGGGTTAAGTTCCAAAATGCTAAAACAGAAGTACCTCAACAAATCATTGACCATATAAAGAAAGTGAAAACTGAGTCAGGGTTCGTGGTTAGAATGTTGAGGACAGATAATGGAACTGAATTCAAGAATACAGCTGTTAATGGATTTTGTGTGGAGAAGGGCATCAATCACACTTTATCAGCTCCAAGAACTCCTCAACAGAATGGTGTAGTGGAAAGGAAAAGTAGAACCCTAATAAAAGCTGCTAGAACAATGCTAGCAGAGGCAAGGATTCCTACCTATTTTTGGGCTGAGGCAATTTTCACTGCTTGTTTCACTCAAAATAGATCCTTAATCAACAAGGCTCACAATAAGACACCATATGAGCTAATAACAGGGAGAAAACCGAACATCAAGTTCCTACATGTTTTTGGATGCAAATGCTTTATGTTAAGGAACTTTGGTGAAAACTTAGGGAAATTTGATCGAAAGGCTGATGAAGCAATTTTTCTAGGTTACTCCCTGACATCTAAGGCCTTCAGGGTTTATAACAAAAGACTCCAGGTAGTGATGGAGTCCATAAATGTAACTTTTGATGATCAAAAGATTTTTGGACTTGAAGACCCTAGTTTTTATGAGGAGCTCAGATTTGAAAATGAAGATGATTATGATTATCAAGAGAATGAAGTTGATGAGTGCAGACAAATGGAAAATTTAACCATCCCTGATGTCAATCCAAATGTCACAGAAACCCCTTCAACATATAGAATTGATTTCTTGGACAACAGGTCAGGGAATACTCCATCAGGGGATCAACCATCAGGGCATGCACCATCAGGGGATAACTTTATCCCTAATTTAAGTATTAATTCAGGGGCAGTTTTCTCAGAAGCTGGGAGCACTGACTTAGGGGGAGGAGATGATAATCAAGCAAGCTCATCAAGATACATCTCTAATCCCAAATGGTCTAGGAGTCACACATCAGATTGATTATTGGTGATCCAAACAAGAAAGTGCAGACTAGAAAGGCAACATCTAATGAATGCCTATATGCTTGTTTTCTTTCACAAGTAGAGCCAAAGAAATTTGAAGAAGCCATTCAAGATGCAGATTGGATAATGGCTATGTAGGAAGAGCTGAATCAGTTTGAAAGAAATCAAGTATGGCAATTGGTACCTAAACCCAAAGATAGAATTATAATAGGTACCAAATGGGTATTCAGAAACAAAATGGATGAAGTTGGCATTGTTATAAGAAACAAAGAAAGGCTAGTTGCAAAGGGTTATCTTCAAGAGGAAGGGATTGACTTTGATGAAACTTTTGCACCAGTAGCCAGACTTGAGGCTATAAGAATATTCTTAGCCTATGCAGCACATTCAAGCTTTAAAGTTTACCAAATGGATGTGAAAAGTGCCTTTCTCAATGGAAAATTGGAACAGGAGGTATATGTCCAACAACTTCTAGGGTTTGAAAATTCAAAATTCCCAAATAATGTATTCAAATTAGAAAAGACACTTTATGGACTGAAGCAAGCTCCTAGAGCTTGGTATGACACACTCTCTAAGTTTCTAGTGGAAAACAAGTTCACAAGAGGTATCATCGACAAGACATTATTCTTTAGACAACACCAAGGTCATCTGATTTTGGTTCAAATTTATGTTGATGATATTATATTTGGATCCACTGACACTAGATTGTGTGAAAAGTTCTCCAAACTCATGCAAAGCAAGTATAAGAATGAGTTTAATGGGTGAATTATCTTATTTCTTAGGACTGCAAATCAAACAAGTCACTGATGGAATTTACATTCATCAGACAAAGTATGCCAAAGAACTTCTCAAGAAATTTGACATGGAGGACTCAAAAGTAGCAAAGACACAAATGGCCACTACAACGAAGATTGACCCTGATAAGAATGGAAAGAAAGTTGATCTGAAGACTTACAGGGGAATGATCAGATCATTGTTGTATCTAACAACAAGTAGGCCTGACATTATGTTTGCAACATGTCTTTGTGCAAGATATCAAGTTGACCCAAGGGAATCCCATCTCATTACGGTGAAAAGAATCTTGAGATATATCAAGGGCACTACAGAGTTGGGACTCTGGTATCCAAAAGAGTGTGAATTTGAATTGCTGGGGTATTCTGATGCTGACTTTGAAGGATGCAGAATTGACAGAAAAAGTACAACCGGAAGCTATCAATTTCTAGGAGGAAGGCTTGTATCTTGGTTCAACAAAAAGTAGCACTCAATTTCAACATCAACTATTGAAGCTGAATATATTGCAGCTGGAAGTTGCTGTGCACAAATCCTATGGATGAAAAATCAGTTAATGGACTATGGACCGAACTTCAACAAAATACCAATCAGGTGTGATAACACTAGTGTCATTGCCATTGCTGAAAATCCTGTGCAGCATTCCAGAACGAAGCATATAGAAATCAGGTATCACTTTATCAAGGAACATGTTATGAATTGAACTATTGAACTACAGTTTGTACCAACAAGCAAGCAGCTGACAGACATTTTCACCAAAACTCTTGATGAAGCCACTTTTTCCAATCTTATGGGGGAGCTAGGTATGGTGAATTATGTTAAATGAACTTCGATAAACTGCTAAAAACTTGTTAGAAAGGATGTTGGAATCACACAAACTTTCTAAAGCTTAAGTTCTAGTACTCCTAATTCACATCATGAATACCTAATAAATTTAGAATGATATGTGATTTTATGTGTTAAAAATGTATATATGTACATACATATTTGTGTTTGTGTTCTTGCCTTTGTTTGTTTCTGTTTGATGCATCAGGGTCAGGGTATCCGACTCATGCATCAGCGTCAGGGCATTCGATTCGTGCAATTAGGGTCAGGGCATGTTTATACTGTTTCTACCAGGTTTAGGTAAGAGACTTTTGACTGCATCAGGGGATTATATCCAGTAGTGCGATGACAGTTCATCAGGGAATTCTTCTCTCACTGATGACGTGTCATCATAAAACTGATACGACACCCTGATTGCGTGTTTTTAGGGACGGTTTTCAAACGTCAAAAGGCGGGTATTTATACTTTCTCTCTCTTTCTTTCTGAAACATCTCAAAACATTAAATCTGACTTTGATATTTTCTCGAGTTCTCTTTTTCTCTCTCTCTCTCTCTCTCATATTCACAGAAACCCTAGAACTTCAAATCTTCAAGAGCATCAATGGCACCTAGTAATGCTTAACAACTTCCAAGAAACCTGGTGGTTCCACCCACAAACTATGTGGGTTTCTCCGATGATGAACTATCTACTCAAATCGGAGTATAGTCGAGCAATCTTCACTGATGAAGAAATGTTTGGAGAAGCACTTTCACAATTCTGGTCAAGTGCTAAGTTCATGAACTCCTTAACAAGAACACTGGTTGTGAAAGGAATCTCATTCAAGATTTCTTCTGAGAAGGGAAAAGTAACCCCTTCCAGAATCAACTCTGCATTGGGATTACCTACATAGGACTTTGTGGAAGTGTCTGGTGGTGCTAAATTGCTTAACTTTTTGAGGGAACTGGGCTACAACGTTGCTCCTAGTACGATGTTGAAGTTCAAGGACCTCAAGAGAGTGAACGTGAAGCGAGAGATCTCTTATCTCTTCGACACCATCACAAAGGTGTTCTCAGGTAAGTGTTCTAACTTTGAGGTAATAACCTCCCTAACATTAAAAATAGCATATGCAATGATTGGAAATGTACATATAAATATAGGTAAATTAATTTTTGATGATCTTGTAAATAAATTAGGTAGTTTTAATTCTAGAAAATCAGAGATCTATTATGCTAGATTCTTGTCAATGATTTTTAAAGATCAATTTTCTAATATTTCTTTTGAGAATGATATTATTGTACAGACCTACAAATAAACCAAGAAGTTGTTTGTGGAAATAATGAAGAAATCGTATATTGCGGAGCCATTTGATCTTCCATCGTACATGGATCAGGTATCACGAACTCTTCCTTCCACCTCTCAACCTACTAATACTTCTCCTTCAACTACTATGGCTGAGATCGCTACCACTTCCCAGCCTACCCAAGTAGTATAACCAGATTCAACTCTTCCACTCTCAATAGCCCAACGCTTAGTCTCCCAAAAGACTAAGGGAATCAAAAGAAAAACCTCTGAAGCAAATACACTAATTGAGGGGGAGCAGGGAGAAAGAGTGATTGCCTACAGGAGATTAAGAAAGAAGGTGGCAACGAGTGTTACCCCACATCCTAACCAGGCAGTATCCTCTCAAAAGGATACTGCTTTTGAAAAGGAATTAAACACATTTCTAACTAGTTCCTCTCAAAAGAAATTAGTTATTGAAAATAGTCCCCAATCAGGGACACAGTTGAGTGAGGCATATACACTGACCATTGCCCCTGATGAAATTAACATCAGGGTCTCTATGAGCCACTTGCAGATATCTGACACATTGAGTGCACACATAACTTCTATTGATGGATCACCTCCTCATTCAGTGATCCAGCCAACACTCCCTTCTACACCACTTCCTTCTTTCTCTATTCCTCAAATTTCTTCAGATATTATGACACAAACATTGAGTGTCATAAGATTAGATTCTCCAATTTCTCAATTCATGGAGGAGACAACACTCCCTGACACAGTGATTGATAGTCAACACACTCAAATGGTTGATTCATTTTTACTTGAAACAATCATTGTTGATCAGCCTGGGGACATAAATTCATCTGTATGTACTACTGCAATAAGTCTTTATGTTTCCCCACCTGTACATA
>CM025786.1:46270318-46294089 GCA_014636745.2 Centella asiatica | reverse complement strand
ATCCACTTTCCAACTCCCGTTGAAGCTGTAATTGATGGGAAAGTGGAGCTGGTCTTCCCTCAAGACAAGAAACTTGTTGAAGTTGATGCACTTTATGCACATCAACTTTAGGAGGAGGAGGAGAGGGAATTGGCAAAGGAGAAGGAAGGAGAAGATAGGAAGAAGAAGAGTGAAACGCCAAGATCCTCAGAGAAACCTCAGCCAAAGAAATCTCAAAACCTGATGACCCCGATGCCACCAAACCCAAGTCATCTGAAGCCAAGGATTAAACACCTTCTCCTATAACCACAGTATATGGACTACCCACTCTAGCTGATTCCCTAAGGGACGAAAGGCGCAAGAATCTAACATTTATGTTCTCAATTAAAAACATAAATGTCAGGGTCAACAACAAAAGGGATCAGTTAATCTCTGTTCAACTAAAGAGTGGGTCCCAATTCACTATAACTATAGATTGGTTTAGGAGAATGGATGTTGAACAACTAGGCATGATCCTGAATTTAGTTCCTCGAACGTCAGGGCTTAAGCAGTACTGCATGATGCACTGCCCGCCGCACCACCTCTAGAAGTGCTAGTGCCCATGCCATTTCCAGACGGATTCTACCTTTTCCTCCAGTGCAGGGTTCGCCTGATACAGGTGGAGTTGGCGACAAGTAATGACGGACTGATGCGTCGCTCCGTCGCACACCAGAGGACCAGTCGACTCCTGGATATTTGGAGGGTCTTATACCAGGACGTGTCGCTCACCCTCACCGAGGCACTAACTGAGACTTTGATCTCGGTGAGAGACTACTTCAGGCTCCCGCACCCCACTGCAGTCGACCGGGATTGTCTGATGCACGACCTTGTGGAGAAGGTCGAGGAAGCGTGCCGCTATGCGCGCAGAATGATGGAAGAACTAGATTGCGAGGCCTTGTATTAAAAATATCTTATAGTACTAATTCAGGTCTTATGTTTTGTACTTTGGGCTTCAGAGCTAATTTTTTTTTTCTCTTTTGTTATGATAGCTACAATAGCCATAAATATATTTTGGCATGGCTCCCATAGTTATCAATCAAAGCTCTCCCAATGTTGAAATGATATTGTAATTCCCACTTTTGTACCCCTCTTGATATTATTAATATTATGGGAACTTCATCCTTTAAACTCTTGCGAGTTTAATTTGCACGAATTATTTACGAATGCATCTAATTGCCATGTTATGAGTTTATATGTGTTGCACGATTTCTCTCTTTCGATGGAAGAATGAAGAAGGAAGAAGGACTATGGACATTAATTGTTTCTTTTCTCGCTTGTAGAGAATGCCTCCAATGCGAAGACCACGAACTACCCGAGCCAGGAACACCAGCACCAACCGCAATGCGGATGGTCGAGACGATCACAGAAGTATCAACCCAAATGACAATCGAAACAATGGAAACCAGGACAATCCCATCACCATGCTGATGAACATGATTAGAGAAGCAGCTGAACAGAATAACAACCCACCGCAAGTACAACCTAGGAGGGTAACATTTAAGGATTTTACGAGTTGCTGTCCGCCTACTTTCAACGGCAAAGGAGGTCCCACTGTTGCTCAAACATGGATCAAGGAAGTTGAGAAGGCCTTCCGAATTTCTGGGGTAAATGAAGACCTCAAGACTGAATATGCCACATACTTACTAAAAGGAGAAGCAAATTACTGGTGGGAAGCCACAGAACGGTTAGAATTGGCCAAGAAACTAGCTGCCGGAGGAGAGGAAACAATTGATCAAGGCTTCACCTGGGAAGAATTCAAGGAGATCTTCAACAGCCAGTACTTTCCGATTAGCGCTGTCGACGATCTTGAAAAGCAGTTCCTCGAACTAAAACAGGGAAGTATGATGGTGGAGGAATACGAGAGGAAATTCAATGAGCTCCAGAGGTACACTCCACATATAGTGGATACCGAGAGGAGGAAAGCATGGAGGTTCGAATACGGTTTAAACCCATGGCTTCAAGACAAAATTGTTGTTCTATGCTTGGACACCTACGCAAAGGTTGTTCAAAGGACAAAAGTTGCCGAAAGAAGCGGCAAAACGCTCAGAGAATTCAACCGGGAGAATCGGAAAGATGGGAAGAAGAAGGTAACCAACAACCACCACCACCAGGACAACAGAGGAAATGGTGGAGGAATCAAAAGACCGCATGCAAGTGTGGTGAGGATATAGCAAGAAGAAGGGGTGAACCAAAGTGATAATAAAAGGAAGGGGAACTTTGGTAATAGCAGCGGGGGAGACAATAAGAAGAGAGGCACCGTTTGTGCCAATTGTGGAAGGAATCATGGGACTTCCCCATGTTTGAAGGGCACAAACATGTGCTATAAATGCCACTAGCCCGGACACTTCTCGCTGAATTGCCCAAATCAGACAACCGTTACTGCCAGACTGGAATACCGTCCTCGGCAGTAGCAGCAACAACCTAGACCCCAAGGCACTAGTCGCACTTTGGATCCCAATGTACCCTCACCTTGAAGTCTTCCCTCGTGACGAGATTTGAGAATTCCAATAGGATTGACATCTACTAAATATTCTGTGCAAAATTCAATAGCCTCATCAACTAAATATCCTTTAACTATACTAGCTTCCGGCCGATATCGGTTCCTCACATATCCTTTCAAGATAACCATGAATCTCTCAAAAGGATACATATACCGCAAATATACTGAGCCACATAACTTAATCTCTCTAACCAAATGAATAACGAAATGTACCATAATGTCAAAAAATGAAGGTGGAAAATATATTTCAAACTGACATAGTGTGACAACAATATCAGCTTGTAATTTATCCAACGTGATAGGTTCAATCACCTTGCTGCAGATGACATTGAAGAAAAAACAAAGTTTCATAACAACAAGTCTCACGTGATTCGGCAATATCCCTCGAATTGCAATTGGTAATACCTGTTGCATTAACACATGACAATCATGTGACTTCATACCCACGAGTTTCAAATCCTTCATTGACACAAACCTTTTGATGTTTGAAGAATATTCATATGGAACCTTCACACCAAACAAACACTTACAAAGAGCAATTTTCTCTTTTTTACACAAAGTATAACAAGCTGGATGTAGATATGTACGCTTCTCCGATTCTTGCGGTGCTAACTCTAGTCGTATACCCATTTCTTTCATATCTTTCCTGACTTTAATCCCGTCCTTTGTCTTTCCCGATATATTCAACAGTGTCCCAACAATACTATCACAAACATTTTTCTTAATATGAATAAAATCAAGACAATGTCTAACTTGTATGTGTTCCCAATACGGGAGATCCCAAAATATGGATCTCTTCTTCCAAAGAGTCTTCTTCTTAGGAGGTTGATACAACTTTCCAAATACAACATCAATATCCTTAACCCACTCAAAGACTTCTTTCCCAGTTAAAGGCAAATGGGCTTCTCGAGTCTCGATATGTCCATCAAAAGCTTTTTTCATCTTACGATAAGGGTTATCACAAGGAAGAAATGTTTGGTGACTCATAAACACATTTTTCTTGCAATTATTTAGACGGTGGTCAATAGTAGCTTCTTCACAAATTGGACATGCTTTAGCTCCTTTGACAGTGTACCCTGACAAGTTTCCATAAGTAGGAAAGTCATTTATGGTGCAAAATAACATTGCACGTAATGTGAAATCCATTTGAGTATTTGCATCGAACACCGTCACACCTTCATCCCACAAAAGTTTTAAATATTTAATAAGCGGTTGAAGATAAACATCTATGTTATTCCCCGGTTGTTTAGGCCCTGAGATTAACAAGGACAACATAATATACTTGTGTTTTATACACAACCACAGAGGCAAATTATATATCACCAAAAGAACTGGCTATGTGAAAACCCAAAAAATAAGATGAATTTCGTTGTATGATTTATTTCACTTTATGATTAATTTCATGAATGATGGTTTAAATTATTTTCTTTTCCTATTTTATATTTGTTATTATTTTGGGTGTGAATAATAAATTCCTATTTTAAAGAAAATCTTATAGCAATGTGATGTCCAAAAAGTTTTTAAATATATTTTTGAACTCAATGATTATTTTATTATTATCATATTTCTCCTTATTGTTATTCAAACACTTATATAGAGTAAGTTTATACTTCCTCACGTGGGGAAGGCAACACACAACTACAGTACCCATTTTTGAACCAAAGACTACTGTGAGACAAAAGGCAATTAATGCATATCATCTCCAACAGTATACTAGAGTGGGCTATGAAAGATGACCGTCTAACTATTAACAGCCGCAACACCGCCATCTCAAACCAATCAGTTCATTCTAAAGCTTATTACTGCCTTTTCCCATCCAACGGCTCTTGTTGCTCAGCAAGTGATATATATATATATATATATATATATAGTGTTGGTACAACCCTAGCCCCACTTTCATAAATTTCTTTACAGTATACCACCAAATCCAGGTTCACTTTCAAAGTAACTGTCTTTTGGAAGAACAACTCAAGCTTTTAACTTTTTCTTTACAGCCAAGGAGGTAAAAGCATTACATTAAAGTCCTGCTCTATTTTCTTACACTTTTGTTCTATTATGCATGTAACGTTTAATACCTTGTTCATTCAATTCCAAAAGTATGATTTAATGCATGCTTTTAACATCTAGAGATATCGCTTTATTTCAAAAGCTATCCAAGATGAGTGTAAGAGTGTTGGCAACCATTAACTCCCAAGTATTCTGTTCATCAGTAGTTACAACTCCATGCTTGAGCTTTTTTGAACCTGAGTTTAAAAACCTATACCGTGTCTATGAGAGCTAGTAGACCCCAAGAGATGTTATGTATAACTGAGAGGATGATGAGATTTGACCTAAGTATGGTTATGGTTGAGAACACCACCCATGGAGTAGTGAGGAAGACACCACTGTATCTGAGACAAGTTCTAACTCAGTCTTTGACGGGTTAGAGTTAGTCTCTAATCCTATAAAATAGTCCCTGGGAGATTCCAAGTTAGTCTCCGATAGAGTTAATGTTAGTCTCTGATGACTGTTGTTAGTCTTCGACGAGGAAATTCTTAGTCTCTGATGAAGGAAGTTTAAAGTAGTCTCTGGTGACGTCAGCCTTAGTCTCCGACAAGCTAAGTTAGTCCCTGATGACGTCATCTGTAGTCTATGACGGGCAAAAATATGTTAGTCTCTGATGGCTAAAGATATTAGTCCCCGAGGAGTTTGGCGATAGCCAACTAAGTTTGGCGATGGCTTAGAGAGTTTGGCACTGAACAAGTTGTCACCCGACGAGTTTGGTGATGAACAAGACCATCCCCTGACAGCCAAAGAGTTTGGCGATAGTCAAAGCTACCACCCGAAGAGTTCGACGTTGAACAAATTTTTTCCCTGATGGGTAAGTCATCCCCTGATGACTATCCCCTAACGGGTGAATTATTCCTTTACAGTCGAGAAATCATCCCTTGATGATCAAGGGCCATCCCCTGATGGCCGAGGAAACATCCCCTGATGGGTAGTGTATCCACCGATGATTAGTCATCCCCTGATGACCACTTTTCATGCTTTGATGTTTACCCACTGATGCACAGTTTGCCTTGAAAGTATAAAATATTGTTTTCTTAAATTATGTTAAGATGTTCTTAATTATTCATTTAAACCTCAAAGGTTCAAAATGTCAATTTAGACATTTAAAAAGATCACGGACATCACATGTGCATCTTTTCTCATATATTTTTATCAAAAATATAGATTTCTCATTGTTATATGCATGTTTTACAGAGTGTCCCACTCACAAGTGATTTGAGTTTGATATTTTTAGCTAAGGACCAAGGAAAGTATATACTTACTCTATATTCTTTCAATTAATACGTTTGATCATTCCTTCGATATGCGTAATGTATCCAAGATATTTTTATGGCAATACTCATGATTAAATTTTTCCTCAAAGTTAAGTAACGTACGATCTCTTCATCCGATGTAGGTGAAAATGTTGTTCTAGAATCAAGCATTCTTTGGGCGAATGTAAGTCATTCAAATTCGCTAATGCGCCAAGGTAAATCCTATACGGATATAACAGAACTTAGATTCTTCTTACCCCAAACTTGTAAAGTTTATCTGTGTGGGTAACTAGAGGCTAATGGGTTGCGTCTGCTTGGCACCCTAGGCCTAAGGATGATAGGGAACGGAAACTGAGGCATCGGTAACCGAACCCTTGCAGATTAAAGATTCTGCTTCGACTACGTATGTCATGATGATGAAGTCAAACGATTAGGCTGGTCGGCTGATATGTCGTTTGATGAAGAGATGAAATCAGATAGTGGTCAAGCCGGCCAGGTGACGCACTATTTGATGAAGAGAGGGCAGATGAACGATTAAAGATTTCTTTCAAGTAAAGGGTCGATCCCTCGTTATCATTCGGGGACCCTGGAAGCTATATATGTATTTTCTTTGAAGTATTCAAAGGTGTGGACATTGTTCCCATCTAATCCTCATAAACACTTAAGCTAAGAAAATTTCTCTCATTTCAAAGCCACCAACACTTGATTATATACTTGCGGGCGTAAATCGCTCATGTTGCTATTATATAATGTTTTATAGGTTATGACGAGAAGGCTGAGCCATCTGCTAAAGGCAAGGAAAGAATGACATAGTGAACGCTTTCTTATTGCCCTCTTGTGGATTGTTAATTCTTTTTTTTGGAAAAGTGAAGCGTGAGACGATTTTTGAATTGTTTAGATTATAAAGCTTATGTGGGCCCCCATGGACTTTCGCTGTTAGAATTATTTTTGGATGAATGTAATAGAGAATACAGTTTACTTCTCTTATTTAATGATATGTATGCTTTGATGTTGTTACTGTTCTTTTGTCAATTATTGACGGCGCCATAGTCCGGTAAGGGATTTTGGGGTTGTCACAGGCCAAGTGCTATCTTGACAGCTTAGAGTGCCATAAGGATTCATCCCATCCGTACAAAGTCCAAGCCATAGATTCCTAACTTCTCCAACAAATTCAGGAAACTTTCCATCAATGGTTCTCCATTGTGGAGAGTCACTCGGGTGTCTAAGCATCCCATCTGATTTCCTCCCTTCTGCATGCCACCTCAAATGTTTTACATCTTTTGCATTTGTAAATAGGCATTTGAATCATTGCACTATGGGTAAATACCAAACCGCCTTGGTAGGAGCCCTTTTTTTATCATCCTTAGAAGAATCATTACCCTCCCGCTTGTACCGAGATGCTCCACACTTAGGACATATGTGTAAATGTTCATTCTCATTTCGAAACAACACACAGTCATTTGGACATGCATGTATCTTCTTCACGTCCATACCTATAGGACACAACATCTTTTTTGCCTCGTATTTGGAAGTGGGAAGCTCGTTATTCATTGGAAGTATTTCTCGTAAAAGTTTTAACAATTCTGTAAAACTCTTGTCACTCCCATCCATTCTTTACTTTCAACTTGCACAACTTCAAAGTTTTTGACAACCTTGTCAAGTTGTCGCAGCACCCGGGATATAAAAGTTTCTTATAATCGCAGGCCAAACTCTTAAATATATCCGGTTGTGGCATCATATGGTCTTGCAGATCTCGTATCATATCTTCCACCTTATCAATGTCCACATTATCTTTGTCATTATCGACCGATTTATCACACTCGGTTGCATAATTCAACCTTGAGCTACCAGTCATATCAGAGTCTATTCCCTCACCATGCCAAATCCACTTTGTATAACCCTTCTTAAAACCCCGACGAAATAAATGTTCACGTACTGTCTCTGTGCTAGAATATTTTTTTAAATTACCACAAAGGCGGCACGGGCACACAATCATGTCTTCTTTTCCCTGTTCCTTTCTGCTTTTTTGGTGTTCAACCGCACATGTAATAAACTCGTTAACCCCTTTCACGTATGCGTCATCGGCATGCAATATATTGTACATCCATGTTTGATGATCCATGTATAACTAAGTAAGCACAACGATTGTACAAATAAATCAGATGCAGACACACAATAGTTCGAGCATACATACTGATATTTAAAATAATGCCTGTAATAAATGTATTATTTTAATTAACAATGACTTACAGTACAAAGCAGCCTGTCGGGCCGGAGACACGGAAGAAAGAAACCTGCAAAACTTAGCCAAGCAACCTGTCGAAGATGAACTAGCTATCCCTCCTCTCTTACGAACCCAACGTGGCAAAAGTTATAACTTATCTACTTTACTAATATTATAGAATATGCATTGGTTCTTTAAAATAAGCGACACAAATTCATTATTAATTTATTTTTTAATTATTTTTAAAGATTTAGCGTCGGTCCTTTATAAGAACCGACGCAAATTCTCCAAAACATTTGCGTCGGTTCTTTAAAACAAGTGTCGCAAATTCTTTTTTAATTTATTTTTTAATTATTTATATATATTTTGCGTCGGTCCTTTAAAATAACCGACACAAATAATCCAAAACTATTTGCGTCGGTGTTTTAAACTAAGTGACACAAATGTTGAACTAATTTATTTTTTAAATATTTTTATAGATTTTGCGTCGGAACATTAAAAGAACTGACGCAAATACTTTTTCTTTTATTTACGACAATGCCACCATGCTACTATATGCAACAGTTCTATTAAACAACCGACGCAAATAAGGCGACACATAAGATAGTTTTTGTACTAGTGTAGATAGAAAAGCGAAAGTCATTCGTAGTGATAGAGGTGGTGAGTATTATGGAAGGTACACAAAAAAGAGATAATGTTCTAGACGCTTTGCAAAGTTACTAGAAAGTAAGGGCATTTGTGTACAATACGCAATGTCTGGCAGCCCACAACAAAATGGTGTTGCCGAAAGGTGAAATAAAACCTTGATGGACATGGTTAGGAGTATGCTTGCTTATTGTTCTCTACCTCCTTCTATGTGAAGATATGATTTGAGAATTGTCATGTATTTACTTAACCAACTTCCTAGTAAAGTTATTCCTACAACTCTGTTTGAGTTGTGGACAAATAGGAAATCGAGTTTGAGGCACCTTCATGTTTTTGTTTGCCCGACAGAAGTTAGAGTATATAATATACATGAAAAGAAATTGGATTCCAGAACCATAAGTGGTTTCTTTATTGGATATCTTGAAAAATATAAGGGGTATAGATTTTATTGTCCTAGCCATTCCACAAGAACTGCGAAATACAAAAATGCACGTTTCATTGAGGATTATGAGGTTAGAGGGAGTGTTGTTCCACATCAAGTGGACATAAATGAAGTGAAGAATAAACATCAAAGTTTACCTTCAACTTCAATTAATGTTGATAATATTCCTACACAAGTTATTGTTTCAACTATTATATTAAGAAACAACAATAGTCAAGAATAAGTGACTAATGAAGATAAACAACCTCATAATGATAATGTTGATGACAACATCAACAATAGTGGAAATGATGGTAATGCCAATGAAAACATTGGCAATAATGATGGCCAAAACCTCAATGAGAATGATAATACCAATAATGCACAACAACAAACTCAAGAAGTGGTCTTGAGAATGTTTTCAAGGCAAAGAAGAACCATAATAAGGGATGAGTTTGTTTATATGAAAGAAGAGAATGAAGAGTACAATGATGATGTTAACATTATACTTGATGATGATCTGTGTCCTATAAGGAACCATTGGAAGTGATGATTCTTCTAAGTGATTAGATGCCATGAATGAACAGCTTAAGCCCATGGATCACAATGAAGTTTGGGATCTAGTAGAGTTGCCGAAAAGTTGTAAAAGAGTCAGTTGTAAGTGGGTCTTGAGACCAAATGCGACTCTAAAGGAAATATAGAAAGATATAAGGTAAGACTTGTGGCCAAGGGCCTTAATCAGAAACGTGGTGTTGATTACAAGGAGACTTTCTCTCTCGTCTCTAGAAAGGACTCCTTAAGAATTATTTTGGCACTAGTATCTCATTATGATCTTGAGCTACATCAAATGGATGTTAAAACCGTCTTTCTCAGTGGTAACTTAGACAAAGAGGTCTATATGAATCAACTGAAACGTCTTAAGGTTGATAAAAAGGAAAACTTGGTGTGAAAGCTTCAGAAATCCTTATATGGACTTAACCAATCTTCCTGTCAACAATATTAGAAGTTTGATGATGTTATCTTGTCTTATGGTTTTCAAGAGAACAATGTTGATCAATATATATATATGAAGGTTAGTGGGAGTAAGTTGTTTTCTTAGTCTTATATGTGGATGACATTTTTCTTGCTTTGAATGATCTTGGTATATTACATGATACCAAGAAGTTTCTTTTAAGGAACTTTGAAATGAAAGACATGAGAGAGGTCTCATATGTGTTTGGAATTTAAATATTCTGTTATAGAAAAGAAGGCCTATTAGGATTATCCCAAAAGTCTTACATCAACAAATTACTTGAAAGATATAAGATGGAAAAATATTCTCCAAGTGTGGTTCCAATTCAAAATAGGGGACAAGTTTAGTAAAGAACAATGTCCTAAAAATGACTTGGAGCATAAAGAAATGGAGAAGATTACATATGCAAGTGTTTTTGGTAGTCTTATGTATGCACAAACTTGCACTAGGCCAGATATTAGCTTTGCTATTAGTATGCTTGGTAGATATCAAAGTAATCTAGGCTTAGAGCATTGGAAGGCTGCAAAGAAAGTGCTTAGGTACTTGAAAGGGACCAAAGATTACATACTCATTTATAGGAGATCTGAGCACCTTGAGATAGTTGGATATTCATATTCAAACATTGGTAGATGTAAGGATACAATGAAATCCCCTTTTGGCTATATGTTTTCACATTAGTTGGAAGAGTAATATCATGGAAAAGTGCAAAAGAGTCCTTCATTGTGACATACACTATGGATGCAAAATTTGTGGAATGCTTTGATGCCATAATTCAAGCATTGTTGTGACAGTCCCTGAAGATCCCATGCTGAACTCCGGGTTCCGCCAGGAATTGACAACAGAAAACATCTTGAACCAAGCATACACATCAATAACTATAGAGGAATAAAATCTCTATTACAAACCTTAGCTCAAACATTCATGAAATAAACTAAAGGTACATAACCTTTTATTACAAAACTTTAAATATTTAGCAACAGAAGTCTATAAAGGCCCATCTGACCTTACAATCTGAACATTTCTATGATGATATCTCGTCTCACTTTTCCTTTAAAGGCCATCCATAGGAGAGTGATCAAGAAACTCTCACTATGCCATTTTCTCTTATCCTTTATTAGGTGACTCGGCCTTCCTGACATGACCTGTAAAACATTTCGTAGTAATTCGCATGAGCGATTTACACTCAGCAAGTATATAATCATAAGCTGGGTAAGTTCAAGCAAGAAGAATAAATAATTTAAGAGGCTTTAGTGTTTAATGAGGTTAGGTGAAACAAGGCCAACACCTCCTAGTGAATCAATCAACATGTAACTTTTAGGGTACCCAAGTGATAACAAGGGGTTGACCCTTTTCTTGAAATAAATCTTGAATCATTCATTTACGCCTTCTCTTCATCAGATAATGCATTATCTGACCAGCATGATCACTGTCTGACTTCCTCTTCATCAAATGTCATCCTAGCTAGTCAGCCTAGTCGTTTGACGTCATCATGACATATGTAGTCATTGCAGAAAGCATTGGTCTGTGAGGGTCTGAATACTGATGCATTAGTTTTTCATTCCCTATCATGTGCTGGGGTACCAGGCGTTCATACCTCCCAGCCTTTAGTCACACATATGGATATACTTTATAATTTATAAAATTTTCTTGAAATAAAACTTCCTTAGATTTTCTTTGGCGTACTCAGCGAATTAACAGCTGGCGACAACCAAAATTTTTATATCCATATGGGACTTTCTTGGGTGTGCATAGTGAATCGTCAGCCAGCGATAACCCAACTGTTAGGTGCTAAAGGGTAAAAATACTAGAAGGGGGGGGGGGGGGGTTTAAATAGTGTTTTTCAAAAATTAAGTTTTGCTTAGAAAACTTTACTGATTTAAAACCCTTCTTGCTTATAAAAGAGTTTCTTATGTTTTCAAAAAGTTTAGCAGCGGAATTTGTTTAAGCAAAGTACCCCTTAGTTTTTGTAGCAAAGGTTAATGGCTAGACATAGCAAAAATAGTAAGTCTTTGCTGAAACAGTTTAGCAGGACTTAAGCAAAGCACAACAAAGCAGGTAAGCAATATAAAAGATAAGCAAGAATAGAGATGAGAATTTTTATAGTGGTTCGGACTAAGCCTACTCCATTCTTCTTCTCTTTTACTTGAGAAGGTTATCACTAGAACTTGTTCACACAGAACAATTAGCAGGTGCGTTCACACAGAACAATCAGCAGGAGGACACTTAGTCCAATTTACAATAGGTCACTTAGACCAAATTAGTCACACAGACTCTAAGCAGATTTGAGAGTCTTGTTTGTTATCTTCAAGTAGATTGCTCCTTAGTTGAGCAGATGGATAGCACTTGTTCAAGCTTTATGATGTCTTGCTGAAGTCTTTAATATGTCAGAGTGTCAAAGCGTTCTTGGTTGTTCAGTTGGTTGGAGGTTAGTCATAAATGAAATTTATGTCTCCTATTTATACTCCTCCAGAAAATCTATCCGTTGGGAATTTTGAAATAGATCTGTTAGAGTGTACTGCTCTTGATGTGATCTTGTACCTTTACAGCAATCCTTGCTTAGTTCAAAAAGTTAGCCGTTATTCTGTCTTCTAGTGTCTTTCAGAAGAGTTTCCTAGAAGTTAACTAAACAGGGGTAAAGATAACTTTTCTGACAATCTTGACTTTGATAAGCAAAGGATCTTGCGTACTTAAGTCCTTGCTTATTTCCATTCTAAGCAGGACTATATTTGAAAAATTCTTCATGTCTTTAGAATCCTTCATAGCAGGCTTATCAAATCAGTAGACTTCAATGGTGATCAAAACTCCTTGCTTAACTACAAGTTATATCCCCCTAACATGTTGGATATTTTTCTAAGTCCTTTTACAATACTTAAGCAAGGACTATATTACATCATCAATTCTTATATATTAAATAATAAATAAATGTTTAAGCAAAGATTATACAAGCAAGGGTGCAACAACAATCTCCCCGTAATTGATGATGTCAAAACGAGTTATTTTGATCACCACAGCAAGAACCAAAAAGAATTCCATTTTATTTCAGATTGTTCAAGATTACAAGATAAAATGAAATTACAAAATAAAATTACAACTATTCTATATCATCAGCAGGTTCTTCCGAACTCTGCTGATCTTCTCCCTTACCATACTTCAGCAGGTCTTGCCTCCGCCTTTCCTCGGCTTCCTCCTTTTCTCTTCTCCTTGCTTCCTTCTCCTCCTTCCTTTTCTGCATCCTTTCTTTCTTTCTATTGTACTCCAGCTGAATTTCCTGTACCCTGAGTCCCTTCATTTCCAACTCATACTGCTTGATTTTCGATTCAGATTCTTTGATACTTGCTATCAGCTTGAGACTTTCAGCAGGCCCTGACTTCCTTGATATGACATTAGCTTCTTTAAGAGCCTTCTGAAGTCTCATGTACGGGGAAGGGTTCATAATTTGCACAACAGACTCAGGGATATGCTTGGGAAGTCTTTTTCTTCTAGGAACAGCAACAGGATCAACAACAGGGGTAGTTTCAGCAGGAAGATCAGCAGAGGTTGGAAGGATTTGATCTTCTTCTTGCTTTGCCTCATGACCTTTCTCCCACTTTTTGATATCATCGGCCATGATAGGGAGGAAGTCAATCAGCTTATTTAAGGTTTGTTGAAGTTTCTCAAGCTAGTTTTCCATCTTGGTCAGCCTGGAGTCGAAGGCAGAATCAGCAGAGGAGGCTTTGGCAGCAGCAGCGTGCTCAGCAGGAAGTCTTGCTAAAACTTGTTCCAGTTGGGCTTCAAGTTTAGCAAGCTTCTGCAAGGATGGGGAAGACTTGCTATCAGCAGGATAAGATTCAGATCTAGCATGTTCTTCTTGAGTTGACTCTTCTTCAGCAGCAGTGTCCTTGAGCTCCCACTCAATTGCAAGCAAATCTTCAGCAGATGATTCTGGAGTGGGCTCCCCCTCGGTCAGTACCCTTGCTGGAGAAAGGTGGCTGGGGCCTTCTTGAATGTTCTCAGCAACGTAAGCCTTAGGATCTAAGCCAGCTGCCAAAGCCTCTTCGATCAGCAGTGCCTTGATGAGTTCCTCTTATTGTTTTTCTTTTGCTCGTTCAACAAGAACATCAGCAAGGTCATTGTCGTTGCTGCTGCTGGATACTTGTGTTTGTTTTCCCTTGCCTTTGCCCTTGATTGCAACATGTTTTCTTCTGGGAGGAAGGGTCGGGTCAGCAGGTGAATGGATATCAAAGCTAGGGAGAACAAGTCTTCGAGCAGCAGAGGGTTTTGTGATTGACTCAGTTGGCTCAGCCGTCTCTGCTGATGGCTCCTTTGGGGACACTGCTGATCGATCAATTTCAGCAGTGTCGTAAGTAGGAGGAGGATTGACTTTATTTGCAGCGTGGATTACAATCTCCACTTCAGCAGGCCTTGTGACGGAGTCTGGAGTGTCAACAGGCTCGGTCTCTGTAAGATCCAGAACTTCAGTAGGAGTGGCAGGTTCTGTTGCTGAAGTTTCAGTAGGAATTGGTTCGTCAGCAGCAGTCGCCACCTCTGTGATCTCATCAATCTCTCGGAAAAGTTCGGTGGAAGAACTTTTCTGATCATCAGCAGGTGTTGGAGACTGGTCAGCCGGGATGTAGTTGTCTATTTGATCAAAAATGTCATCCCCTGCTGACTCAGCTGAGAGAGGAACGGCGGTAGGGATTTCTTCTTCAGAGGGAGGCTCCACATCCGATCCTCCAGCAGCAATTGCTTCAGCAGCAGAATCTTCATCGTAGAGCTCCATGTAGAATTCATATATCTCCCTCTCTTCTGCATTCAAGGTCGAGAGGTCAAATTCAGCAGGCGTTGGCTTGGATTTCTTTTTGGGCCTCTGAATTTGAGTCGCTGCTTGCCTCTTCTTGTTGTGTTGGACAGCAGGAATGCATTCGTCACTTCTAGCATTTGAGGTTAAAGATGTTTGCATTTGGGACTCTACTGATCCCCTTGCTCTCCTTTCAGCAGCAGCTTTGGCAAGGGTAGCAGGGTTGCACCCGTAGTTCTTTAGCAGAGAAGGTGTAATAACCTTGCTGCTGATCCAGCTTCTTGGACTGGGTCCCTGCTGGGAAGTTTGCTTCAAGTATTCCCTTGATCAGCAGGGATAGAGTTCGTCCATGGCAGATTTTAGTTTTCCTTTTGCTGGAGAAGGACTCAACAAGGACTTCAAAAAATAATTGCGCCCAATTGATTTGCTCGCCATTTTTCAGCAAGGATACCATAGATATAACCCTTGCTGATGCCTCATCTTGGGAGGTGAACTTACACAACAAGGCCTTGTGGAGTATGTCCATGAGGAAATCCCATTTCCTTGGGAAATCCTTCCTTTTCTTGTTGGCATGGGTCTTGACATAGCCCAGCTCAGTAAGCACCGCAGGGGTGACAGTGGGTGGAGTCAGCAGGCCCTGACTTGGCATCTGTAGAACTCTGCCTATGTTTGCTGGAGTGATGAAGACCAACTGACCACTTGCTGGGTTTTGAAGGATCAAACGCAGCAGAAAAAAAATACGATTTAAAATAAAACAAAACGAAACTCAAACCCGAGGATCTATGCGGAACAATTTAATACAGATAGTTTAAGATTTCACCGATTAAAAGTGCAAATCTGAAGATTTGGTGAAGGTGTTGATCGTCTCCAAATCTTTAACGCAATCCAACAGAACTACGTCTCTACGGTATCCACACGAACACCCACGAACCGTCTCACGATTCGAACAAGAAGAGTTACAGTACTAGCCGTATGATCTGTATCTCTCTTTTCTCTCTATATCTCTAAACTCTAGTTTCTCTCTTATGAGCAACTAGGGTTCTTAGAATATGTGAAAGCATTGGTTTTGAGAGAATAGCTGATATATCATATATATAGCCTTTCATAGAGTAATTCCAAAACCTAATCTAATTAGGAGACTTAAAATCCGAATTTTACATTTATTAGATATATATATTTAATCAAGTCTCACTTAATTAATATATATATGCACAAATAAATATATATTCGTATTTCCTTCCAAAGGACTCTATTTCATACAGATTACATATATTAATATATATGTATATAATTTAAAGCCATGATTTAATTAAATCAATCTTATTGATATATTAAAATCATTGACATTTAAATTATATCTCCTTGACGAATGTTCTTTGTGTGTGACCCTGTAGGTTATTATTACGTTGGCAATAATTTTAAATCATATTATAAAATTATAAACAGTGAGCGGCATCTAGTAATACATCACTGTTACCCAAGTAATAATAAAGTCATAGATTCGACGTTAGCTTTCGTGACCAATGTTTCAATGTAACTTAATCCTTTTAACCATGATATCTAAGATTAAATTCAAGGCAAGGATGTGTCATCCTCTTCATAATTTAATCTTAGTTTTCTTGATCAATGAGTAAACTATATGAAACAAATCTCTATTTGAGCATGGCCATGCATTTCATAGTTTCACTCAATCAAGAGGCCTATAGATATCACCCCTAATTTATAGGAGGGTTAAATTCCATCTACATCATTCTCATTTCTCACATAACTCATTATGCATCCAACAATTACCTTTATCGTCCACCTAGTTAAAGGTGACTTTTGATAATGTCAAAACGCATAACTCCTTATGTAAAAATGTCATGACTTCAGGTCGAAGGACCATTACATCATTGTCACTATGAGAATTACTTATGACACATAGCATAACACTCCATGTAGAATTCTCATGGCGGGTCTGTCCAGTACTATGTTCTCTAACATGTATCAACTTAATATATCTCGTATATATTTATGACCAATGAGATATGGCCATCAGTTAATCCACATACTAGTCTCAATGTATTATTGTTGTCCCACTGACAATGATACTTAACTAGGGACATTTAAGAATAATGATACATTACATACTTATATGATCTCATATTCAAGTCACATACTTGAATCCATATAATTAGTATCATTCTTCTAAGGACATTTATTATGTTAACATTTATATAACGCAGTAAATAAAACATAATAAAGAAATTATCATTTAACCAAAATATAACATAAATATAGTGTCACAATCATTACATAATTGGCCACTAGGGCATACAATCTAACACCACTTACACGTCCGATTATGCTATGGTCACGGACTTGCATTGCTGAGCAGAACTCTCTGATCACTTCCCCATATATAGGAGTATCAGCAGAGATTATATAGCATACCCCGCTGTTCCTCAGCAGGGTTATGACTTTAGTTATTTCTTCATCTTGGATATCAGCAAAGGATTTCGAGTCGATGATGGACTTAGACTCAAGTTTATCCAACCAGTTGGCCATGTTTGCTGAAGTTGATCGGAAAAAGGTGTCGGAGAAGGTTTGCGGTGGTTTTCAGAAGGGTTTAGAGAGTGATTATAGAGAGAGATCAGAGCAGTTTGTTTGGGTAAAAATTTGAGAAGGGTTAAAATGAGTTTATATAGGAGGTAAAAGAAGTTGAAGAGTTTAGAGAGTGGTAACTGATATGAGAAGATGAAGAGTTAGTGGGAGAAAAATATGGGTAGTGGTGAGAATTAATTACCAAAAGGACAGCAGCCGTAAAAAGATCATGGGGCAGAGTGGCATTTAATGCGGAGAGAGAAAATAAACGGCTAGATATTACATCATATTTTTCCGGCGGTAATGATGGAAATGAGCAGATTTGCTATAGCACGCCTTTGCTGATGTGGAAGGATAGATACATGAGTCAGCAGGGATAATATCCTTGCTGATTTTGTGTCTTCCTCTTGAGGCGGATATTAGCAGGGTCTTGTAAGCAACAATCATCCCTTGCTCATTTTGGATGTATCAGCAGGATCATCCTTTGCTTATGGCATCAGCAAGGTCTAAGATAGTTTCTGAAATAGCAGTTTCGTCAAGGGGTCTCCCCTTTTCTTGATATTTTCAGCAATGTTGATGTAGATTTTTCAGCATGTGTTGTACTTGGTCAGCAGGGGTTTACATGGTTTCTGAAACCACTCTTGTCTGGACGTCCCCCCTTTTCAAAAATTTTCAGCAATGTCATTATCGATTAGCATGGGCGTTATCAGCAGCATCTTTGTTCATTTCAGCAGCGTCTTTGACATTTCAGTAGGGGCTTTACATAGATTTTAAAATTGTCCATTTCGTCTGGACGTCTCCCCTTTTTCGAAATTTTTCAGCAAGGTCATTGTTGATTAGCATGGACTTTATTAGCAGCATCTTCGATCATTTCAGCAATGTAAAATGTGTCTCTCAACAGGGATTAGGAGGTCTGCTGAGACATCAGCAGTACATCATCTTCTTCTGAAATTAACTTGCTAAGAACAAAAGTCCTTGCTTAAACAAATAAGATGTTAGTACCAATAAGCTTATTCACAATTTAACATGCCTAATTCACTTATTAATTTATTAAAACGATTTTCATCCAAGGGTTTTGTAAAAACATCTTCTAATTGATTTTTAGTAGGAATATAGTTTATCTCTATAGTACCTTGTTGTACATGATCTCTAATGAAATGATGCCTTACATCTATATGTTTAGTTCTAGAATGTAAAACAGGATTATAAGCAATGGCAACAGCCCTAGTATTATCACAGAATATAAGGATAGACTTGAAATCAAACCCATAATCAGCAAGTTGATTCTTCATCCACAGAATTTGTGCAACACAACTTCCTGCTGATATGTACTCAGCTTCAGTAGTGGATGTTGATACAGAGTTTTGCTTCTTGCTGAACCATGAGACAAGCCTTCCACCTAGAAATTGGCATGTACCACTAGTGCTTTTTCGATCAATTTTACACCTAGCAAAATCAGCATCCGAGTATCCAGCAAGGTTGAAGTTGGAATCTTTTGGATACCATATTCCTAAGTTAGGAGTTCCCCTGAGGTATCTGAAAATTCTTTTAATAGAAGCTAAGTGTGATTCCTTGGGGTTAGATTGAAAACGTGCACAAATACATGTAGCAAACATAATATCTGGTCTACTAGCAGTTAAGTATAGTAAGGATCCGATCATACCTCGATAACTTGTTATATCTACGGATTTACCTTGCTCGTCTTTGTCTAACTTTGTTGCTGATGACATGGGAGTCTTCATTGGAGTTGTTGTTTCCAATCCAAACTTCTTCAGCAGGTCTTTAGTGTACTTGGATTGGTTTATGAAAATTCCATCACATCTTTACTTAATTTGGAGTCCAAGAAAGAAATTCAACTCTCCCATCATGCTCATCTCAAACTTACTCTGCATAAGCTTAGCAAATCTTGCACAAAGTTTTTCATCAGCAGAACCAAAGATTATATCATCTACATAAATTTGTACCAACAATGTTTTATCTTTATGCTTTTTAATGAAAAGTGTAGTATCTACTTTACCTCTATTGAAACCTTCATCAATTAAAAAGGAAGATAAAGTATCATACCATGCACGTGGAGCTTGCTTAAGTCCATATAAGACTTTATCAAGCCTATATACATGGTGAGGATTAGCATGATCAGCAAAACCTGGGGGTTGCTCCACATAGACTTCCTCCTGAAGTTCTCCATTCAGAAATGCACTCTTGACGTCCATTTGAAACACCTTGAAGTCTTGATAAGCAGCATAAGCAAGAAAAATCCTTGTGGCTTCAAGCCTTGCTACTGGGGCAAAGGTTTCATCATAGTCGATGCCTTCCTCCTGAGAGTAGCCCTTAGCCACAAGTCTTGCTTTGTTCCTTGTGATGATTCCATCTTCATCCATCTTATTTTGGAATACCCACTTGGTGCCAATTACTGCATGATTCCTTGGCCTGGGAACAAGATTCCAAACTTTGTTCCTGCTGAATTGGTTTAGCTCTTCTTGCATAGCAAGGACCCAATCAGCATCAGCAAGAGCATCCTCAATTTTCTTAGGTTCCATTTGGGATAGGAAGCTTAGAAAACTACTTTCGTTTTGAGCAGATCTTCTAGTCTTTACTGAATTTGTAGGATTTCCAATTATCAAATCTTCTGAGTGAGACTTGGTCCATTTCATCCTTCTTGGTAGATCTGTTTGAATGTCTTGTTGTCTTAGTTCCTCCAAGTTGGGTTCATCATCTTTTACTTTAGCAGGGGTGCTACCTGATGGAGCAATGCTTTTTGAAGGTGCTTCAGCAGGGTCTTCCTTGGTCTCTGCAGCCTGTTGATTCTCATTTGGTTCCTGCTGAACTATAAGAGGGAGTGAACCACTTGGTTCCTCATGGTTAGTTTCATCAAAAACTACATGAACAGATTCTTCTACTGTTAGAATCCTCTTATTAAAAATACGAAAGGCTTTGCTGTGAGTAGAGTACCCTAAGAAAATACCTTCATCGGATTTTGCTTGAAATTTAGTTAAGTACTCCTTACCATTATTGTGAACATAGCAGGGACATCCGAAGATTCTGAAATAGCTTATGTTCGGTTTTCTTCCTTTCCATAACTCGTATGGAGTTTTGCTTTAGGTTGGATGAATGAGTGATCGATTTTGAGCATAGCAAGCAGTGTTCACTGCTTCTGCCCAGAAGTACTCAGGAAGTCTAGCATCAGCAAGCAATGTTCTTCCAGCTTCTTCCAAGGTTCTATTCTTTCTTTCAACCATTCCGTTTTGCTGTGGAGTCCTTGGTGCAGAGAAGTTATGAGAAATTCCTTGCTCATCACAGAAATCAGTAAAGCCTCTAAAGTTGAATTATCTTCCATGATCACTTCTTACTGACTTTATTCTGAGTTCTTTCACATTTTGCACTTGTCTGCTAAATTTCTTAAACTCTGCTAACGCATAATTCTTGTGAGCAAGAAATAATGCCCATGTAAATCTAGTGAAATCATCCACAATAGTGAATGCATATCTCATTCCACCAAGACTACTTGATATAGGGTCAAACAAATCAAGATGTAATAGTTGGAGGGGCATAGAGTTTGATTTTTCAGGTTTGCTTAAGAAGGATTGTTTTGTTTGCTTACCAAATTAACAAGCTCTCCATGGTTTTTCTTTTTCAAAGGAAAATTTAGGCAAACCCTTTACAAGATCTTTAGCAGCAAGTTTTGAAATCGTTTTAAAGTTTAAGTGTGAAAGTCTCTTATGTCATAACCAACTAGCATCTGCTGAAGCTTTAGCAAGAAAGCAGGTTGTTTCAGCAGGACTTAGCTTAGCCAAATCTACTACATAAACATTCTCATTTCTTGAACCAGAAAGCTTCAGAGAATTTGTTTGAAGATCTCTTACCTGACATTGATTATCTAGGAAGGTGACCTTATGCCCTTTGTCACACAACTGGCTTATGCTAAGCAAGTTATGTTTGAGACCCTCCACGTAGGCAACCTTGTTGAAGCAGACTAACCCATTTCCTGTTGAACCATATCCCTTAGTTCTTCCAGCACTATTATCTCCAAAGATCACTTGAGGTCCATCCTTTTCTTTAAAATTGGTGAGCAAGGCTTTTTCTCCAATCATATGTCTTGAACATCCACTGTTCAAGTACCAAATTTGTTCCTTGCTCACAACCTGCAAAACATAAGCAATCACTTTGGTACCCAGCAAGACTTGGGTCCATTAAGGTTAGTATCCTTGGGGACCCATACTTGTCTCATTTTTGGTTTATGAGACAAACCAGTATAGTTAGGGTCAGCAAGGCAAAGAGAAGCTATGTGCCCAATCCTATGGCAACGATAGCATCTCAGATGCATCATGTTGTGATGTGTTTGCTGCTTACCTCTTCTCTTGGGTTGAGGTGGTTTCCAGTGTTTGTTCCGAACTTTACCCTTGCTAAATTCTAAATTCCTCGCATGGTTGTAATGATGAGTAGGAGGAACGTAGTTCTTGCTAAACTTTCCACCACTAGTCCATTTAGCACTACGTCTCTGCTCATAGTTACGGTCAACAGGGAATTTATTCTTTAGCAAGGTAACATTTCTGTTACCTTTGGTTGCAGTAGGAAGCACACACTCTGCTGAATTCACAGATATTGTTCTGCTGATCGACTTAGCATCACTTTCTCCACTCCCTTCAGCAAGGACTACGCAAGTCCCGGATCCAATTCCACTTCTATCTAGCATGCTTCTTTGGCTTTTCAGCAAGGCATACGCATTTGAAGAAGTTTTGTTCCATGTGGAGATTGTAGTAGTTAATTCCTCAACTTGGGAGGTTAACTTAGACTCTCTCTCTTGAGAGTCTGTGAGATGCTGTCTAAGCAGAGTCCTCTCATCATCAACAGCAAGTAACTCCAAATTCTCAGCTTGCACATTTTCAAGTGTAAGCAAGATTTCAGAGTTCTTGCTCCTTAGTTGATCAGACTCTGCTAAAGCAATTCTCAGCAATCTTCTATATCTATGCCACTGAGATGCAACATCTTTAAGCATAGAGCGCAACTCAGCTTCAGTAATATCAGTAGAGTCAAAGTCAAATACCTCAGTAAGGTCGACCTCCTTGCTTATCTCAGATTTTCTAGCCATTAAGCAGAGGTTGGCTACCTCTGGTCCGGAGTCTTCTGAATCACTTTCAGTCTCACTCCATGATTTTTCAGCAAGAAGACCCTTGTCTTTCTTGAAGCTTGAAGGGTTCTTTTGTTGGTACTTCTTTTTGTAGTACTCTTTTCCCTTGCTCTTATCATTAGCAGGGAATTTCTTTTCCTCCCTTGCTGAACTTTGGCAGTCAGCAGCGTAGTGGCCCGACTTCTTACAATTGTAGCATAGATCCTTTGATGAATCTCTCTTGCTGCTGCTTGTATTTCTTCTGAAGTTTCCTTTGTCCTTCCTCATAAACCTTCTGAACTTCTTGGCTAACATAGCCATATCTTCATCACTATCAGCAGACTCTGAGTCGGAATCTACTTGTTGCTTTCGCTCAGCAGCCTTCAATGCAACTCCTTTTTCTTTCCTTCTTGGCTCAGATGTGGAATCTCTCTGAGCTAACTCCATTTCATATGTAAGCAGGTTTCCATAGAGTTGTTGGAGATCAGTAGTATGTAAATTTCTTAGCTCTTTGACATCAGTGGTCTTGGGATCCCACTGCCTTGGTAATGATCTCATGAATTTGAGATTTATGTCCTTTATGTCATAGATTTTCCCTAGAGCACGTAGATTGTTGAGCAGGACAGTAAATCTTTCATACATTGTAGTGCGATTCTCCCCCTACTGCATGCTGAACATTTCATACTGTTGAATAAGCAGGGATTGCTTATTTTCTCTGACTTCTATGGTTCCTTCATTGAGAACCAGCAAGGCATCCCAAACCTCTTTAGCAGAGGTGCAGTTAGACACATTTTTGAACATTTCCTCTTCAAGAGCCATGAAGAGAATGTTCATTGCCTTCTTGTTGTATCCTACTAACTTCTTTTCCTCATCCGTCCATTCCTTTCTCTGCTTAGGAATAAGCTTGTTGGGATCAGCAGGGTTTATCTTCTCTAGTATATAAGGCCCAACTTTTATTGCTTCATATAGTTCTTCATCAATTGCATCCACGTACACCTGTATTCTCAATTTCCAATTAGCAAATCTATCTCTGGTACACATAGGAGGCTTGCCACCAAAATCACTTCTTAAAGCCATTAGAAAATTTTAAGTTAGGATCCTCTCAAGCTTTAAGGCTTAGCAAAGAGTGTTAAGCTCTGATACCACTTCTTAAAAATACTAGAAGGGGGGGGGGGGGGGGGG
>CM025786.1:46245409-46270218 GCA_014636745.2 Centella asiatica | reverse complement strand
TTTTTCAAAAATTAAGTTTTGCTTAGAAAACTTTACTGATTTAAAACACTTCTTGCTTATAAAAGAGTTTCTTATGTTTTCAAAAAGTTTAGCAGCGGAATTTGTTTAAGCAAAGTACCCCTTAGTTTTTGTAGCAAAGGTTAATGGCTAGAAGTAGCAAAGATAGTAAGTCTTTGCTGAAACAGTTCAGCAGGACTTAAGCAAAGCACAACAAAGCAGGTAAGCAATATAAAAGATAAGCAGGAATAGAGATGAGAATTTTTATAATGGTTCGGACTAAACCTACTCCACTCTTCTTCTCTTTTACTTGAGAAGGTTATCACTAGAACTTGTTCACACAGAACAATTAGCAGGTGTGTTCACACAGAACAATCAGCAGGAGGACACTTAGTCCAATTTACAATAGGTCACTTAGACCAAATTAGTCACACAGACTCTAAGCAGATTTGAGAGTCTTGTTTGTTATCTTCAAGTAGATTGCTCCTTAGTTGAGCAGATGGATAGCACTTGTTCAAGCTTTATGATGTCTTGCTGAAGTCTTTAATATGTCAGAGTGTCAGAGCGTTCTTGGTTGTTCAGTTGGTTAGAGGTTAGTCATAAATGAAATTTATGACTCCTATTTATACTCCTCCAGAAAATCTATCCGTTGGAAATTTTGAAATAGATCTGTTGGAGTGTACTGCTCTTGATATGATCTTGTACCTTTACAGCAATCCTTGCTTAGTTCAAAAAGTTAGCCGTTATTCTGTCTTCTAGTGTCTTTCAGAAGAGTTTCCTAGAAGTTAACTAAACAGGGGTAAAGATAACTTTTCTGACAATCTTGACTTTGATAAGCAAAGGATCTTGCTTACTTAAGTCCTTGCTTATTTCCATTCTAAGCAGGACTATACTTGGAAAATTCTTCATGTCTTCAGAATCCTTCATAGCAGGCTTATCAAATCAGTAGACTTCAATGGTGATCAAAACTCCTTGCTTAACTACAAGTTATATCCACCTAACATGTTTGATATTTTTCTAAGTCCTTTTATAATACTTAAGCAAGGACTATATTACATCATCAATTCTTATATATTAAATAATAAATAAACGTTTAAGCAAAGATTATATAAGCAGGGGTGCAACAACACCAACAACACTTGGTTCAATTTACCACATCTTTTGGCGTGCTAGCGAATTAAAATAGCTAGCAACCACCTAATAATACTTGGTTCAATAAATAACTTCTTTTCACGTACATCGGATCAATGAATCATACGTTACTTATCCAAGAAAACATTGGCTTGGAAAAAGAATAATATCAATCATTTACGTAGATCGAATCAATGATCTTACATAATTAATGAAAAAGAAGTAGAGTGAGTATATATTTGCCTTGGTCCTTAGCTAATTTCTAATCTCAAAACATTGGTGCATGAAAGATTTTGTAAAATATAATTGTTGGTATAATATAAGAATCCACGTCTTGACAGATAAATATAAAACTGTGCATAAACAGGGGATGGCTATCAGGGAATGGCTACTCGTCAGGGGATGGCCATTAAGGGAAAAAAAAAACTACCCGTCAGGGAATAATCCTTTGTTAGGGCATAATCATCCGGGGATGACTTACCCATCAAGGAATACTCCATTCGTCAGGGGATAACTATCCATCAGGGGATAAGAGGGGATAAGCTACCTTTCAGGGGATAAGCTACCCGTCAGGGGATGGCTACCCTTCAGGGAAAGGCCATAGGGGGATGGTTACCTGTCAGGGGATGGCCATCAGGGGAAATCTTTACCCATCAAGGAATGTCCATCTGTCAGGGGATAAGCTACCCATCAGGGGATAAGCTACCCGTTAAGGAATAGGCTTTGGTCATCAGGGGATGACCTTCAATTGTCAGGGGATGAATTTTTTCATCGCCAAACTCGTCGGGGACAAATTTGACTATCGTCAAACTCTTTTGGCTGTCGCCAAACTCATCGCCAGCGCCAAATTCAGCGCTGAACTTGTCAGTGGATAATTGTTCAGCACCAAACTTATTTGTTTAGTGCCAAACCCATCATTGGATAAATGGTCAGCGCCAAACTCACTTGTTCAGCACCAAACCTATTAGTGGATAAATGTTCTGTGCCAAACTCATTGGAGACTAACATTGTTAGTCATCAGGGACTAACTTTGTTACTTATCAAAGACTAATATTTACCCATCAGAGACTAAGTGAGGACTTGTCTCTACTATGATGGAAGACTTTTCATAAGACCATGGATGATATTTAAACAAACCCACTTATGGTGCACCATCATCCTATCTGTTGTGTATATTTTTACACACACAAATAAGAAAAAAGTATTACCGTAGCTCCTTAAAGCTTATTCTTTCTTGAAACTTAGCATGCACGACTAATACTTTCAGATGTTATGCATGAAAGAAAACAGAGCAGAGTATAAAGCTCTTACCTCTTTGTTCTTTAAGGAAGAAATTGGAAGCTTGTCTGCTCTAAAAGACAGTTGCTCAAGAGAGAGAACTTGAAATTTATGAAGATGGTGGGTTGAAGAGAAGTTCTAGGAGAGAAGTTTCACAAAAGAAACTAGGATTTTATCTCAGAATGAGGTATTTATAGTGTTCAAGAGCAGTGGGCTAAGATTAAGCTTGAAATAAAATGATTGGTCAGTTTGGGTGGTAGAACAGCTGTTCATCATAACATCCTAACAGCTGGTAAAATACTAAAGAGCTGCTGTCTTACATGCACTTAAACCTTAATCAGTTGTTGCCACACAAAAAACTTATTAATCAATCAACATACGTACTCATCAGATGTAATCCTTACGTAATCCTTGCAAGTTGTTTATCTCAATTCCTACATGAGATTTGCTAATCCTCATACTTATATCTTTTTAAAGAATTTACGAACAACACCAATAAAATATAAACTCTCTTTCAAGACATAAAATATTCATTCACATAGATAGGGAATTAATTCTTTATACAAAATAAGTCATTTATAAACTAATTTTATTTCTGGGTCATCACAATTGTGGTTGCGTAATTTTGTCTCTGGGCTTGGAATTGTTTATAGTATTGCCAAGCCGCTGAGAATTCATTGCGATAATAACGCAACAGTTTTCTTCTCTAAGTACTACAAGTATTCGAAGGGTGCTAAGCACATGGAATTAAAGTTTCTTGTCATGAAAGAGGAAGTTGAGAAACAAAACGTGTCTATAGAACATATAAGTACTCGAGTGATGATTGTCGATCTTTTGACTAAAGGGCTATCTCCTAAGACATTCAATCATCATGTGCTTAGGATGGGGCTTATTGAAAAGCATGTTGACGATCTTATGTTTGTTATGTTGCTTAAATACCTTATGGTCATTTGTTTCTCATATTTATCTTGTGATCTTGTATTGTATTTGTATATATATTATGTTTATTGATTGTTTAACAAGGTCCTTATTTCCAATATGAAGTTTAAATTGGAATTATTAATGTCTTTCATTAATGTTTAAGACACTTGTGTTCATATATGATACATAGAAGAAACTATGTGTATAAGCATAAAACCGCTAAAATCTATATGAATCTAAGTTGCATTATTGTTTTAAAGTTGACCAAATTATGTTAATGTTGCTAGAAAATGATGTTACAAGTGTTATAGTACTTGTACACTAAAGTTGTATTACACATGGACCAAGTGCGAGATTGTTGGAAAAACACAGTTTCATTGACTGACAAAAAGTCACAGCCTATGAAAAGTTTCACAGGCTACGACAGAATGGTTGTTTTATGGGACAACCAAGTGTCGTGGTCTGCGACAATAAAGTGTTGCAACCTGCAACGCCTATCGCGGCCCGCTACACATGGCAGTTGAGTAGTTTCAATTTGATCTTTGGGGAAGTCACAACCCATAATCTCTGACGCGGATTGCGAATAAATTTGACCCTTTGGAATTTTATTGTGTTTTAAGTGGTCCAAGTACGTATATTAATGTACTAATTGGTCCGATTTAAGAGAGACATAGACAAATATATGATTATGGAGTGTATATTTGTGTCTAACTTAAGTTTAAATTCAAATTAATTGCTCTCCTCTCTCTCTACCTATATATATTCTTTTCTCTCCATTAGAAGGGAAGTCAACTGACAGAAATTGCCAACAAGAATAGGTCAAGAGAGAGAACAAGGGAGATTGACACTTCTACATCAAATTCAAAGGGGATTAAAGCAAATTTGGTTCATCTTCATCAATCTAAGAAATGAACCAAGGTTAGTTTTGATTATTTTGTAAATTCAAGTGTCTTAGTCATGTTTCTGGGCGTTAATGGTGATGTGAATTAATAGTTATCACATCTATGAAAGTCTAACAATTAATGCATATTATAAATCTTATTTCAATATATTATAACATATAATATTAATATATCCAAATCGTATTAAATTAATATTAATATATTAGTTATATATTAGAATATATTAATATATTATATATGATATACTATAATATACACACACACACACAAATATTAGACCATATATAATAATTATAATATAATAATACAATTTATAATAGTAGACACATCAATATTTCATAATAATGTATTAATGAATTACTATAATATATAATATTAACAAATTTGAATATAATATATATATATATATATATATATATATATATATATATATATAGTAAAGTAGGATGATAGAATAGTACAAAATAAGATAAAATAATATTATAATTTTAATGAATGTGAATAATGATAATATAGGCTTAAGTATGCATTGCAACTCATTTTTTCTTAATTTTTCATCAAAATTCTCCAAATATAATGAATATTACCTCAATTCCAAAATGTATGATGTTTGATTTTTTTTTTTCCACATAACTTTAGGTGAAATTTATTACATGTTAAATATTTTATATAATTATAATTTTTATATCCTATTAAACTTCGTTAAAATTATTTTTGGTTTTCATTTTTTATTTTTATAAAATAAAATATTTAACATATATTAAGTTTCATTTAAAAATACATGCAAAAAGTCAAATTTCAAATATTTTGGAATGGAAGGAGCATGATTGAGATTAGGAGAATTGTTTTAAGTGTTGATAATTAATGAACATTTCTACACACACACACACAATATTCCATCCTTTCCCAAAAGGGAAAAATGACTATTTAGTCACTAAACTCATACTCATTTTCAATTTGGTTGCTAAACTAAAAAAAGTTCCATTTTAGTTACTGAACTAGATACATATTTTCATTTAAATTATTATACCATAAATAATTTTTCAATCAAGTTGATTCGAGACAAAAACTTTAGAATTTCACCTGAATTACAAACATGTATAAGTGATAATAATACATGTTATGTGTGGCGGCTCGCAAAATTTTATAAGAACTTTGAGCACCGTCAATAATTGACAACAGAAAAATAACATCATCAAAATATGTATAACATTATATAAGAGAAATTTAATCTCTATTACATTATCCAAAATACATTCTAGCACTGAAAGTCTATGAGGGCCCCATATAGGTCTTACAATCTAAACATCTCTATAATAGTCTCACGCTTTCCTCCTCCTCTAAATGTCATCCATAGGAGAGTGATCATGAAGCTTTCATCATTGCATCTTTGTCTTACCCTTATTAGACGGCTCAGCCTTCTCGCGATAACCTGTAAAACATTTAATAATAGCAACGTGAGCGATTTACGCTTGCAAGTATATAGTCATGTATGGGTAAGTCTTGAAAAAGGAATAATTTCTAGGGATTAAGTGTTTGTGAGGTTTGGCAGAAACAATGTCGACACCTCTTGAGAAACTTTGGAAAATATAACTTTTAGGGTCCCCGAATGGTAGTGAGGGATTTGACCCTTTACTTGAAACAATATCTGAATAATTTACATGCGCCTTATATCCATGTCTGTTTGGCGCGCGTGCCCTTAGGAACTTCATATCAAACAGTATATCAGCTGACTAGTCTGACCACCACTGACTTTATCATAATGACATACGTAGTCAATATAGAAATCTTTCATCTGGGAAGGTCTGGTTACCAATGTCTTGGTATCCATTCCTTATAAAATCCTAGGCCAGAGGTGTCAGACAAATGCATCCCACTAGCTTTTAGTTAGCCACACAGATATATTTTACAGGTATTGGGTGAGAAGAAATGTTTCTACATCCGTATAGGATTTACTTTAGTGCATTAGTGAATTTGAATAACCAACAACCGTCCAAAGAATACTTGAATTTAGTCCAACATTTTTCACGTACATCAGATCAATGGATCGTACATTACTTAACTTTGAAGAAATTGAAGCATTATATTGTCATAATAAATTCTTGAATAAACTATGTATATCGAAATAATGATAATATATACGTATTAATTGAAAGAAACATAGAGTATACACTTGCAATGAATATCATGATGGATATGCACTTGCATATCATTATACATATCAAAGCAACTGATCATGTGTTTAATTAAACTAAACGTAAGATTGAATATATACTTATTTTTGTCCTTAGCTGAGCTAAACTAATTCACTTGCGGGATGACAGAACTCTATACAACATGTACATTGGCATAACATGAGAAATCATGTGTTAAATACAATTGTGAGAATGCACATGTGCGATGTCCGTATTCTTATACCTTTGATGTTCAAATGTAGTCGTCATTCATTATATTGGGATTGCATTTTTAACCACAATCAAGTCCAAGAGATTTTTCAGACTGCTATTAAGACATTTGTAGGCTCCACATAATTCATTTGAGTTATTGGAGGCCGTAGATTAATTATTCATTATTTAATCTTAACTTAAATGATTTATAAATCATTTACTATTAATTGAGAATTATCAATTAATTATTATTATCTTAAATGATTCTTTATTCATCTATGAAAATTTTGGATTTGTTCTTTAAATATTATTTCATTTCTTTAAATAATATGAATAAGTATAATTCAATTTTAGCATACTGATTAGTTCTTATTAACAAAACTTGCGTATATTGTGAAGATAACATAAGAGTAGGTAAGATAAAACAATTATCTTCTAAAGGTATTAACGTCGGAGGATAAGATTGCACATCAAATGATAGACTATGCATCAACAGGTACTAAGCATCAACATATAATTTGTGCATCAACAGATAATTTGTGCATCAACAAATAATGTGTGCATCAGCAGTTATTCTGTGTAGCAGTAGTTATTATGCATCAACATATAACCTATGCATCAGCAAATATATTGTGCATTAAAAGATAAAATTGGCCATCGTTAGATATTTTTGTTCAATCAGAGGGTAATGTCATCAGAGGATAAATTTGGTCATCAGTGGATATTGTCATCGGATGATAATTTTGGTCATTAGTGGATATGATCATCAAATGATAAAATTGGACATTAACAGATATACTGCATTGGAGGATAATTTTGGTCATTAGTGGATATGGTTATCGGAAAATAAATTTGGTCATTAGTGGATAATTTTACTGAGAACCATCAGCAGATAATTTGTTCATCAGAGGATAATCCTACTGAGAACCATCAGATGATAAAATGTTCCTCAGTGGCTCCATCAGCAGATATAGATGTTCCTTCAATGATAATCCTGTTGAGACATCATCAGAGAATAAAGTTTTCCACAGTGAGTTCATCAACAAATATTATTTTTCAGAGGATAACAGAGGGTATAAGCCTTTAATGAATAGTTTCTTATTGGGGGTTAATTCTTTTCTGCAGAGAGTAAGTCATCAGTAGATAAATATTACCGAGGACACGTCCTCATCATCTCTTCTGCAGAGGTTGATGTTACTTCACAACAGACGCACACAGGTGGAGACACTGTTGCAGTCTTACTGCAATCTCACTGTTGCAGAGCCATGCAGTCTCACTATCATGTTCTAAACTAAGAGGGCCAAATAAGAAACTCGAGTCCTCTTTCTTATTTCCTATCTTTACAACGACTGCTATAACTCAAGGAAACCCTGCTTGTTCAGGACACAATCATGGTATCTTTCTCTAGTTTTTACAACTGATATATAACAACAATTGAAAGTTAATAGTTTCAATTTGTATTTTAGGTGTTCTTCAATATTTCTCATTCTCTTTTTGGATGAGCTTTTAGGATACATAACCAATAACACCTAATGTTATGTATGCATTTGAAAGTGAGTAACAAAGTATTTCACAACATGACATGAATGAAAATGACAAAATAGAGTAGGACTTTAATATAATGTTGTTACCTCTTTGAGCTTTAATACTTGATCTTTCGACAGTTGTTGCTCTACAAAAAGACAATTGCTCTTGAAAAGGGAGTCTAAAATTTAAGTGGTTGAGTTGGGAGTGGAGCTAGTCTTGTACCTCAAATGATATATTTATATCACTTGCAAATCATTTAGAGTTGTTGGATTATTTTAGTGTGAAGTTATCAGTTGTTGGCTGTATTGGGCAGTAATATGTCTTAGTGTGAAGTGATTGGCCTGTATAGTGAGGCTGCCAAATTATCAACCAATAATCTACAACAACAAGCTTTCCCT
This sequence comes from Centella asiatica, assembly GCA_014636745.2. Lineage (NCBI taxonomy): Eukaryota > Viridiplantae > Streptophyta > Magnoliopsida > Apiales > Apiaceae > Centella > Centella asiatica. Next base: position 46,261,677 of record CM025786.1, on the reverse strand, counting down.
AAGACAATAAGCTTCCCTTGGATGATACCAAACTATTAGCCAATAGTTTGCAACAACAACTTTCCCTTGGTGTAGGGCTCTTTTTAGTTTGATACAGAGCCATTGGATCATTTGGTTTGAAGTTATTCACACCAGTTGTTGGATCCAATGGTATGTATGTTTATTTACACCAAGTTGCCAGCCGGTTTATTCATATATACCCCAAGTGGTTTATTTATGCTTATTTCCTTTGGTTTAAAATAGTTATTTAAATATTTATTTTTGTCCTAATTAAGTTTATTATCACATGTACACAAAATACTACCACTTCATTGCTTCATAGTTCATACCAGAAAGAGAGAAAGAGAGAGAGAGACCCAAAATCTAGTGTAATTGAATTTGTGATTGTTCTACCTTTTCATTTTTTACTTCATGTGTGCGATTTCATTTCTATAGCTATGATGTGTAAATAGTTTTTTAACTAAGGGGCTTCGAACGTTTGCTGAATTTGGTAATGAAAAAATAATCGCGGTTTAGTGATCAAAAAATCGTTCAAAACATCGGCCGAAAAGGAAACGGCAATCTCAAATTGAGAAGATGTTTGTTACAATACTACTATAAAATGACTGTTTAAAAGATAAAAAATGACTTGCCGAGTAGCTTGCGTCTCATCCAGGTAGACTCCCATAAGATCTCCCTGGGCTAATTATAAATAGGTATTAATTAATCAATAGTAATTGATTAATGTGAAGTAAACAAGTCAATCAACAAAAAATAATCCAGAATATAATAACTATATTTTTTACTTTGAAATACTATATACTTTTAATTAAGAAAATAATTTCTTGAGTGATGGGTAGTGTAACTAGTCGTTCGTGCTTTAAAGCCATCCTGAATAGTATTTGGCCAATTTTGCATGCCAATGTCATTGAGAGAACTACTCCTTGTATTGTTTAGTTGGTTTTTTTCTTTTGTTTCTTGGGCATTAGACGCAATCCTTATTTATAAAAGAGGAAAAAAACAATCATCCCCCTCACAACCGAACTTCTATGCACAACATTTTCCGAATTGACAGCTTGATCACTTGTACAACATGCATCATCAATTGTACCAGACGTTTTTGCAGTAGTAGCATTGTCACTAGGTTTGATGCCTATGGAACGCCACGGATGTTGAACATCAATTTCACTATTCTGTGTCTTCTGACGCCACTCGACGTGGTATTCGCACTCGCATTCCATGGAAGCTTGAACAGGATCATAACCAGCATAAACAGGTTTAGGTTTAGACATGCATCTCTTCATATATTTGAAAAGTTTGCTCACATTCTTCTCAATCTCAAGTTTCTTGGTTTTAGAAGTGTCTTGCCGAGTATCAATTGAGACATAATGAAAAGATTTGGACATGTAATTACAGTATATAGCATGAATTAATTAGAATGATGATAAGATGAGCCAAAATAGTTGTGTTTTCTCCCGGAGTAAGATGGCCTCATATATATATATTAGTTGGAAATAGTATATAACAAGGTTGAATTAATTTCAAAATCCGTCCATGCAATCATGTTGAATTTCTATTAAATAAGCAAAACCATTGTAATAAATATGCCTTGAAAGTATATCACGTTCCTAATATATAATCCTCGTTTGCAAGCTAGTGCAAGATTAGAACACCTTGAACAGTTTGTTTGCGACTGGAAGATTAGAATTGAAGGAGAAGGATCTTGAATGCCTAGTTAGCAAATGGAAGATTAGAATTGGAAGTTACAATTTTTGAATATCTACCTTGTTAAACCTCAATTGCAAAGTTTTTGGGCTCCCCAAGAACTAGTTAAACCTTAGTAAGGTTAATTGATTACCAACGTTAATTAGCTTTATTTTTTCGTCTCTGTCCCTTTTTTTTCTTTCCAAAAGGACTTCATTCATTATTGCCTCATTTCCAAACTACATGATGTTTAAGTTTTGTTTTACTTACGTCAGGTGTAATTAAGTACATGTTAAATATTTTTATATAATTTTAATTTTTATATCAAATTAATTTTCATTTCAAATGTTTTTAGTTTTTTATTTTTATTTTGAAAAAATAAAATATTTGACATAATTATGCTTCATCTAAAAGTATGTTAAAAAATTAAACATTGTGCATTTTAGAATAAAACAAATAAAAGTTGTGTTGCCTTATTTGCGTCGGTTCTTTAATACTGACATATGTGTTGCCTTATTTGCGTCGGTTCTTTAATATAACTGTCACATATAGTAGAACGGTGACATTATGGTAAATAAAACAAACAGTATTTGCGTCGGTTCTTTAAAAGAACCAACGCACAAACTATAAAAAAATTTAAAAATAAATTAATAAAACGTTTGCATCGCTTTTTTAACCAACCGACGCAAATAGTATTAGGTATTTGCGTCGTTTGTTTTAAATAACCGACGCAAAAACTAACAAAATAATTAAAAAATAAATTAAAAACACATTGCAATCGCTTGTTTAAAGAACCGACGCAAATACTATTCATTATTTGCGTCGTTTCTTTTAAATGACCGACGCAAAAACTATAAAAATAAATAACTAAAAATAATTAATTTTTAATTAAGTAATTAAAAAATATTGTTTGAGTATTTGCGTTGGTTATTTAGTATAACCAACGCCAAAGATGAGAAATAATTAAAAAAAACATAAACAGAAACACATTTGCGTCACGTCGGTTAAAAACCCGACGCAATAGTCGGTTGATTTAAATATCCGTCGCAAATGGTTTTGTTATTTGCGTCTGTTTTCTTCTTTGTCCGACGCATATTTAAGTTATTAAAAAGTGATATAAGTTAAAACTTTTGCTATTTTGGCCTTGTAAGAGAGGAGAGAGAGCGAGATTGTCTTTGGCGAGAAACTTAGCTGAGATTTTGCAGGTTTCTTTCTTCAGTGTTGCCGTCCGAGAGGTCAGCTTTGTTATGTAAGTAATTGTTAATTAAAATAATACATTCATCACAGGCATTATTAAAAATATCAGTATGTTTGCTTGAACTATTGTTTGTCCGCATCTTATGTATGATATCTGTACAATCGTTGTGCTTACTTAGTTAATCGTTGTGGTTATTTAGTTATACATGGATCATCAAACATGGATGTACAATATATTGCGTAATGATGACGCATATGTGAGAGGGGTTAATGAGTTTATTATATGCGCGGTTCAACACCAAAAAATCAAAAAGGAACATGGAAAAGAAGACATGATTGTGTGCCCGTTCCGTCTTTGTGGTAATTTAAAAAAATATTCGAGTGCAGAGATAGTGCATGAACATTTATTTCGTCGGGGTTTTAAGAAGGGTTATACGAAGTGGATTTGGCATGGCGAGGGAATAGACTCTGATATGACTGGTAGCTCAAGGTCGAATTATGCAACCAAGTGCGATTATTCGGTCGATAATGACGAAGATGATGTGGACATTGATAGGGTGGAAGATATGATACAAGATCTCCAAGACCATATGATGCCACAATCGGATATATTTGAGAGCTTGGTCTGCGATTCTAAGAAACTTTTGTATCCCGGGTGCAGTGATGACTTGACAAGGTTGTCAACAACTTTGAAGTTGTGCAAGTTGAAAGTCAAAAATGGATGGAGTGACAAGAGTTTTACAGAATTGTTAAAACTTTTACGAGAAATACTTCCGGTGAATAACGAGCTTCCCACTTCCACGTACGAGGCAAAGAAGATGTTGTGTCCTATAGGTATGGACGTAAAGAAAATACATGCATGTCCAAATGACTGTGTGTTGTTTCGAAATGAGAATGAACATTTACACACATGTCCTAAGTGTGGAGCATCTCGATACAAGCGGGAGGGTAATGATTCTTCTAAGGATGATAAAAAAAAGGGCTCCTAGCAAGGCGATTTGGTATTTACCCATAGTGCAACGATTCAAACGCCTATTTGCAAATGCAAAAGATGCAAAACATTTGAGGTGGCATGCGGAAGGGAGGAAATCAGATGGGATGCTTAGATACGCGGGTGACTCTCCACAATGGAGAACCATTGATTATAAGTTTCCTGAATTTGGTGGAGAAGTTAGGAATCTACGACTTGGACTTTGTACGGATGGGATGAATCCTTATGGCACTCTAAGCTGTCAACATAACACATGACCAGTTCTTTTGGTGATTTATAATTTGCCTCCTTGGTTGTGTATGAAGCGCAAGTATATTATGTTGTCCTTGTTAATCTCAGGGCCTAAACAACCTGGGAATAACATAGATGTTTATCTTCAGCCGCTTCTTGAAGATTTAAAACTTTTGTGGGATGAAGGTGTTTCGGTCTTTGATACAAATACTGAAACGGATTTCACATTACGTGCCATGTTATTTTTCACCATAAATGATTTTCCTGCTTATGGAAACTTGTCAGGGTACACTGTCAAAGGAGCTAAAGCATGCCCAATTTGCGAAAATGCTACTATCGACCATCGTCTAAATAATTGCAAGAAAAATGTGTTTATGAGTCACCGAACATTTCTTCCTCGTGATCACCCTTATCGTAAGATGAAAAAGGCTTTTGATGGGCATATCGAGACTCGAGAAGCCCGTTTGCCTTTAACTGGGAAAGAAGTCTTTGAGCGGGTTAAGGATATCGATGTTGTATTTGGAAAGTTGTATCAACCTCCTAAGCCGAAGAATCTGTGGAAGATGAGATCCATATTTTGGGATCTCCCGTATTGGGAACACACACAAGTTAGACATTGTCTTGATTTTATGCATATTGAGAAAAATGTATGTGATAGTATTGTTGGGACATTGTTGAATATACCGGGAAAGACAAAGGATGAGATCAAAGTCAGAAAAGATATGGAAGAGATGGGTATACGACTAGGGTTAGCACCACAAGAATCAGAGAAGCGTACATATCTACCTCCAGCTTGTTATACTTTGTGTAAAAAAGAGAAAATTGCATTTTGTGAGTGTTTGTTTGGTGTGAAAGTTCCATATGGATATTCTTCAAACATCAAAAGGTTTGTGTCGATGAAGGATTTGAAACTTATGGGTATGAAGTCACATGATTGTCATGTGTTAATGCAATAGGTATTACCAATTGCAATTCGAGGGATATTGCCGAATCATGTGAGACTTGTTGTTATGAAACTTTGTGTTTTCTTCAATTCCATCTGCAGCAAGGTGATTGAACCCATCACGTTGGATAAATTACAAGCTGATATTGTTGTGACACTATGTTAGTTTGAAATGTATTTTCCACCTTCATTTTTTGACATTATGGTACATTTGGTTATTCATTTGGTTAGAGAGATTAAGTTATGTGGCCCGGTATATTTGCAGTATATGTATCCTTTTGAGAGATTCATGGGTATTGAAAGGATATGTGAGGAACCGATATCGGCCGGAAGCTAGCATAGTTGAAGGATATTCAGTTGAGGAGGCTATTGAATTTTGCACAGAGTATTTAGCAGCTGTCAATCCTATTGGAATTCTCAAATCTCGTCACAAGGGAAGACTTCATGGGCAGGGTACATTAGGATCCAAATGGATCTCTCCTGGTTGTGAACTGCGCGATAGAGCGCATCTCTTTGTCCTGCAACACATGACTGAAGTTCATCCTTACTTAGATTGTCATGTCAGTTTTATTAGGAGGCAGAATCCTTCAAAAAGTGGCATTTGGGTTACAACTGAACATATTCGCTCATTTGTTGGATGGTTTAAAGACCGTGTAATGTGCTAGTTGTCAGATACACCAAATGTCGTTTCTAATACGATAAAATGGTTAGCATATGGCCCCAACACGCTTGTTCGATCTTATGAGGGTTATGATGTTAATGGATATACTTTTTACACCCAGCGTCAAGATGGAAAGAGCACTATGCAAAATAGTGGTGTTACCGTGGAAGCTTCATCAACAGAATTTTTTAGAGGCAAATCTTCAGGATCGAAAGATGTGAAAAAGTCATATTATGGGGTGATTGAAGATATTTGGGAGCTTGAGTACAGAGAATTCAAGGTTGGTCTCTTTTGTTGTAATTGGATTGATATACGTCGTGGTGTTCGAAAGGATGACTTAGGATTTACTTTGATAGATTTTAGTCAGTGGGGTCACGTGGACAACCCATTTATACTCACAACGCAAGTAAAACAACTATTTTTTATCCAAGACCCCGCCGATCCTAAGTTTTCAATTGTTGTTCAAGGCAAGAGAAATATTCTTGGTATTGATGATGTTGTTGACGAAGACGAGTATAACCAATTTGATGAGAATCCTCCTTTCTCTGTAGGTCTACCTACCCCATATGGTGACGATAATAGAGAAACAAACTACCTACGTAATGACCATGGTGAAGGGTTATGGATTGATCATGGAAAATAAGTGCAGCACTTGAAGGTTTTAATTTGTTTTATTCCAATAGTTGTAAATAAATAAATATTTTTTTTATTCCAATTATTGTAAATATTTGTTAATTGTAAATAATTGTTAATTGTTTTAATTTGTTTTTTATTCCAATAGTTGTAGCTGATTGTTTGCTGAAGTAAATTTTATATATTTCTAGTTGAGTATGGGAAGTAGTTCTTGGCAACAATCATACAACAATCCCCTTTTTTGAGTATTCAAGTCCCCTGTTTTTGATTATTTGCGTCGGTTTTTTATAACACGATGCAAATGTTCCATTATTTGCGTCGGTTTTCGTAAACAACCGACGCAAAATCTAAAAAAAATAAAAAACTTAGTCTCCGACAGTTCAAAAACTTACTCTCCAACAATGCAAAAACTTAGTCTCCGACAGTTCATCAAAAACTTAGTCTCCGATGGGCTAATATATATATCACATATTTTAATTAATCACTATAACATATGGTATTAATGAATTTCAATATGAGTAAAATATTAATTTTCTTTTAGATTATTGTGTAATATATTAATATAATTGTATTTAAAAAAAAAATCATTTGCGTCGGTCTTTTTAAAAGACCCGACGCAAATATTGGACATAGGCGTCGGTGGTTTAAAAGCACCGACTCAAATACCCACTTTAAATAATAAATTATTAACATAATTTTCTTTTAGATTATTATGTAATATATTAATATAAATAGTATATTAAAAATAATAATAATAACTAATTTGCGTCGGTCCTTTTATATAACCGACGCAAATTATGGGTTTATGCGTCGGGTTTTTAAAAGAACCGACGCAAAAACCAAATTTAAAAAATAAATCATTTGCGTCGGTCTTCTTAAAGACCCGACGCAAATGTTTTGTTTATGCGTCGATTTTTTAAATAATCGACGCAAATGGGTATAATTTTTTTATTTTTATATTATTATTTGTTTTCGCGGCATATTTTTTCATTTGCCCCTCTTTTGACTGCCTATTCATTTCCTTTGCGCGGCATAGCCCTAAACTGCATACACTACATACGAGCTACATACATTTCCATCTCAAGTGCTTAATCGATAAAGATACTTTTCCATTTCAGTTTCTGGCGAATACACTATAATCGGCGTCAGATTTGTTATAGGTACATAATTTTTTTTCAACTGAACTGTGAGATTTACATTCTTTTTCTGTTTTTTTTTAATAACATTTGTTTAAAGCCCCAAAGTGTGTCTTGTGATATATGTGTTCTATTTGTTTTTCTATGTCTTCTGTTTGTGTTTCTTTTGAATGGAAGCACTGCGATATACTATGTGTTTTGTTTGTGTGTCTTTTGTTTTTGTTGTTGGGATGCACTGTAATTTTTGGCAATATTTTTGCATTTTTTTATGCCGTGTTACAAATTGGTATCTTCTCATTTTCTTGATGATTGAACAATACATATTGTTAGTTGGAAATTTTTTTTTTGCCTAAATTGCTTGTTGAAGCATTCTGTACTTCACTGTTGGGATTCAATTACAGTGCACTACGAATGCACTGTAATAAATTTAATCGTAGTAAATATAATCCTATAAGATTTTCTATTGCACTGTAATTGTAAAGTTAATTGTGTAGTTTATTTTTAAATGTGATGTTTTTTGACATTTTCTGATGTACTTTGTAGTTTATTATCATGGACAACTGAAGTTCAAGTGAGAGACCTACTAAAAAAACTAGAGGTCCAACATCTTGCAAAAAATTGAAAAAAAAGTCCGCAAATAAACAAGTGCAGAAAGTGATTGAGTTTGATGATCTTGGTGTTCCCATTGGAACATATGCTGCTGCATTCAAGTCTTAAATTGGAGTACTAGTTAGAGTTTAGGTTGACATTAATATTCAGAGTTGGCAAGAAGTCAGTGATGGACTAAAGGATACGATTTGGGAAGATATTAAGGTATGAATTGAAAAGAATAATTAGTTGTTTTAACATATATTGTCTTTCAAATTTTATTACATGTTACTTATATGCATGATTTGACTCAGACTGAGTGGAATATAACGGATGATGCGAGACGGAAGGATGTATTAAAATCTGCAGCGAAAATTTGGAGGGATTTCAAGTCAAGGTTAGTCTGCCGATACTTGCGTCTAGACAAGGACCCTTGCAAGAAATATGACTTCATAACTCGAGAGCAATGGGAAAAATTCATTCATGATCATCAAAGTGAAGAATTTCAGGTATATTATTTTTGCAAGAGAATTATTATTGGTTTTCAGATAATATTATGTTGAACAGGGACTGTTTACTCATATTATTGTTTTATTTTCTAACAGACTAAAAGTGAGAAGGCACGTGAAAGCCAGAAGTTTAATGAATATCCACATTATCTGGGAAGACTTGGATATGCAGCGAAAAAGTCTAAGTGGATGGTTGATGACCCTCTTGATTCTCTACCTTTGTCCAAATCAGTTAATTCAGAAATTGTATCAACCGATTGAACTGATCGTAGTTACGATTGGATTCGGGCGAGAGTTAGGAAGAGGGATGAAGGTGAAGGTTATTATTTTCCCAAGGACGAGACTAGGGATGTTGTTCAAAGAATGGTAAGAGTATTTTTTTTCGTTTAAAAATATTTATATTTACAGTATAACTTAAAATATTAGTCGTTAAATTGATTTTGAAACAGGTGGAATGGAAAGACAAATCCTGCGAAGGTTCGTAGACTCCTCACGGGCATGATAACATATTGTCACGTGCACTTGGAAAGAAGGAGCACGGCGGGCGTGTCAGAGGGGTTGGAGGAACAGTGTGCATGAAGGATGTATTCGGGACGAAAAGAGGCAAGTCCCATAAAGCCGTAATATCAATGGATGAGTTGTCTACGATAACTCAAGAAATTGAAACAAAAGTGGCCAATCGACTTGTGCAGCAGTACCAATCTCAAATGAATGAAATGGATATGAAATACAAAGACCAGATTGGTACACTGCAAAGTCAGCTTGCGATGTATTGACTATAATGAGCCAGATGGGAATGCCTATTCCCCAACAAACTCCAACAACAGACGTGATTCAAAGTAGCTCTCACTCGGTGGATCCATTATTTGAAATAAAGGTATACTTATTTTTACTCTTTTCTATGTCTTTCAATCATAAGTTTTCATATAAGTGCCCTATATGATCCTAACTGAATTTTTTTTATATAACATAGAAGCCAACTCCATGTCGTCTCTGTGTCATCCTTTTTGAGACCGACAAAACTATTGTGGCTTTTGGGACTGTTTTTGCATCGAATGCGTCGGGTGACGTTGTTCATGGTACTCAAAGGGAGGTCAACAATGTAAGAGTATCCATCGATGACGTTCGCCCTGAATTTCAACAAGCTCCTCTTCCTGTGCCTACGTATGAACATACAAGAGTAGGTGACGCATTAGGTAGCTTTGTTCAGTGGCTTAAACAACTTGTACTGTTGGGGCAGGTAACAAATTTCAAATTAACATTTATTAATTATAAATGATTGTTGTTAATTCATTAAAATTCATGTAAATGTTATTGTTTTAACACTTTATATCTAATTAATTAGGATCTCATCTTACCGGGTAAGGGTAAACATCCTGCATTCCCCCCCCCCCCCCCCACCGCCAAAAATAATGAAGTTCGTAGCAAAGGTCAGCTACTGATGTTGATCCGAACTTGAGTGAAAAATGTAAATATTTAGCACAAATGATTATGGGGTTTGCCTTCCTCGGACTTAATTTCAGTGCCATTGGTTTACGACAACTCCATTGAGAAGGAAGATGAACAACTTATATACGTCGCGTGCGAAGATATCATCCAATTCTGTAGAATGGAATGGTTGAATATAAGTGTCGTACAAATTTGGATGAGGTGAGACTATAATTTTCATACATTCTCATTTATCTTTTTTTTTTTTTAGCTGATATACAGGTTTATTTTATAAAATAACTAATGAGTAATTTGTATTATTTAAGGTACTTGAATGAGATGACTAAGGGATCTAATGCATTTGGATTCCTATGTTCTCAAGCACTGGCAAATGCAAATAATGATCCAGATGTGTCTGGTCGATACATTGCGTCAATTTTTCTAGGTTGCCGGGAAACCAAATTCATCTTCATGCCGTACTTCCAAAAGTAAGAACATAAAAATGGTGGGATTAATTTATTGTAGTTACCTTGTTCATTGATATAATTTAACATTGTTATTTAATTTGTAAAAATGTAGTGAGCATTGGCTGTTGTTTCTCATATCTTGTGAGCAAAGCACAGTATATGTGTACGACTCATTGAAGAAGGAAAGGAATATGCCAATGAAGAACGTAATGGCAGTGTAAGTAAATTATATTTTAGTTCTTAAGTTTTTAATATAAGTTAAACATATAAAACTCTTTTAACATATTTATTTACTATTATATATATAATTTTGTAGGGCATTTAAAACATATGTTGCTCAAGGTGGCAAGCACAAAAAAAATAAGTTGCAATGGTGTACGAAAGAGGTTAAGGTATAAAATACTTGCTAACTTATCCAAACAAAGTTGATTTTGTTGGTTCTTAATCTCATTTCTTATTAAAATTTTAATCAACTTCACTATTTATACAGTGTCCTCAACAAAAAGGAAGTGTTGAATGCGGCTACTATGTCATGAGGTACATGTATGACATCGTCAAGTTGCATCAACGGACTCCCTTTACAAAATGGACTAAGGTATATTGTTTTTAATTATATGCATGCAATTAACTATTTCAATCTATTAACAAAGTACCTTGTATATTGGTTTTAATTATATGTAAAATTGTTTCTTTTTTATTTCTCCAAGGTTTGAGTGCACAAGAGTCGTATACTCAGTCTGATCTTGATGAAATTAGAGACCTGTGTGCAGATTTTTTATGAGTTATTGTATGTGACCTTTGCATATTGTACATTTGGACATGCAGTTTGAACAGTTTGTAAATATTTCTGTTTTGAACTGTTTGTAAATTTGGATTTGTATATATTCCAATTTTGCAAATATTGAAGTGGTTGAATTTTGTACTATTTTGGCTTGTTGTGGCATATCGAGTATCCTTTTTTATGTATAGGTTGGATATTTTATTTTCAAAAAGAAATTTAAAAAAAAAAAACAAACATTTGCGTCGGTTATTTTAAAAGAACCGTCACATATAGATTAAATTATTTAAAATATGAATTTTTATAAAACAATAATTGCGTCGGTTAATTTCAAATAACCGACGCAAATAGAATAAATTATTTTTAAAATGAATTTTTTACTAAACAATCATTTGCGTCGGTTATTTTAAAATGGCTGACGCAAATAGATTAAATTATTTTTAAAATGAATTTTTATAAAACAATTATTTGGGTCGATTGTTTTAAAATAACCGACGCAAATGACGCTTTTCTTTGTGTCGATTTTATAAAGGTCCGACGCAAATTCTTCGTTTTTGCGTCGTGTCTTTAACCGACGTAAAATATTTAAGTTTTTGCGTCTCCTCCATATGCGTCTCCTCGTAACCGACGCAAAATGTTTTAATTAACCGATGCATATGATCAGTTTTGTACTAGTGTTTGTTCCAAAAAAAAAAAAGAATTAGATTTTCATAAATTTTTATGATAATGCCAAATTTGTGTCACTAAAATCTTCTTTTTTTATCGTTGAATGAACATTTATAACAAATTTTATAAAAAATAAATTTATTATTTAAAGTCAATCACACATGTAATATAATATTAGTCAAAAATTCAAATATAACTATTTTGTGTAATAGAAGGAATATTTTGAACATATTATATTGATTACAAAGCTACGAACTTATAAGCTAATAATAATTTCACGAGCTATCTTAACATTATCTATAAGTAATTGGCAATTATCTTCGAGTTAACATAACAACTGATGGCATTATCTCAGTAACCATATTGTTGATTTTTTATTCTATTTTTAATATCAAACCGCGCTCTTAATTTCTTCATCCCTGTTTAGCAAGTTTAGAACACTCACACCAAATCTCTTATATTCTCTATAATTTATATTTTTAACAGTACAATGTTAAAACTTTAAAAATTATATCTGCAGCAAAAATTCTAAAATAAAAAATATGTTAAGAGATTTAAATAGTAAGAGATTCTAAATATGTTAAGATACTAAAGGATTTATTATTACCTTTCAAATGTGTATGACAAGGATGTTAGTGAAATTTAAGAAAAATATAGATTCTATCCGTAAAATATATATGAAAATGGAAAAATTTACACTACCAATCTATGCAGTAACATTATTTTGAATCCACCCCTTGTGCATCACATCCGTTGTCCGTCACGATAGAGATATTTCTTTGGTGAAATAGGAATTTCATAGTTTATAACGTTTGAGAGTGCTAGCTTGCAACCCGTGCGCTTTAAATTTATTGTTTAATTTAAATATTTTTTTAATAGTTATAATTCAATATTTTCTGTATTTTAAAATATAATGTCAATTTAATTTGTTGTTTAATGTCAAATTTGTATAAACTAACGTAATTTAATTGTACGATATACTACGTTTACCAAGTATTACTAATTTTATAGATTCACCCAGTTAAATTAATTACATCACATAATTAATCATAAAATTGTAATTTCTTTTTGTGATTAAAGAATAAATAAAAAGATTACTATAGACATATACAATTAAAGAGTCCGCTTGACATAAACTCTTGTTGTGAATTCGTATATTATATATATATTAGTATAAATTTTATAAAAGATACATCATTTTTAAAAATAAAGCTCAATAAAAAAAACGACCTTAATATATGTCAATAATGCAATATTGTCTCTCTTTTCTCAAAATGGAAAGGGTAATAAAAAAATTATTAATGATAAAAATAAAATAAAATCTTACAATAGTTAAAAGAAGTTAAATTATAAATTAAGTAATGTAGAATAATGTAAATTATGTGAATGGAAAATTAAATCTTGTAATTATGTAATAGATTTTTAGCTTACAATGTAGGTCTCTTGTAAACCTATATAGAGTATTTGAATTTATTTCGTCCTTTATTATTAATATGGAAGCAAACACAATGCATAATAAATAAGGAAAAATATAAATTAACATAAGTAGTAGATGCAAGTATTTAAATGGAACAAATTTGTTAACACTGGATAAAAAAACGACGACTAAATATAAAATTAATATCAACAAAAGAAGAATTTATAATTTCAATAATAAAATTTTTTTAAAAAAAAGATAATAAAATATACTATATATTTAAAAATTACAATGAATATACTCTCTAACACTATATTTAGATTATTCAATCTATTTCAATACGAGCTTATGCTCTATACCATAATATGTGTCAAATCTTAGGCCGATGCGGTAAAGAGAATGAAATTCCTGACTAGTGCTCCTCATTTCTTATTTTTGCCCATGAAGTGTAATTTCTTACAACTTTTACTGTTTTACCCTTGCTTTTACATCCTCTTTGTTATCTCTCTCTTCTTCTTCTGCTCTTTCAATTTCAGTCAAGATATCTTCTTTCTCCTCCTATTTGTCATCTCCAAATTATAACCACCACCATGACCAACACTGAAATCCACCGTCACCGTCGCACTGCCTTTGAAACTTAACATATACTATGAAAGCTTCAGATCTGCCGAGGTTCATCTATCAATCGTCGTCGCCTCCCTCCTCATTCTCTGTCAATCGTCACAATTGTCTTCTTTCAATTGTCACCATCACCTCCTTCTTCTCTGAACCATCGTCGCCTCATCCTTCTCTGAATCGTCGTTGTCGTTAGTACCTCTTCTGTCAACCGTCGTCGTTGTCCTGCCCGTTGTCCACATATCCTCTATTGTCCACTTCCTTCGTCTACAATTTATGTTCTTTTGTCATATATGAATATTTCTGGTTCATCTTTAATCATTATTTTCTTCGGATCTGCTATTTATTTATTTTTTACTGTTTCTATATTAGATCTATTTTCCAGAACAGTAACATTGAAGGAGTAAATATTAACATTAAATCTCATATCATTATTGTTGTTAGTTTTAATATCAATATAATTGTTCTAATTCTTCTACATTTTAGTTTCATTTTGTTATATAAGATCTGTTTAGTTTGTAAAATTATATATGTAACTTCTTTTGAATCGAGAATGCGATTTTACATAACATGAATAGTAACAGGAAAATAATAACAAAGAAATAATTGTTGGAAGTTAATGAGAATGTGAATAAGAATTGGTTTTTTTTTCTTCTTTGGAATGGAAGATGCAAAGATGAGTTTAAGTAAAGAGAACTTTGTCCCATATTGAAATTTCGAAGGTGCGTTACTTACCTTTTATATGGGAAAGTAAGCTAACTAGTCAAATTGATTGGTTATATTATGCTCCATCCTCCACGCGTGCGCGCACCCCAGAATTTCTAAAGGGCAATTTGCTCATGCACTCATGCACAGGTGACACGAATGCCAGGTGGGCCTGATCAACCCAACTTTTCGGTATACGAATGCCAGACCGCAATTGGTGGGCCTGATCAACCCAACTTGATGGGTATGTCATCATTCCAAGCAGAATAAAACACGAAAAAATATACAATACAATCTTTTAGCCCTGTTTTAATTTCTCATTTTAATTTCTCATTCATTCAAGTATTCATTACAGTTTCTAGTGGCGTAGAACGTGTGGCGTAATCCACTAATGATGACGGTTGGGAACGTGGTTGTGTAGCCCTGTTTTAATTTCTCATTTTAATTTCTCATTCATTCAAGTATTCATTACAGTTTCTAGTGGCGTAGAACGTGTGGCGTAATCCACTAACGATGATGGTTGGGAACATGGCCGTGTATCTCGACGGTTGAGAACGTGGCATTGCATCTGAGTTAATGGAAACATGGTCTGACTGAACAGTTCTCCCTTGCCTATAAATTGAGGCTCATTCCAAGTAGAATAAAACACGGAAAAATATACAATCTTCCAGCCTTGTTTTAATTTCTCATTCATTCAAGTGTTCATTATAGTTTCTAGTACTGTTCGACAGTAGACAGACTTTGTGTCAAGTCCGGTCTCTGTAATCCATTGTATCTTGGGAAACAGTAGTCCAACGATCCTCTGAAGCACCTAGTGAGGGGACTAAATTGTTTTAAGGAAAACGTGTTTACACGTGCCTCGGATTTCAACTGTATTTGATTTATTTAAGCCATTTTGAATATATTATTTTCCCAAATATTTTCCAACAATAATAACACAGAAATAGTAATAGATAATTTATTATGGTAAAATAAAAATATTTTGATCTCTGTTCATTATAATATTTAAATTTTGAATGAAATTTTTTTTAATTTCACTTGAAATCTAAAATTTTAATAGAGTTCTTATGTGAATAAATTTTTGATATTAACTTGAAACATTCACATGAATAAAATCAATTAACCGCTTAGTTACTATATCAGATTTGGTTACTTCTAACAAAATCTAATATTTCTCAACAGTGTCATCATTTTTTTATCATTCCCAAAAAGTGATTGTTTTTTCTGTACCAATTTTACACAAATGTCTCCCTCTCACCCACTCTCTTCTTCTATTTCAATTCAGCCATGGATTTAAAAGACATGGCCATATATACTCATTCAGTCATTCTCCTTCTATTTGTCATCTCTCCATACCACAGCCACCAGATTTGGTTACTATATCAATATGATTGTAAGATTGTTCTAGTTCTTCTAAATTTTAGTTTCACTTTTATTATATGAAATTTGTTTAGTTTTTAAAATTACATATATGACTTATTTTGAATTGAGAATGTGATTTCACAAAACAGGAATAATAGCAGAGAAATAGTGACACAAAAATCACAATAGATAATTTATTGTGGTAAAATGACGATATTTTGTGTTAGTGCAATATTAGCACAAGTGTTTGTAGAAGGG